>BSBK01011577.1:0-317779 GCA_027943335.1 Chamaecyparis obtusa | reverse complement strand
TTACATATATATATATATATATACATATATATATATATATATGTATATATATATATATGTATATATATATATATGTATGTATATGTATATATATGTATGTATATATATATATATATATATGTATATATATACATATATACATATACATGTATATATATACATATATACATATACATATATATATATATATATATATATATATATATATATACATATATATATATATATATATGTAAATATACATATATATACATATATGTAAATATACATATATATACATATATAGATATATATACATATACATATATATATATACATATACATATATATACATATACATATATATATATACATATACATATATATATATACATATACATAGATACATATATATATATATATGTATCTATACATATATATATATATATATATATATATATATATATATATGTATATATATATATATATATATATATATATATATATATGTATCTATATATATATATATATATATATATATATATATATATATATGTATATATATGTATATATAGGTCTTCCATTTGTGGCCACCTTGAAATGATAGTTAAAATATATCATACCCAACATGTATATGTCATTGGTGATAATGTGAAATAAATCAACAAAAGTTAATAAACCGCTAGGCAATGGACTCGGTTATTGGACCCAATTTTAATAAATGCGGGGGGGATAGGGTTAATCCCATATTGGAAAAATATTCACCAATTCATGGGTTGCGGATAGGCAACATTCACCAAATGGTGAATAATCACCACTAAAGTTTTCACTGATTGTTTTTAGTCTCATTCACTCTTTTCTTGAGATCCCCCACTTTGTGGTAAAGCCATTTGATAGACCTAAAATTATCTACCATGTTGTTCCTATCATTTTTAAATAGGTTAAGCTCCATTTCCCTTTTGTTATCACTAAGTACCACAAGAGTCAGGTCAATCAAATCCTCACACTGAATCCTGCCACCCTCTCCCTCAAGCACTTTGGCATTAACGGCTTCCCTGATAATCCCCATCTTAATAGTGTTAAAATTGAAGTTTCACCATACTTTCTTTCCCTTGACTGACTCATTGTTGTGAAACTCCTCATTGTACTAGTCCTTATCATCCTCTAAGTTATGGGGGGTAGAGAGATTGGGGAGAGGGGTCATCCTAGTAGTTAACTTCAAGCTCGTCCAAGGAAGAGTCATAAGCCTTCACATGAGGTCCCTTATGGGGGGTGTTCCTGTGACTCTTGGCCCCATCCTCAGGAGACAACTGGCTAGAAATTTTGCCCCTGTTCTTGATTTTTTTGTTAGAAATCTTGTCCATATCAGGCTCCCTTTTCTTCTTTCTTTTTCCACAGGATACCCTCCTCCTCTTCATCCCTATTCATCCCTTCTTCATTGTTATTGTATTCTTCCTCATAAGAGATAACAGTTCTAGCCTATTTTTTGGGAGGTGTCACCACTTTTTATTTTTTGACACTACTAGCTATTCTTTTCTTAGAGGATAAACCCTAAACCTACTTATTTGTTTCACAATACTCTTGATCCTCTGAATGTAGACCCACACTATCTCCAGTGTCTGAGAAGACATAGTCAGAGCTAGAAACATCCACTCTGTCCTCTCTATTAGCAATTTCCTTCCCCAAGATTTGGGATTTAAAGTATTCATAAATCAAGAGTAATAACCCCTCATAAAGGGTAGGATTATCAATATCCTTTTCCCTATAGCCATTTATATTATCATTGATAGAAGTGTATAAGTAGAAATGAATATAAACCTACATACCATGTCCAAAGTGGTTCAAGAGGATGAAATGGTATGTTCTAATCCTATCAAACTTGGTATCCAACGTAACATAAGAGATGAGATCCAAAAGGACAAATATCCACAACATTTTAATCCCTTCAGGTTGATAGTAAGTACCAAATTTTGTAATGGCTTTCTTCTCTTCCTCATCCCTCATAAAATCATTAACCGCGGAGTCCGAAATTTTATGATCCCTATAAAATTTCTTGTGCACAATGGGGATACTAGTGACAGTAGAGATGACCTCATCAATGATAGTGAAATTCCTCCCATCAATCACCACACTGCCCTTATTCCATCTTTTCATGAATATTCCTTTCATCACCAGCTTGCCACCATGGATCCTTTCAATAAAAGTTGAAATTCTCCCTTTCTGTAGGGAATTCTAGGCCTTAGTCCATTTCCTCCATTTCTCACTGTCATTTTAGGGATCCCTTATGTGTCTTTAACCTCCCATAGCTAAAAAATGGTTCAAACAAGCTCTTTGGTTTAACAAAATACAACTGATCAGACACTTTCTCGCCAAGGTTTTCCAGATCTTTCTACTATTGTGCCATAAAAGGTAGGTTTTAACTTTAGGAATGGGCAGCCAAAAAATGTGCAAATGGGACATAGAGTAATTACCCTTACATTTCGGTACTTCCCATTTGTGGGAAAGAACTTCTGATAAGAAACATTAACTTTCATGATTTCTAATTATGATTCCCTTATTTCCTTGAATTTTTTCCTTTTCGACTAAATGCTTCACCACATGTGGGAGATCTCCACTATGTAGCCATCTGATCATAGTGTCACTTTTAACTACTAGGTTGGAAAACTAGTCAACAACTTTGTTGGCTTCCCTGTACATATAGGATATGCGTACTTTTTCAAAGGTGTTCAAAAGAGAGTACATTTCTTCAATCATGTTGGCTATAGTCCATGATGGGGACTGAAGGGAGTTTAAACAATTTATGATATTTTTAGAGTCACCTTCAAGCCGGAGATTTTTAACACCAATATCATGGGCTAATTTGGTGACTTGAAGGGCCACATTAGCTTCTACAAAGTGGTTTGATTGGGTTCCAAGAGGGAGTATAATATTAGCAATGCCCTTTCTATAAAAATTTCTAATCACACCACCACTTCCCTCCTTTCCTAGATTTCCCTTGGCCATACCATCAAAGTTATCCTTAAACCAGCCTTCCAAGGGATAGCTCTAGGTGCAAGTCTTTCTTTTATTGTTGTTCTTCTTTGGGTCAACATTCTAGTCTTTTCATGCAAAAGGGTTAGTACCACCATAGGTAATAAAGTTTTCTTTTAAAACATGGTGGATCTTTTCAAAAATGATTTTGGGAGGAGCACAACAATCCATGAATATATGATTGTTATGATCTTTCCACACTCCCAAACAGAGATACAGGAGAGGCCAGGAAAAGAATTTGTGAAGGTCATTGTTCTTAAAAGGCAGGGACCATTGGGAAAAAAGTTCTTGAATAGAGGATAATAAATGCCAATGCAACCCAAAAGTAGAAAGGAGATACTGCCAAACCTTACAAGTATAAGGGAAATGAAAGAACAAGTGGTCCACATACTCTACTTGGCATTTACAAAGAACACACCTATTAGGAATGGGGAAACTTCTCTTTTAAAGATTATCAAAAGTGAGGATGTGGTTTTGAAGAAAAATTCAGAAGAAGACATTAATTTTTGGAATAAGGCCAGGGAACCAAGCTTTTTCCCAAATAGGCTTGGCTTCCTAATGCATTTGGAAAGAATAGGTAGATGCAACCATAAAGGCACCATAGGGGAAACCCTCACATATCAAGATATCCTAAGAGTGGGAATGGGAAACCGTCTTCAAAAATATCATAAGAGGATTCAAGTTTAGAGATAGAGAGGAAAGGTTCAACCAAGCATTTGCCACTTTATAATTATAGACCTAAGAACTGTATTTTTTGATACCCTCATCTATCCACATATTAAAAGGCTCATAGTCCCATAGGGGTCCCAAATGGAGCCAATTATCATTCTAGAAGTTAATAATTTGACCATTACCAATCTTCCATTTAGCCTTAGATTTAGCGATATCCTTAGCATTGAGGAAGCCATTCCAAATATAAGATCCTTTTGGAATATAATACAACCAAAAAAATGATTTATGGAGTTATTAGATAGATACTTATCTTCAAAAGTGTCTTGCCTTTCCCCCTTGCTGTTGAAGATTTGATGGATATCTATTTCTCTTGGAGAGTTTTGTTGAAAGGTCTGATTCTCCTTATCCCTAATCCTCTAGCTCTTTTAGGAAGAAAAAATTTGTCTCAAGTAATAAGATGGAGTCTCTTATGTTCATTAGTCCCCAACCAGAGAAATATTCTCTCAATTTTTTCCATCACCTCTGTAGTTTTAGTGGGTATAGAGAAGAGACTTAAAGCATAAGTGGGAAGATTTTGCAGGGTACATTTAACTAGCTAAATTTTGCCTTCTTGGCTGAGAATGATCCCCTTACAACTAGCCAATTTCATATTGAATCTATCAATAAGTTTGTTCCAGAAAGCATCAGGAGGCTTGACACATAAAGGAAGACCCAAATAATTTGAAGGAAGAATATCAATGCGGCAACCCATGATATCCGCAATTCTACTCTATCCCTCCTCAGGTGTGTTGATAAAGAAAATAGAGCTTTTATTCCAATTGATGGATTGTCTAGTAGCCTTTGTGTAAGAATTTAGCAAGTTCTTCACCACTTTGGCTTCACGCACTGAAGCCTCCCCACCTAAAATGGTATCATCAATGAACTACTAGTGAGAAAAGACTATGTTTCTAGAAGATAGCTTGATACCTTTCAAATCCTCATTCCTCCTATTGGTTGAAATAAGTCTCCCAAGGCATTCAGCCAGAATAATGAAAAGAATGGGATAAAGGGGGTCTCCTTGTCTCAAACCCCTAGAAGATTTGAGAAAATATAATGGGGATCTATTAACCAAGACAACTAGGGAAGGATTAGATATGATTTGATGGATGATATTGTGTGTGTTTGAGTTAAAACCATAAGCTCCAAGCACCCTGAGCAGGAAACTCTAGTCAACATGATCATATGCCTTGGACTAGCCAAGCTTGAGAAGGAAACCTTCCCTCTTACTAGAATCTTGTTGGTAGTGGGAAAGTGTTCCTCGCAGTGTTTGTGACATGGCTTAACCACCTTATGTGTCTTCTATAATTCTAGTGGTTGTATCAAGCATTAAAAGGTTGATCTTTTGGTGCAATGACAACCACTACTTGTAACAAGTGGTATCAAAGATTGGTCATAGGTTTGAATCCATGCAGGCCATGATGAGTGACGTAGGGATGGGGATTATTGGTAGTCAGATAGCATCCCTCACAGGGTTCATGACATGGCTTAATCACCTCCTGTGTCTTCTATAAGTATAGTGGTTGTATCAGGAATTAACACGTCAATCATTTGGTGCAATGACAACCACTACTTGTAACACATCTAAGGAGTGGATCACTTCATGCACCGCCATAATGGAATCAAGAATTTGTCTTCCTAACATGAATCCAAACTGCTAGTGATAAATGATAGACAGGAGCACCTTGACAATTCTAGTAGTGATGACTTTAGAGATTATCTTGTAGAAGGAGTTGCATAAGCTAATGGGCCTGAAAAACTCCATAGAGTCCACCCCTGGGACTTTGGGGATAAGAACCAAGAAAGCAGCATTAAGTTCATTGAGAAGGTTTTTAGATCCAAATAATTTTTACACTACTTTGACCACATCAAATTTAACCACTTCCCAGAAAAAATGGAAGAAGAACATCAGGAAGTCATCCGGTCCTGGGGCTTTGTCACCAAGGAGAGAGTGCAAGGATTTTTAAACTTCTTCCATATTTGGTATATCACATAAAACTTTATTTTGATCTTTAGAGATGATTTTGGGGATATTGTCCAGGAGGGTATCCCGGTCCTCCTCCAAGAGCTCATGGTCTTTTGAAAGAAGGGATGAGAAAAAAATAATGGCTTCATTTGCAATATCCTTGTTCTCTTGCAATAGTTGATGGACCCTCTTTATACTACTAATTCTATTAGCAACCCTATGTTTCATCGTAGACAAGTGGAGTAACCTTGTGCTTTGGCCCCCCTCCCTTAACCAAATGGATCTAGATCTCTGCTTCAAAATTTTTTGTCTTCCCTATGACATTCTGGTATTCTGATAGTCGATATTTCTCTTTATGCAGGATGTCCTCATCATACACCTCTCTCTGGATTTCCTCTTAGAATAGATTAAGATCTGAGATAGCCTTTTCTTTAGAAGAAAAGATATTACAAAAATCTTCCTTGTTCCATTGTTTGATATTAACCTTAATATTTCTAAGTGTTTTAGCCACCCTGAATATAGTTGAACCCTTAACATCAATACTCCACCATTCCTTAATTTTGTTTTTTAGATTTGGATGAGTGGTCCACATCTTCTCGAATCTAAAGGGGAATTTCCTTTTCTTTGCAAGTAGGTCCAAAGAGAGAGAGATGGGTGAGTGATCCAAACTGATCCTCAGTATAGGTGATAAATTAAAGTTATAGAGATTCAACCAATCAACAGTTATCAAAGCATGGTCCACCTGGACTTGGATGCACTCCCACCCAATTCTCCTGTTGGACTAGGTAAAACTTGCACCCTACTATAAAATAATTAATTATTGAAGTTAAATGGAAACATCAAAAATAAATCACAGAACATAACACCAATATTTTTATGTGGAAAACCCAAAGTGGACAGAATTATAGGGAATATTAACTCTCAATCTCACATAATTGAATAAAAATATTATAGGGGATAACTTGTAGATTCCTCATTACACTTATAAGGTTCACTACCAAAAGATTGTCTCAATGTCAAGATTGAAAAATGAATTATTATATTTCTCTTAGTTTGAATGAAGTATAAATTATATTTCCTCTCTCTCTCTCTCTCTCTCTCTCTCTCTCTCTCTCTCTCTCTCGTGTGTGTATTATCATACTCTCTCTAAAGGGGAGGATAAATATAGCATCATAAATTACATCTATATGCAATTTATTTCTCTCTTATGCCCTATTTTAGCATGTATGGCCTTCCATTCCTAGTCACATTAATCTATCTTAATTTTGGGAAAAAAAATAGCTTCCTCCTAGTGTTCAAAATCCTAGGTCCTAATTTGGGCCTCGATTAGGGTATTGGGTTATCCTAGGTAACTTCCACCCAAGACTAGGTCAGCTTGGATAACCCACTACTACCAATTTGGCCCAAAATTTAAACAATGCAATGGTTCAATTAAGGGAGTAGGAGATCTAGGCCCATGCTAGCTAGGTAGAAAATTGATAGTTCATATTCTACTACGGAAAGGTGTAATATTATTTTAACCTCCTTATTTGAACATTAATCAATCAAGGAAGTACACCATCCATTCAATCAAGATTTGCATTCTAGTTTCAAGCATTGAAGGCATTCTTATATAGATCTACCACTATGGAATGATTCAATAGCCTTCATGAAATCACGTTTTCATGATTTTACTCTCAAGTCTTGTGATGTCATGTTATTGCATAAACATTTATTTTCAAATCCAAATAACATTGAATAAACAAGGCAAGAGACATTTAAATTATCACATCTATCCTCTACTACATATCAACATGCTTTCAATTTCATTTTGATTTCAAGGTTAATTTAAAAAATGACATTTTACCTAGAATGACTCATTTTAACATAACATTTTATTTGTATTATATGTATAGGGAATAGGTGGAAAAATCATGGATTTAGGTACCAACTAAGCATTAGGAGAGCTAAAAAATACATATAATTAGTCTTAAAATTTATGGTCCACCTATTTTCCCTACAAATAAGTCCCAAGAGTCGCTCACCATGCTTGACTTGGTCCCTTTGATTCAACAATAGATTTAGATCATAGATCATTAATTGTATATATTTTCCAAATATTCTACAAGAAAATGCATAGTTATTTTCTATTCTACCATGTATGCTAAAAGCCATCATTTTATCACATCTTCTTGATATCTTCCATTCATTTTTACAATCACATTGTCACTTTTAACTCATCATGAAGGAAAAATAAATCCACCTTGTGCATGAATACCTTGATCCAAGTTGATCATTTTTCTTTTAATGTAGTGCTTAAATAGGCCTAAGACTTCTCGTTTATTTTCATAGGCTAGAAAACCTTATTTTCTTCCATTAAATCTAGTTAAAAAGCTTAATATACCAAATTGATAATGAGAAAAAGATAAAAGTCTACCTCAGTGAGTATCCATTCCATTGCAAAAATTGATAAACCTACTACCAAGACTTTTAAATACATTTTAAAAGGAAAGAGGGCTTGATTTTCGAAAAGAAAAACACAATATTTTTATCAAATGAATCAACAAATTTCCAGCTTTTATTATTACCATGTTTCCATATTTTCATGCTATGTGATAGCATTTGAAATATTCTTAAATTATTGAAAGATATGTTTTGATATTTATAGGTTCTATCTATCTCCTGGATTGGAATTCCTCTACCAAAATTATAATTTGATGGCTAACCCAAGACAACTTAAGTTTTTCCCCTATTTTGGCCAACTTGTTTGATGTTTTTGGTAAACAAGATGGTATATATTGAAGATGATTTTGATAATGGAAAGTGCAAGAGTTGATGTGCAAGACTATGTAGATAAGATGAAACAGTGCATAGTAAAAAGTTATAGATTAATCTGATAGAGATGGTTATGGCATTATGAAATTTGTAACCTAAGGTAGAGATTCAAGAACAAATTTACATTTAGAAAGCTTTTGGAGGTAGTTTTCTAAATTCTTTCTCATCTTGATTCATATATTTGCATTCCTTGTTTGGAGATAGTGTGTATTCCTTGCAATATCTATATCTTTTCATTAGTCAATGCATCTAATTTTGTAATTCCTTTTGTATCTTGCAATAGGGTAGAGTGCCTTAGGCTACAAGTTTAGAGAGTAGTGATTTTCCTTGGTAGTATACCTAACAAAAATATTGTACTACTTGTGTTCTTATATTGTGAGATAACTCTCACTATGAGTTTTCCCTTCTTTCATTTTTTGCACAAATTTTGTTTTCCCTTGTGAAATTTATCTATTACCTTATGTTCTTCATGTTTCTACATGTAATAAGAGGCTTTAGATTCCATCAATTACTATGATAAGTATGCTCTTGATGACATATTCAACCACCCATGACCATCTCTTATGGAATTGTGTGCTTGGATCTTAGATCATTGGAATTTTTTTATTGTTAGTAAGGTAGAAATCTATTCTTTGGCTTGTGGTTTTTTTGTTATTCATTTTCTCTATTGATAGAAAAGATGATATTATATCTCTAGGTGGTTTTAGGGCTCCTTTTCATTCCCCTTTACTTATAGTGTAATGTTGCGGGTGAGTCTATTGACAATATTTGAAGCTAATTTATTATGTTTGACACAAATTCAAGTCTCTTCTCCCACACCTACATTGTGACGACCCATGTGGCTCTAGAATTTTCAAAACCTTTATCTACTAAAATTTATCTTCGGGTGTGGAAGTTGCATTGGAGAGTAATTTCGGATTACAAAGATATCACCTTTTGGTGTCAACATTGTGTTTTGACTGGATGCTTCACCTCCTCCTATCCCCATTGTTGAAGGCTCGACTTATCACTTACATTATGGAAAGACACTAACTAGTGTCATCTTACAATCTTCCTTATTGGATTGGACTTTGTAGCTAGATTTAATGTGGACTCAACTCACCTTCCTCAATTATTGTTCCTATTTTAGTGGTTCCTTCTAGCTTGACTTTGGGTTCTACTCTAGAGACACCTATTTTTAATGGGGATGCTTCCTTCTTGATGGTTTTCTTTGGTTTGAATTTAGTGATTTCTTTATCGATCCCTATTTCATTACTCATGATTGTTCCAAAATCACAAGGTTTTAAAGGTTCATTAATAGGGATTGTTGCTTCAATGACTATTATTCAAATGGTAAAGGCTCCTGATTTTGCTAGTATCTATAGTGAACCTTACAATCTATCTAGTACTCTTTTAAATGTAGGTTTAATCCAGTCAATGGGAAAAATCTCTCTATTTGTAGTATTCATTTCCTACTTTAGGCTTGACAGTTTTATTGTGTGATTCCTTACCTTCTTTTAGAACATTGTGTGCCTATACCACTCGCTTGCTAGGAGTTAGATACTAATTTATAGACAATCATTTGTAGAAAGAAAATAAGACACCTGTCATCCTCAAAAGTCAGCAAATTGTTAACTGGGGCCTACATTTAAGATCCTCTCCGAAGTTCAAAATGTACTCTCCTTTTTTGTTTAGTATTTCTTTGAAATAATCTAAATATTTGTTCTTGCTGGTTTCAAGTTGTCCTCGATTATGCTAATTGTCGACTAGATACTCTAATTTTCTATTTCTAGAACTATCTGTTTTAGTTTGGGTTGACATGGTTAGTTCAAATTTGTAATAGATTGGATTCCTTTCCTATTTGATTTCATCAAAAGTGTGTCTCTTTATGTGCATAATAGATACTTTTAATCTTTTGATAAATCCAATCTATACCATTTCGTGGCCCTACTTTTGTTGAGATGAAGCCCAATGGACACCTCTTGTCCTTTCCCTCCAATGTTGACTCTTAACATTTTTTTTTTAATTTCGAGATCCTATTTAAAATATTTTTGTAACATTGTAATGACATTCTATTTTGAGCTAATAAAATATTCCTCTGTTCGGTGTGGATGTAGCAAGATTTGGTGAACCATGATAAATTTTATGTTCGTTCTTTGTGTGATTATCTCACCTAATTTTTGCTACTTTGTTTGTCATTTTAAAAAATTTTAGAATTGGTATCAAAGCTCAAGAGGAGCTGATTGGAAATTGGTGAAGAATTTCAAAAATAATGGAGTATGAAAGAGTACAAAAAAATTTTGGACAAAATTTCAGCCGGTGGAAAGTGCAGATGCAATACCTGCTGATAAAGTAGGATCTTTCAATTGTGCTTGAGTGGAAAACAAAGAAACCTCAAATGATGAAAGTCAAAGATTGGGAAACACTTGACAAAAAGGAGAAGGCCACTATTTTTCTCTCACTGTCTAACAACATTCTTTTCAATGTTGTAAATGAAATTACACCAAAAGTGGTTTGGGAGAAACTCAAAACTATGTATGCAATGGCTTTGGTAGCAAACAAAGTTTTTATCATGAAGAAGTTATACAAACTCAAGATGAAGGAAGGTATGATTATGTCAAATTATCTCAATGAATTTAGCAGCCTTTTTAGCCAATAAAATTTGGTGGGGATGACACAAGATGATGATAATAAAGCCATTCTCTTATTATCATCTCTCTCAAACAATTGCGATGGATTTGTGATAGTGATCAGTACCTCAGTTGCCCAAAGAAAAAATTAGTTTTTGATGATATTGCAACAACTCTTCTCAGTGAAGACATGAGAAGAAAACAACAAGATCCCTTATTCGGTGATGCTCTAACGATGGTTAGCATTGAAAATAGGGGAAGAATCCATCATAGAAGTAGAAATAATCATATTCAAATATCCAAATCAGCTAGAAGATCGCACTCCTAGGGTAGACAAGCTGATTTTTGGTTGTGTGGTAAGATTGACGACCTTAAACAAGATTGTAGGAATTACAAAAAGGCACAACATAGGGTATGGGACAATGAAACAAACATAGCCCATGACAAGGATACCACTATTATAGTGCTAACGACAAGTGAGACCATGCCGAATTCTTGGATCTTGGACTCCAATGGCTCTTTCCATGCTACCTCATGTATGGATTCTTTCACAAACTACCAAGAAGGTGATTTTGGAAAAATTAATTTAGGTGATAATAAAGCATGTAAATTTTTTGGAAAAGGAGATATCTTGTTACATTTAGAGGGAGGATGTAAGTGGCTCTTAAAATAGGTATGCCATGTTCCCCAATTAGGAAGAAATCTAATTTTAATAAGCCAACTTTACTCACAAGGCTTTCATACTTTTTCTTTGAAAATACTTGGAAGATAAAAAATTGTTTCTTTAATGTTGTGAAAAAAGATAGAGTGGGTAGTTTATATCTTTTTAAAGACATTGGTGAAATTTGAGCTGATTTGACACTTGTGGACAAAAAATTGGCACTTTGGCATCAAAGGCTTGGTCATATAACCAAGAATGGCCTTAACATTATGGTCAAATGGGAAAAACTTCCAGGTCTAAAATCTATTGATTTAGAGTTTTGTGAATATTTCCTTTATAGAAAGTAGAATTGGGTTTGTTTCTTGAAGACCAACAGTGAGAAGAAGGGAGCACCTTTGGAGTTGATTTTCATAGATGTCTTTGGACCCACTGAGGTAACTTCTATTGGAGGAGTTAATTATATTGTTATCTTTCTAGATGATTATACTAGAAAAGTTTGGATTTCTATGCTTTCAAAGAAGTCTATCATATTTTCTAAATTCACATTTTTCAAAGCACGTGTATAAAGTCAAATTGGGCACAAAATAAAGTGCCTTAAAATAGATAATAGAGGAGAGTTTTGTTCCTTGGAGTGTGAACATTTTTTCATAGACAATGGCATCCGTAGAATTAAAATTGTCTCTTTTATGCCTCAAGAAAATAGAGCAGTCAAGAGGCTAAATTGGACAATACTTGAGAGACCCAGATGCATGCTCTCTATTGTTGGATTAGGGAAAGATTTGTGGGACAAAGCATGCAACACAGTGGTCTATTTGATCAACTAGACACCTTCAACATGGTTTGAATTTGTTATTCTGAAAGAAGAATGGTTGGGCAAGATAATTTGGTACTCCCATGTATGAGTCTTTGGTTGTGATGCCTTTGTTCATATACTGAAGGAAAGGAAGATGAAATTAGATCTCAAATCTCATAAATGTATTTTTATTGGCCATGGAGACGACCGATATGTCTTTCAAATTTAGGATCCTATTGATAAAAAGGTTATAAGAAGAAGACATGTGGTCTTCAATGAAAATGCATTCTCAAGTTTAAAGGACCAAGATCAGTCTTCAAAAGAATGCATCCCTTTATTAGTATTTGCCAAAAATAATACTGGTTCAACTCACATCTCTACACAGGGTCAAACTATTTCCATTCCTCAATGTTTGTTCAACTCACACACCTTTGTTTTACATCCAATCCTTTCTCTATCATGATAGAGCATGAGCAGTGATGATGCCAATTCAACTGAAAGGTCTATCGGCTCCTCCTCACAAGACATTTTACAACCCCTACATGATGACAGGGTTAGTGAAAGCTATGTGTCTATCAGGAATTTGAATGGCTCCCCACACATGGCACAACAAACTCAAGAAAATGGTGGATGCATGGATAATATGAGTAACTCTTCCATGTATGAGTACAAAGATTACCTTGCCACACACTCTCCAAGAGACTGTTTCCATAGTGTTTCGATAGGAAGTGAAGACTTTGAAGGTGGAGATATCTATGTCTCCAGACTTATTCAACAACCCTACATATGCTTACATAAATCTACCGAGAATCAGTAAAATGGGGCTCACGGTGGAGATTACATCTACAATCCCATGCATGGTGCACATATCAACAAAGTTTTTGGTGATTAATCTAGTCCCTCTCGCGGCCACCAACAATCTGCCAACATAAACATTTGGAAGGGAGTTTTGTATCTACTCCCATGTGTTTAGGTTGGTTGGGATAAAACCCATGATCCAAGCCTCTTACACTGAGATTCACATACCCAAGAACAATAGGCTAGTATCAAACACCACTCTTTTCACTGATGAAGAACAAATTCAAGTTCCTTAATTAAGGAGATCATCTAGATAGAGAGAAATGCCATGTAAATTTTTCAGACTATGAATTACTTTTCTCTGTAGAGGCTAAGCCTGAAATTTTGATCTCTAATCAAATCAAACTAGATAATTTTAGTATGACTGTAGAAGTATTGATAAGAATCAATGGATGGTTGCAATGGAAGAAGAAATGAGTTCACTCCAAGGCAATAAAAATTGGGAGTTGGTCACTCTTCTGCCAAATTGAAGGCCACTTAAGAACAAGTGGGTATACAAACTAAAAGAAGAAGATAGAGGCAAAAATGTTACAAGGCTAGACTACTAGTAAAAAGATTTGATCAGAAATGAGAAATTGATTTCAATGAATTTTTTTCACTAGTGGTTAAAATGACTACTATCCGGGTAGTTTTGGGATTAGTGGATGCTTGGGATCTTGAATTTGAGAAGCTAGATACTAGGACAACGTTCCTACATGGTGACATTAAGGAGGAATTATACATGGATTATCCTAAAGGATTTATTCAAAAGGGACATGAACATCTTTATTATCAGCTAAAGCATAGATTGCATGGGCTTAGGCAAGCCCTAAGGCAATGGTATGTTAAGTTTGATTCTTTCATGACTAAACATAAATTCATATGCTATGAGTCATAACCATGTATCTATTACAAGAAACTCCCTTGTGGTCAATTCGTTATTCTTCTACTCTATTTTGATGACATGTTGGTAGCCAGTACGAGTCCAAGGGTTGTTGGTGAGTTGAAAGCTCAATTAGCAAGAAAATTTTCTATGAAGGACTTAAGGGCATCCAAGAAGATTCTTGGCATGAAAATCACTAGGGATAGAAGAAAGAAGGAGATCACTTTGTCAAAAATTGAATACATTGACAAAGTAATTGATAGATTTGGTTTGATTGATGCCAATGTTGTTTCTACTCCCATTGCCTCACATTTTCATTTGTCTTCAGATTTGTGTCCACTAACACAACAGGATAAGGAATTTATGGAAGGAATACATTATAAATCCGCAGTTGGTAGCATTATGTACGCTATGGTTTCAACTCGTCCTAACATTGTTCATGTTGTGGGAGTTGTGAGTAGATTCATAAGCAATCCCAAGAAGATTCACTGGGAAACCACTAAATAGATATTGAGATATCTAAAAGGCACTTCTGACTACGCTCTATGTTTTGGTGGCAATAATGTACAACTACAAGGGTTTACTAATTCCAATCTTGCCAAAGATTTAGACAAACAAAGGTCTTATACTGGTTATGTCTTCATGGTTATTGGAGTTGCCATTAGTTGGGCCTAAAGGTTGCAATATTCCATTGTGCTTTCCTTTGCAGAGGTTGAATATTTGGATCTTTCTTAAGGCGTGAAGGAAATGATTTGGTTACAATGATTGTTTGGTGAAATGAAGTACCAACAAAGCAATTATAGTGGCAGTGTTATTTTTATGGCTCATAACCATTCCTCTCAGTACCACTCTAAATATATTGACATACATGCTCACTTTGTTTGTCATATGGTTGAAGAAGGCAAGTTGAGTTTTGTAAAAATTGACACAAAACTCAATCCTGTGGACATCTTTACCAAGATTGTTCCCAAAGAGAAGTTCAAAAGTACTAGTACTTCTCTTGGGCTTGTGAAGAAAACAAAGGTTAGCAGGAAGAGAAAGGGAATGATTGATCAGTGGCAGCATCTGTTGGCCATCGAGTGGGAGATTGTTGAGATGAAGCCTACCAGACACCTCTTGTCTTTTCCCTCTAATGTTGACTCTTAACATTCCATGTATTTAAAGATCCTATTTTAATTTCTGCTATAACATTGTAATGACATTCTATTTTGACATAATAAATTATTCATCTACTTAGTGTGGATGTAGCCATGATGCAGGGCAGGGATGGAGGATCCAATAATGGATGGTCCAAACCTACAACTGCCAAATATAACAACAAAAATTGTAGTAGAATACAATAAGATAATGTTTCAAAAGAGAATTTCATTCAACATGCCCAGTTGTAAGGCTTTCTAGGTTTCGTCCTATAACAATGAAATAACAAAGTATCAGCAAGATCTCACAGGATCCAGGAAACCACTAGCTAGTTCATATCTACAACAAGAAACTTCTGATAGGAACAACCAAGATAGAGTCTAAACTTGTGCTCGCAAGCCACCCAAGCAACTTGCTATTGTCTTAAGCCCGCAGGCCACTAGTTCTGCTACAAACTCCCAGATTTGCAAATCTGCTTTTACTCCACTCTTCCATCATATCATGATGATCTACATATTTTCTAATGATCTAATGATCATCTCCCACTCAACTGACTACTAAACATCTACCCAAGCTCTCAATATATAGCCAGCTAAGCCACAAGTCAGCCAGTTAGGCTTTAATTACAATATAGGTCTTGTACAATAAGAGAAACCAAAACTAATGCAAGAATGATAAAAAATTAATGCGCCTTAAGATTTAGGTCCACACATGACCCAATAACATGTCCTTAACCACGCAAGGCCCCATCTCATCACATGGAACTGTGCAAGAAGAAATACTCCACGTTTCGCGTGAAAATTACCAAAAAATAGGTCCCCAAGTAAAACAGTCATAACTTTTTACTCATAATGAATTAGAAGTTGCGATTTTGGGAAATGATAATAATTTAGGTCTTCTTTAAGGCCCTAAGATTGCAAAGGCTGATTCATTAAGGATCAAGGTTTCTACTACGCACAATCAACACCAAAACTGCAGGAAAATACTACTCCGATGGTAAAGAAAACAGCTCTAACATTGAAACAGTTCATCCAATATCTCCCAAACCATGCCACCTCAAGAGCTGCAACCTTAGACATATCTTTCACATACATAAAGGAATAAACTCCTTTTAGCGCACATTCCAAGGATCTCCACGGATCATTACAGCACAGAAACTTAGAAAACTACCTAAAACAAAGTACTGGAATTCCTCCAAGACTAAGAAAGATCTTCAGGAACCCAAAATGCTCCTGCATCAAGCCAAGTTTAGTAAACCATGATAAATTCTGTATTTGTTCTTTGTGCGATTGCCTCACTTAATTTCTACTACTCTGTTTGTCGTTTTTTAAACTTTTACAGCTTTGGCCTAAAATTCTAACTTAGAGGACGTCCTTGTATTATAGCAAATAGCCAGAGCTACTGCATGGGTTTCACACTCGACGATCTTCTTGAACATTTGCTTATCCTTTGTTACGCCTTCTGATGATGGTGTACACATACAATGGGCGATCTGTAATATATATTTAAACTTGAATGTAATACAAACATAAAATGTTTTTAGAAGAAAAACGGAAAAAGTAAAATAATACCCGAGTCACGCATTTGTATATGCCAGGATAGCAATGAACCGTAAAATGAAGAAACCAACCTAAAAAGGTAACACCAACTCATTTTTATCGATTGAGGAATTGTGAACCATACATAAGTTTTGTGAATGATATCAATCCTAAAAGCCTGCAAATATCCCATTGACGCTCACTGGTGCCGCGTGATTTGAATCTCCGCCACGCGTTATATAAACATATATTTGAGAACATATTTTTCATATACAATTGTCGATTTGACAAGCAAACTTGAGAGCATTTATTCCGTATAAAATTGTGTTTCGGATAAACAAGCTTTGTAAACGATGTATTCTATATAGAATTGTGTTTTCGAGAGGGTAGAACTCTAAGAGAAAAAATTCAAAATGTCTCGTATGAGAAAATCTGCTTTCATGTTTGTTGTCATACTAATATTTGGCTTGAGAGATAAATACACAGGAGCCAGGGATTTCAACCATAAAGCATTCATTTTACTATAAACATGAGATGATACAACTTCATCTGATGGCGATTCCAAGGTGGTGGACGATTACAACTAGAAAGGTACTCTTATTATTCTCATTTCTTAATCCTTTCCTCTAGTTTTCTTTCTTCTATCCTGAGTTGTTGGTTGATAGCTTTATCCTTCACGTTCATTTCTTCCTGAGCATTCTCTTCTGCTGCTTTACCCTGACATTTCCAACCTTTCCACGCCATGTTGGAGATAAAGTAGTGTTGTCGAATGAAGTACATTGACAAACTATTGACAAACCATTTGCGGGTTTCCTTTGGTTATTGTTTGTGATATAATTTTATAAATGGTTTTAGCTCTTACACGGCATATTTCTCTTCTAGTTAAGTTGCGGTTTATTTCTATTAGTGGATATCTTAAATACATGTATACAGTATATTGCTATCTATTGTGAGAATGAAGAAACCAACTTAAACATCCATAAAAAATTCATTTTTATGGAACGAGTAAGTGTGAACCATACATAAATTTTGCGAACGATATCAATCCTAAAAGCCTGCAAATGTCTCATTCACGCTCACTGGCTGCCCGTGACAGTAGCCGAATTCAAAAATTTCTTCTCATTAGATGTCAATCCTTTTTGCGGCTACTAAATTTTGGTCAGCCAATTCTGCACCTCACAAAAGTAATCACTACTTCAGTAAGTTCTTATACAGTCTTCCAAATATCTACGGTTTTCTGTGCATCTTCAATTTTTAAAGGGGGGGCTTTTATTGAAAATTTCTTCAATGAGTTCTTCTTATCTACTCAATTGTCAGCTATAACAGTTGTCGAATACGTTGGCTTTGGACGGCCACTCAAAATTTGCAAGTGAGTATTAGAGTACTTGGTAAGGGAGGAACAAAGTCCGGTGCTTCCAACGTCAGCCTCTATGAAAGCAACATTCATCATACATTGAATGGTATATGGCCACAAGCTTGGCAGATCTGCTATAAGCCCAATCTTTCCTTTTATTCTTCACATGGAACAAGAAGCTTCACATGGAATTTAGCCAGGGTTTCTTTAATATTTATAAGGGGGAATAGTGTAGGTGAAAAGCGTGTCGTCCTACACGTTTCCAATGTAAGAGTGCCCATTGATTTTGATCAATACTGCTGTGACAAAATGGTGGACACCACCAAAACATCTGGGGCATACATATCAGATGTTACACACAACAAAATCAAAGGCACAAGGAGTTACTTTTCCCTCCAACTGAAGCTGAACAACACGAGTTAACATTTCCTCAGCTTCTTTTCTTCCATGTTTTCTGGGTTTCTACTTTATCCTTCACGTTCCTCTTCTATTTCTTTATCCTGATATTTACAGCCTTCCCCTACCGACTCTGAGGGAAAGTAGTGGTTAATTGAGGCATTTTGAGAAACCATTGCCGGTTGCCACATGTTATTCACGTGTTACTCTTCTCCTTACACCATAAGCCTGTGCTTATTTTAGAAATTTTTTATATTTAAATAAAAGATTAAAAAAATATACAATAGTAAGCATTTTAATAAATAAAATAATTAATAGTTTATTTTTTATAATTATTAAATTATTATAAAACCTCTTTTTATGTATGTAATTCTAAAATAATTTAAAGAGACATCTTAAATAAGTTTCTAAAATTAAAATTAATATGAAAATTGAACTTTTTATCTTTTTTAAATTTAAAACTATTTAAATACTATATTATATTATATTACATTATATTTTTTAATATTTATTATATAAGATATATTTAGAATGTATTGAACTATGTTATTATAAATTTTATTTTATAATTATTTTAAAAGTATTATCTATCATTTTATATATTAAAATATTTAGTTATTAATTTAAAAAAATTATGAGTTATTGAATTTTTATGTTCTTTATATATAATTTTCTTGTACCCTATTATTTTTAAATGAAGGTTTTTTAATAATTTAATTTCTCTCTACTCTTCAAAATTATTGTTGTTACTTCTCTTAACTTAATAGAATAAAAAATGTGTTAAAAACCCGTTCAATAGGAAGGATGGCCAAGAGGTGTCTTATGTCTCTGAGTTTGAAGAAATTAAAGACCAAATGTAGGCCCAAAAAAAGGAAAATAATGGAGAGCCAGGTTAATCTAGAAGTGGATTTGAGTGGCTTGGGTGGCAGGAGGTCAAACAAAATTGCCAAGGAGCAATGTAAAATCAAGCTACTAGAAACGACATCTAAAGAGAATTCCATGACTATGAAAGACTCCTAAACCACTGAGTCCATGAATGATTCCTCGGATGATCATATGAGTCCCCCTAGGACTAGTAACAACCCTATTCCCAACCCCAAGCAAGCCATGGAAACCCCCAATATTCCTACCCCGCCCCTGAGTCCTACTCAAGATCCCCAGGATAAGTCCCCTAACTCTGATTTCAATACTGAGGCCAGGGGAGGACAAAAAAAATTAAATATGTACTCTTAAAAGGAGGTTCAGGAACTTGGACAAAGATATTGCGGAGATCAAGAAAAATATGTAGGAGTTGATGAACCAATGCATGCTGACCAACAAGTTTGGCCTTAAGGTTATGCACGCTTCAGCTACGACTCTCTATCATGTGCAGGAAAAGCTGGCGGGTGGTACTCTGGAAGCCAATGAGGACAACAAGGATATTTTCCTATTTCTACAGGAAGAGTGGGCAAGGACCTTACTATCTAAGCAGTTGGGTGGGAAAAATTAGTTTTGGCTCCCATGTGCTTGTTAATTTTGATTGGGCCTGGCCCTATGATCCCCTATTTTGTGGTTGGGGTTAATGTTAGTTTTTATAGCTTTCTGTTCAGCCTTGTGTGACTTTTAACTGATACTTTACATGCTATTGCTCGGTCTAGATACTCTGTTTTAATTCGTTTGATTAGTATTGTGGTTTATGTTTTTGATAAGGGCAAATTTAGACTTGGTGATTATACTATTAAACTATTATATCTACTTTGACTGGTCACATTAATGTTCTATTAATGTGCTACTAGTCCTTTGTTCCTCAGTCCAGCACCCTCTTACTGCTTTATCTATCAAAAACTTAATAGAATAAAATAATTAGTACACAAATAGAATAAACTCTTCATAAATAAACAAACTAAATAAATTACATAAAACTAAATATTTTTATAATGAAATAAATTAAGTCTAGACCAAACTAAATCATTCTAAAATAATTTTATAAGCTCAAAAAATATCACCTCAAGATTTATAACATAGTTTTCAATGAACACATTTTGAATATCTATAACCATTGATAATATTTATCAGTTTTTAAATCACTTAAATGATAAATTAAAAATAAGGTAGATGAAGTACTAGCTATATAACATTTGAATATTTAAATTGAACTCACATTCTATATCTTTATTTAAAAAGAGTTAAAATTCAATATAATGATTCTCATAGATTATTATAAATTGAGTTAAAAGTCTTATATTTTTAAACTAGATTATTAATTATATTTTAAATGAAAATTTCAATGTATTTGGTAGATTTATAATTGGTCTCAAAATTAATGAGTGAATAGTTTGAAATACAATAAACATATGAATCATCATAAATGTTGATGCAAAGCAGGCCACAAGAAGCTTAGGAAATATTCTATTTCCTCTTTAATCCTCCAAGTCTGGATTTAGTACAATCCAATCTTTCTAACCTCAAAATTCAAGGTATTTCAACCAAGTAGTGGTGGCCAGACACCTATCCTACTTCTTCTCTAAACATGAGACTAACCGAATACCAACCAATTTCAACTTACATAGTACATACTAGACTTCTCGGTTAGCACTAGAATGATCAGTAATTTACTAGTACTCGGTAATTTTTGGAAACTTAGTAATTACCTGACACTCGGTAATTTCCTAAAACTTCGACTAGGTCTCTATACTTGTTTCGATTTATAAACTCCAACTCCCAATGTACTGAGTGAAACAAAAAGTAAATTTAGGTAACCTTTTGGATATTACAAAGGTTCCCAAAGTCCTAAGACCCAACTCCACTCCTGCAACACCTAACCCTCACTGACTTCTCAGACCTAATTGGCCAAATTATGCTTGGCTTCCAAAGTAAGTTGTCAAGGATGGGTTGATGGGATTATTTCCAAACTTTGAACACTTTCTCCACACTCCAACTAATACAAATCCACCTTTAGATTGGTTCCACTGATTAATTCTTTGAACTGCACCTTCCATTTCCCATCAACCTGGCTAAATACATAAAGATATTCATCCTAGGGCTTGATGCAAATACCTACGGCCCTTCTAGTCATGCCCTGAGTCTTTTGCATCACTATTAATACACTCCTAACTTACATTTTCCAAATTGGTGTGGAATTCCACTGGTTCCAATGCAAGTTATGGTTCCACTTGTAGAATAGGGTCTGCTAGGGCTTCTTCATAAACTAGTTTTAGGAAATGCAGTAGAACTCTTGCTATATAGTACCAATCAAATTGATACTAGCTTTTTTAGAAAGTAGAAAGTTCAATGATTCAATGCATGTAAACAACTTGTATTCAATCCACCGTACATGGTCGTACCACTCAGAATTACTCAGGAAACTCATTTTTTTTTATTGATTTTGTATCATAATTCACATTACAATATTCTCTCATCTTCTCTCTCTTTTTGAAAGGAAAAAACAAATTGAAATAGGTTCATATGCGAATCTGAACTAGTTCATATGCAGTTGTGACCGTTGGCCTTCCAATTTGAACTGTTTCAAGTAACTTTTGAAAAGTTGCTTGAGAAACTTTTACATCTTTTGGAATATTTTGCATTTGTGCTCACCTAAGACCAAAGGTTAAGAATTTAACCTTCAAACATATTCAAACATGCCTAAAATGATTCAAATTTATTGGAATCATGTTTAAAACTCTCAAAACATCAAAAACACCTAGTTCACAACTGCTTCAAACCCTATGATCCAAGTGCACTAAGGCATCCCAAGGCTTATAGATGTGCTTGAGAGATCGTGGAGCACACAAATGGATTCAAACCAAAAGAGGATTATCTACAAAGATCTATCCAAATATTACATTACACTCAAAACACAAAGTCAAAAGGAACATCTAGTGTGTTTCCTAAGGTACCCTGGACCATACTCCCCAAGACAAAAGACTCAAAACCCTTGAGTTGGGATGTCTTCTAATATGAATCCAACTTTCTCAATGTCCTCAGGCATCATCCAAGTAGCATCCTCCAAGGACTGGTATTGCCATTTGATTAAGTACTCATAAAATGTGGATCTCCTAGTTTGTTTTTCTATTCTCTTATATAAGATTCCTTTAATTTCTTGTAAAGGTATCTTTGGTAAGTCTTGTATCTCTTTTCCCTATTGAAAAACTTCATCATCTACAGCACAAAAATCAGAAATAGAACCTTTATATGCATATAGGCCAACAACATTGAAAATAGGTGATACATCAATGGTAGAAGGAAGTTCAATCCTATATGTATGGTTGCCACATTTCTTCAAGATTTTGAAAGGACCAATCTTCCTCATCATGAGCTTGGTATACTTTTCTTTAGGAAGTCTTT
This sequence comes from Chamaecyparis obtusa, assembly GCA_027943335.1. NCBI lineage: Eukaryota > Viridiplantae > Streptophyta > Pinopsida > Cupressales > Cupressaceae > Chamaecyparis > Chamaecyparis obtusa. Next base: position 294,751 of record BSBK01011577.1, on the reverse strand, counting down.
CCTTCTTAAGGTGAACCATAACCATGTCTCCTAATTTGAATTGAACATCATGTTGGTTGTGGATTATTCCCTTTGATCTTCAACTTGCAGATTTACACTTTGATGGATAATTTAAATAAAAATCTGACTCTATCACCATCCAAAGTCCATAAGGAAGAGGGCCAATTGACAAGGATCAAAGGATCCTTCTACTCTTTGAGCTTCAATGCTCAGGTGGGTGTACCCTTGACTCACTTCTTCAAAGGAGTCTCAAAATGATGTATACAATACTAAACACAAATCAATAAAAGGTTTATCAAATGAATGTTTATGTTTGTAGTTGTTAACCATGCATACCTCAAGAGGAAGGATCAATGCCTTATCCCAGGGCTCAGAGTCACCTAACTGTATATCTCAACTGAATACCTCAAATCAAACACAATGGAAACCAGAGTAAGTGCTTTTCCTATTACCCCTTTCCCTCAAGCACAAGGACATCAAATTCTATACCTGGTTGTAAACTCACTGAATTCACCTAAAAGACTTTAATCCTAACTTTGTTAGAAACTTAGAAATGAATTCAAAATACTCTTTATTTACCATACATTAGCACACTTTGTGAAACTAACATATATGAGCTCAAAGACAAGCAAGAAGACATAAACAAGATGCAAGATTAGGATTCAAATGTTCTCATTAACACAATCAGGATCAACATACAATCAGAATGATACCAAGATAAGAAAAGTCACAAAATCAAACTTCTATCAGTATATTACAATCAAAAACCAGGGACCAAAAGTGACATTGTTTTGGAACCCTTTCAAAATCTAAAATTCTACCACTTATACCACTAGCTACCTTGGGATCATCAAGATCAGATGCAAAAAGCTTCAGACAACTAGGGTTAGGGTTTCAATCACCCAACCTGCTAGAAACGGTCAAAAAGTTAATATAAGGGCATGAAACTCATAAAAAATAGGAAAAAAGAAACTAGAATCGGTCCATAATGATGAAAATCTTTCTCTGTAAGTACAAGGGATAACAAAACCAGGCTTAGAAGGAAACCCTGCAACATGCCTTGAGCACACAACCCCCATGGTACAAGCTCTACAAATGATGCAACCACACCCTGGACCACACCGCAAACAGCAAACTGGTCACTTCTCACCAAACAGGGTCACTTCTGCAATGAATTCCAGTCCTATCTGGTCTCTGGAAATGTCTCCGCAAATTTGAATTTGAAAATAAATGGTCACGTTACTGTTTTACCCTTCAATTGACAGCTCACATTCAAAATCAGATTAACAATAAGTAGCGGTTGTTGATCCTTTATCTTTCGCGGGCTCAGCAACCTTAACTCACCCAGGCACCTCGGGTTTCATTCAACAAACATGCGACAAAGGAAAATCCCAGTCGTGGAATGAAAATCCAAACCCAGCTAAATCTAGTGAACACGCAACTGCACATGTTAAAATAGCCCACTTAAATCATCTGGAAAATTGGCGACAAAGGAACTTTCACCAATTTGTGGAATACTTCCCGCCTCCGCTAAAAACTCTAGCAACCCCACGACCATTGTTCACTGAATCGCAGGACCAATTAGCGAACCACCAAATCATCTTGCAAATGCGCGACAAGACCACATCTTACCGGCACCACCACCTTTTTATCCAGACCGCCAAACATAAGACAACCAATTGGGCGCGCCACATGCCACATGTCATAGCACCATTCACTAAAACTGCCTGGTCACCAACACTAGACCCATGCCGAGAAAAAGCCTTACCTCCTTGGAAGATCGGACGGTGGTCGCATGATCACAAAGGGGAGGAATATTCCTCACAATCAAGTGGCAACCGTAGATCTTTTGCATTGTTATTCTGCTTAAGAAAATTTTGGGCCCATCATCTAGCGACTATGTGACTGAAGCATAGCAAACTGCCTGGAGGATTGCTAGATGTTAGCCAATAACCGCAAGACATTTGGAGATTGTGCGACACACAATCACTAAGTAGTGAGATGTTTGGCACTTAACTGCTAGAAATGGGAGACTGCACGATGACTGTCAGGCATTCAGCGTCATGTGACTAAATAGAAATAGACCGCTCACCTAGTTGTTGAATGTTAGCCGATAACCATCAAACACTCAGAGATCACGTGACTAACGGTCGCCAAGTCACTGGATGCTAACCACTTAACCACCAGAATCAAGCGACTATGCGACTAACCACCTGAAGGATCGTGAGATGCTAACATATAACTACCAATCACAAAGAGATTGCACGACTAAAGAGAAGAGACCACCTGCCAAGTCACCAGAAGCTTAGGACCAAACTGCTAGAATTCAGTGACCAAGAGAAAACTACAACTCGCCAGATCACGGAATGAGAACTAACCACCAGAGTAAGGTGACAACAAGAAGAACACAAGGCAGGACATTTTTACAAAAATATTTGCAGGGAGGAGGCCATTTTCATAAGGTTTTGCGAGGATTGGAAAATGGACTAATAGTGGCTCTGTCTGGGGATGTATGCCTCCTATAGGCATAGCAAGGACCTAGAATCACTGGTAAAAGCAAACCATCCCATAGGACAAAATTGCAGAGACCAAGGAGCAAGCAGAGCAAGACCAAGCAACAGGACCAAAAACTGATAGACTAGGGCAAAACAGGGCAAGGGCAAGCAACCTATAAACAAGAATTTATAAGATGTACAACCCTAACTACTGTTCATGGAAAACAAAGTACTTCAAACGAAGTACTGCTTCAAGAATTGTCCATGAACTGGTAAATCTTGAGTATCACCATTAAAATCCTTGATGATGTAAGAATCTTGGCCCCATTTCTCATGAATCAGATATGGCCCTAACCAGATGGGATCAAATTTACCATGCTTCCCCTTATCCTCCAATCTGGCATTCCGGACCAACACCAAATCACCAGGTTCAAACTTTCTGTCAATAGTCTTTTTATCATATAGATTCTTAACCTGCAACTGCAATTTGGCATTCCTTGAAACTGATTCTCTTCTAGTTTCATCCAACCTAATGAGGTCCTCAATTCTCAACTACATCTCATCATCAATGTCATCATCATACAACTACACAAACTTGTACATCCCCAACAAATTATTCTGATGCATTTTAGCATGAATTCCATAAACTAGGTCAAATGGTGCACAACCAATTGCCCTCTTCACAATTACCCTATCAGCACATAAATCTAATGGTAGCTTTGAATTCCATGCCCTATTGTTCTTCTCTAGAATTCTCTTCAAGATTTTAATCAAGCTCTTATTAGTAGATTCTGCCTGACCATTTCCTTGCAGATGATAAGGTGAGGAACAAGAAATCTGAATTCCCAAACCTTTGCAAAAGTCCTTATATTTGGCAGACCTGAAGCACATGGCATTATCACTCACTATCCTCTCAGGGCACCCAAACCTTGTAACAATATTGTTCATCAAAAAATCAATTACCACTCTGCTAGTTGCATTCCTTGTAGGTATAGCTTCTACCCACTTTGTAAAGTAATCAGTGACAACTAAGATCCATGAATGTCCTCCACTTGACTTGTTTGGTATCTCCCCTATGAAATCAATTCCCCACTACTGGAAAGGAGCCTGAACTTCTACTAGTTTTAATGGTACATTACCTAAAAACTTAAGCTTACCAAAGAACCTTTGACAAGCATCACATCTCCTTACCAACTATTCTGCATCCCTGAAGATTGTGGGCCATCAAAATCCTTCTCTCAAGATCTTATGAGCAATTGTTTTACCTATGTAATGTCCACCACAAACTCCCTCATGCATCTCCTTCAAAAACACATTAGCCTGATCCTCATCTACACATTTCAATAGTATGCAATCCAAATTTTTTCTATACAGCTTACATTTCCTAATTACATACTTGATGGCCTGTAACTTCAATGTCCTCTTTTGATTATCATTCATACTATCTGGACACCTCATGTTTCTCAAATAGTAAATAATATCCTGATAGCAAATACAATCATCCATATCACATGTATAGTTAATTTCAAAATTATTTACCTGGTTTGCATCTAGATTTGATTGAGCCATCAACCTTGCCAATCCCTATCCTCTAACCAATTTAGTGATTTGGATCTCAACATTGAATTCTTGGATCCTATTGATCCATCTACATCTTCTTCCAGACACCTCTTGCTGTGAGAAAATATCCTTCATAGCTGCACTTGGCACAAAAGTAATCACCACTGCCCCCATCAAGTAACACCTAAAAGCCTTGATTTCTTTCACAAGTGCATAAGCCTATTTTTCATTTATATCATATTTCAATTCTACAGCCTGCAATAATTTACTAAAAAATGCAATAGGCTGCTCAAAACCATCCTTATTATTTTGTAACAAAACTGCAACAATAGTGTGAAAGGATGCAAAAGAAAAGATATGCATTGGGACACTATAATCAGGTGCCTTTAGCACTGGTGCATCTTTGATAGCCTGCTTGATATTCTTGAAAGCCTCATCAGGCTCACCCTCCCAATTGACTATAGATCCCTTCTTCAACATCCTGGAAATAGGTCTAGTAATCTCTGCAAAGTTTGTCACAAACCTCCTTAGAAAATTGACATGACCAAAGAAAGACTAGATCCCTTTAACATTCTTTGGCCTCTGAATTTTATCAATTGCTGCTACCCTCTCTCGGTCAATTCTCACTCCTTGCTTCCCAACTAAGTGGCCAAGAAACTTACCTTCTGTGACACCAAAAGCACATTTTGTTGGGTTTAATGAGATGCCAAATTCCAAGGCCCTCATAAATATTTTCTCTAAATGAGCACAATGGTCCTCTTCCTTCTTGGAATAGGCAGTTAAATCATCTTGATACACAACAAGGAAATCATTAATGAAATCTGAAAAGGCAACGTCCATTGCCCTCTGAAAAGTAGCACCAGCATTTGTGAGACCAAAAGGCATTCTCACATAAACATATGTTCCCCAAGGTGTTGTAAAGGCTGTCTTGAATTGCTCTGATTCCTTAATAGTGACCTAATTGTAGCCAGAGAAACCATCCATCCTTGACATCAATTCTGACCTGGTTACTCTCTTCAACATAGCCTCCATATTGGGCAAACAATAATTATCCTTCAATGAGCTGATGTTCAAATTTCTAAAGTCCACACAAAGCCTGATGTCACCATTCTTTTTTCTTACAAGAACAAGGTTTGACACCCAAGAAGAATGCCTTATAGGCTTGATAATGCCAACATCTCTCAACTTCATTAATTCTTCTTGCATCTTGGGTGCCAAAGTAGGATTAATAGGCCTTTGGTTCTACCGGAAAGGTTTAGAATCTTCTCTTAATGGGATAACATGCTGAAATAAATCCTTTCTATAAACCTTTAGGTCATCATATGACCATGCAAAAATATGCCTAAATTTTCTCAATAATTCAACCAAAGGTTTCCTTACCTTTTGAGATATATCTTTACCAATGTATACTTTCTTAGGTGTTTCATGTCATCCAAGATTTATCTCCTCAAGATCAGCATGATCTTCTCCTTTGATATTCTTTTGAACTCTATCATGGTTGTCAAAGACAGTCTCCATAACAACAAGCCCCTTGGGCACCTTGTTAGTTCTAAGCTGAATGACCTCATTGCCTAAGACAACCTCCCTTCCTTCTATTGACTCAACCAAGGCTGAACAATCAAGTTCCTGACCATGATACTGATCCTTGCAATCCATAAACTTCAAAATATCATTATCATGATCAAAAACTTGCCAATTCTCAATATTGTCTGGTATACTAGGCCTAGCCTGATATTCAATTTTTGAAATACCAAAGAATGTAACATCATTAGGATTGATTGCAATATTGGCCAACAAGTCAGCCATCTTGTTATTACTCCTATCCTTCCACTCAATATTGAAGGCATCAAAATATTCAATCAAATCCCACACTGCATTCCTATTTAGTTTCAACCTTCTATTCTTGGAAGCATACACTGACCTAACTTGGGACAGCACCAATTCAGAATCACCAATAATACTTATGCATTTTATACCATTCTTTTGTGCCAACCTCAGTCCTAACAACAAGGCTTCATATTCTGCTATATTTTTGGTACAAAAGAAATTCAATGTGAAAGAGAACTTGTAGGTGTTTCCATTAGGAGAAATAAGTAAAATACTTGCTCCTACACCATCTTTGCAGTTTGCACCATCAAAGTACATGACCCACAAATCACCCTTCACAGAGTCAGCACCTACCTCAGTAGAAATAAGTGACAAAACAAGCTGATTTTCAAATATAGGGATCTTTTCCCTAAAAGCCTTTACATCAGTATCCACAAAACATGTAGTTTCAATGTCTATGTTTCTCTCAATCATGTGGCATACTCTTGGCTCTTGTTCAATCTTGACAAACTGATCATCAATCTTGAAAGTTGCATAGGATAAATCACACTATAAACTTCCACCCATGGCAGCACTCCATCTCCTAGATAGCAACATCCCATAATGAGGAGGGATATCCACCACCAAAACACTCATTGGTAGCTCTTTCTCTGGATATGCTGCCAACCTATATGGCATTGCATTGATAGTCCCAATGACTAGTACCTCCCTCTGATCCATTGCACAACATCTTCCCTACACTGTATCAACCTTAAGGCCCAATCTCTCCATGATTTTGAAAGGCATGACATTATTAGAGGCACCACTATCAATCATACAATTTCTTAATTTCATCCCATTCACAAGAAAACTTAAGAAGAATGGGTCAATATTTTCAACACTGGCATTGACAAAACTATCCAAATATATTGGAGGAATTTGAGACATAATTCCCTGAGCAGCAACATCATTCAAAGCTTTATCCTGAGACCCATTGCACGAAGTATCATTTTTGTGAATATTACCAACCCATGCAATAGCCTTATCTTTATGTTCAGGGATCCTCAACAATTCTGACAATGGAACCTTAACTGTAATTTGTGACAATACAGATAACATGTCAACAGGGGTAGAGGCAGGAATCTCAATCTGCACTGCCTTAACATCTTTTTTCTTATCTAACACATTAGGTGTATTGACCACCTTCATTTTTTCAACCTTAGCCATTGTGTTAACTGGCTTCTCAATCTCACTAGAGATCCTTTCAATTCCAACTCCCTTACGCTCACAATGCTTACCTTTTACATTCTTTAATTTCACCATGTGATCAACCTTTGATTTGTTCTCATTATGTTCTCCAGAGTTGGAACTCTTTATAAAGATTCCTGCAGCTTTCTCATTTGTATTCCTTTCCACCATGCCTCTAGTTTGAACTTGGGCAATCATTTCTGCAGTAATCCTCTCCATCTCTTCTCTAGAAGGTTTTCTCAAATTTATTGGCTTGGGAGAAGAGTTCATGTTACCTATTTTCTGATCAACGCATTCACCATCAGAAAAAACCTCTTGATGATAAAGGGCCTGATTATGTCTCTTCACATTCACATCTACCTCTTCATCAAAATTAGAATCTTCTTCATATCCTAGATAAAAAGAAGCCATGTTGCAACCAACATCATCTTGTTCTTCTTCTTGTTCTATTTCCTCATTGCTACAATCTTGATTTGCAGCCATAGATTGTGCAACCACACAATGCTCTACAGAATGAGGGGATTGACATGAAACACACCATGGTACATTATCCATGACATTTATTGAAGCTTTATGTAGAGGGTCAGGGACACCTCTGTCATTATTTCCTCTTGTAGCAGGGACAATAGGCTTGCCATCCTTCCATTGGGTTTTGTAGGGGTAATTCTGTAGTCTATTCTGCTTACTGAAATTATTGTTGAATCGAGGCCTTTCATTGGTAGGAGCATTGATGTTCCTACCTGCATGTGCCTTCAAATCCTTTAATGCATTAAGCACCTTATCCAACTTATCTTCTTCTTGCCTCCTAGATCCAACACTCTTGTCATTTTCTTTTTTGTATTTTCTGTCCCCAAACAACTTTGGGTCATCTCTCTTTCCACCCAATTTTCCTGATATTTTCATGTTGTTCTCAATATTGACAGCAATCCTAAAAGCATCCCTAAGAGTTCTTGGTTCTTTATCACTCAATAAATATCCCATCTTCCCATCAAATGCATTGAAGTATGTAGTCAAACATACATTGTCATCCAACCGCATGACGTGGAACAACTTGTGCATACCCTTCTAAAATCTCATGTTGAACTTAGCTGCAGACTCATTCTGATTTTTCCTTATGGTATTGAATTCATTCAACATGAAGCTAGCATTAGGCCTATCACCATACTACTCTTTGAAACATTTCTCAAAAGAGTCCCAAGTATCAATACACTTATCAGGAAGCCTCTTAACAGGTTTTTCTTTATGTTCTCCACAGTGGAGTCACCATTTTGTTGGTTGTGGATTATTCCCTTTGATCTTCAACTTGCAGATTTACACTTTGATGGATAATTTAAACAAAAATTTGACTCTATCACCATCCAAAGTCCACAAGGAAGAGGGCCAACTAACAAGGATCAAAGGATCCTTCTACTCTTTGAGCTTCAATGCTCAGGTGGGTGTACCCTTGACTCACTTCTTCAAAGGAGTCTCAAAATGATGTATACAATACTCAACACAAATCAATAAAAGGTTTATCAAATGAATGTTTATGTTTGTAGTTGTTAACCATGCATACCTCAAGAGGAAGGATCAGTGCCTTATCCCAGGGCTCAAAGTCACCTATCTATATATCTCAACTAAATACATCAAATCAAACACAATGGAAACTAGAGTAAGTGCTTTGCCTATTACCCCTTTTCCTCAAGCACAAGGAAATCAAATTCTATACCTGGTTACAAACTCACTGAATTCACCTAAAAGACTTTAATCCTAACTTTGTTAGAAACTCAGAAATGAATTCAAAATACTCTTTGTTTACCATACATTAGCACACTTTGTGAAACTAACATATATGAGCTCAAAGATAAGCAAGAAGACATACATAAGATGCAAGATTGGGATTCAAAATGTTCTCATTAACACAATTAGGATCAACATACAATCAGAATGATACCAAGATAAGAAAAGTCACAAAATCAGACTTCTATCAGTATATTACAGTAAAAAACTAGGGACCAAAAGCGACAATGTTTTGGAACCCTTTCAAAATCCAAAATTCTACCACTTATACCACTAGCTCCCTTGAGATCCTCAAGATCAGATGCAACAAGCTTCAGATAGCTAGGGTTAGGGTTTCAACCACCCAACCTGCTAGAAATGGTCAAAAAGTTATTATAGGGGCGGGAGACTCATCAAAAATAGGCAAAAAGAAACCAGAACTAGTCCATAATGATGAAAATCTTTCTCTATAAGTATAAGGGATCACAAAACTAGGCCTAGAAGGACACCCTGCAACATGCCTTGAGCACACAACCCCCATGGTACAAGCTCTACAAACGATCCAGCCACACCCTGGACCACACCGCAAATAGCAAACTAGTCACTTCTCACAAAATAGGGTCACTTCTGTAATGAATTCCAGTCCTATCTGGTTGCTGGAAATGTCTCAAAAAATTTGAATTTGAAAACAAATGGTCACATTACTATTTTACCCTTCAATCGGTGGCTCACATTCAAAATCATATTAACAATAAGTCGCAGTCATTGATCCTTTATCTTTCATAGCCTTAGCAACCTTAACTCATGCAGGCACCTCAAGTTTCATTCAGTGAACACGCGACAAAGGAAAATCCCAGTCACAGAATGAAAATCCAAACCCCAGCTAAATCCAGTGAACACGTGACTATACGTGTTAAAATAGCACACTTAAATCATCTAGCGAATTGGCGACAAAGGAACATTCACCAATTCACGGAATACTTCCTACCTCCACTAAAACCTCTAGCGACCCTGCGACCATTGTTCACTAAATTGCCAGACCAATTAGCGAACTGCCAAATCATCTTGCGAATGTGTGACAAGACCACATCATACCAGCACCGCCACCTTTTTATCTAGACCGCCAAACATAAGACATCCAACCATGCCCGCCACAAGCCACGTGTCACAACACCATTCACTGAAACTACCTGGTCACCAACATTGGACCCACGCCGAGAAAAAGCCTTACCTCCTTAGAAGATCGGACGGTGGTCGCATGATCGCAAAGGGGAGGAATATTCCTCATGGTCAAGTGGCAACCGTAGATCTTTTGCGTTGTTATTCTACTTAAGAAAATTGCAGGCCCACCATCTAGCGACTATGCGACTGAACCAGAGAAAACCACCCAGAGGATCGCTAGATGTTAGCTGATAATTGCAAGACATTTGGAGATCGCGCGACACATAGTCACTGAGTTGTGAGATGTTTGGCACTTAACTGCTAGAAATGGGAGACTGTGCGAGGACCGCCAGGCATTCTGCAATCACGCGACTGAAGAGAAATAGACCACCCGCCCAGTCACTGAAGGTTAGCCGATAACTGCCAAACACTCTGAGATCACGCAACTAATAGTTGCCAAGTCGCTAGATGCTAACCACTTAACTGCCAGAATCAAGCGACTACGCGACTAACCACTCGAAGGATCACAAGATGCTAACATATAACTGCCAATCACAAAGAGATTGCACGACTAAAGAGAAGAAACTACCCGCCAAGTCGCTAGAAGCTAAGGACCAAACCGCCAAAATTCAATGACCAAGATAAAATTGCAAGTTGCCAGATCACGGAATGAGAACTAACCACCAGAGCAAGGTGACAACAAGAAGAGCACAAGGCAGGACATTTTTACAAAAATATTTGCAAGGAGGAGGCCATTTTCATAAGGTTTTGCAAGGATTGGAAAATGGAGTAACACATGCCTCTTCATAACATTAGCTACCTGTTTATACTTGTATGAGGTATGTTGAAGTCTTTCCTTGACTTACTGATGGATATCCCTCATAACTTCTGCAAAGTCATCAGCTTGAGAACTCCTCTAACCAATGTTTTGAATATTCCTCAACTCAAACATACCCCTAGGATGTGATCCATACACAATCTGAAAAGGAATAAGTATGAAACTCCTATTGACAGAATAATAATTAGGAGAGTTCTTGGACTGAGGTAGAATAGAGTCTCGTGATCCATACTCCTTAGTTATGCATCTTAATATATTACCTAGGGACCTATTGGTGACTTGAGTCCCCCCATCTGATTGGGGATGATAAGAAGATGACATTTCCAAATTTGTTCTAAGTCTCTTCCTTAAGGTACACCATAAATGGCCCAAAAACTATAAATCCATGTCTAATAAAATGGTGAGAGGTAAACCATGGAGTCTCACAATCTCTCTTTAAAAAAACCCCACAATAATTGAGGCATCATTTGTAGTTTTACAAGGTAAGAATTTTTCCATCTTGGAGAACCTGTCCACAACCACATAAACACTATCATACCCTGATTTGGTCCCGGGAAGACCCAAAACAAATTTAATCCTAACTGAGTCCCAAGGTTTAGTAGGGATTAGAAATGGTATATACAAGCCTACATTGAAACTTCTTCCTTTGTATTTTTGACAAATTAAATAACACTCCACAAATATCCTAATGTCATATTACATCTTAGGATAGAAAAAAAAATCCTCACTAATTCTAGTGTTTTAACAAGACCAAAGTGGCCTAATAAACATCCAAAATGCTTTTCCTTTACAATATTTTTCCTCATAGAGCAACCAAGAATACAAAGTTGACTACCCTTAAACAATAGACCCTCTTGAATGATATATTCTGCAAATTCAATATGATACTTATCTCCTAGTTCCAAGCATTTACATTATAAGTCTCTTGGAAGTCTCCATCATTGGGATACATGTCTTTCAAGGCAGAGATACCAACACATTGCAATTGTATCTCCTAAATGGCTAGGTTCCTCCTTCTCAAGGCATCAATGTCCCTGTTAGCTACACCCATCTTTTTCTTTAGGGTGAAGGTGAATTCTTACTGGTATTCCATCAAATTGAGGTGTCAATGGTTCAACTTCTCCTATCTGTTTAGAAAACTCAAAGCATGATTATCAGTAAAAACAATAAATTCTCTTGGCAACAATTAATATCTCTACTTCCAAAGATATTAAACTATAGAATTCATCTCTAGGTCATAGGTAGAGTGCTTTTGCTTAGCCTCATCAAGCTTTTCACTAAAAAATGCCACATGTCTCCCTTCTTGACTATTAACACCCTAAATGGCCCTCTTACTACCATCACATTCAATGGTGAATACCTTGTGAAAATTAGGAAGCACTAGGATAGGTTGTTGAGAAACCCTTATTTTCAAATATTCAAAATACTTATTTGTATCATCAATCCAAAAGAAATGACATTCCCTTCCCCCTTTGGTAGTATTTATCATTGGTGCACATACTCCACTGAAATTCTTTACAAACTTTCTATAAAAAATAGAAAGACCATGAAATTTGTTTACCTCACTAGTAGACTTAGGGGTAGGCTAGTTGAATATGGCTTCCACCTTTGAGGAGTCCATTTTTGAGTTTCCCTTGGAGATGAAAAAACTAAGGAATACAAGGTCTCCCTACAAAAACATAGACTTATCCAAATTGATCATTAACTACTCCTCATATAACCATTTCAAAACCATGTCAAGATGCATCAAATGCTCATCCTTATCTTTGGTAAAGATTAGATATAGTCAAGGATGGTAGATCCAATGAAGGACAGTCCAACCTTACAGCCAATCAACAACACAATAGAACTAACACAACAAGATATGCTAAAAATTAGATTTTCATTAACATGCCCTGCTGTAAGGCCTTCTAAGTTGGGCCAATTACAAAACAAAAATAATTCTATAAGATCAACAAGATCCAATCCAACTCCAGCTAGTTCAATTCTAATAAAAATCAATAATTGATGGAAACCCTAAGGCAGATTTGCACTTGTGCTCACAAGTCACCATGCAATCTCCTTGTCTCCAAGCATGCAAACCAATACCTCTCCTATTACAAACCATCATAAATCAATCTGATTTGCTAGATCTAGTAGCATCCAAGAGCTTTTCCACAACTTCACTTTCATCTATCACTTTCATACTCCTCTGTCCTAACCAACAACCCAAACAGTCCTTAATTACTAATCTTCAACCACAAGTTAGCTGGAAGAAATAGTTAACTCCTACAAACAAATATTAAATGCCATACAAGTCAGCTCTCAAATAGGCTTACAATTATTTAATTCTCCATGTGGGCCTCAGATCTACATAGGAGAATGCAACAAAGCTACCAACAATGAATGCATCAAGTTGGCTAACCAAATCACCAAGAACTCCAGTTGGTAAACCAGAACTACCAAGTGCTAGAGAAACAACCAAGCTAGCTAGGCAAGATCGAGAAAGCACGTCGACCAAGCACCATGAGCATCGCCAAGTGCAAGTTCTATCGAGCACTAGAGGTTTCATTGAGTTCCTTCAGTAACGAAGCTTCCTTCAATAACTTAGACTGTCGGCTAAAGCTACAACCAAGTACCAAAGAACCAAAACAACACACCACCACGTAGATTCATCAAGTACCCTAGATTTCCCCTACATCAGACACCCCATGTTCCGTAAGATGTTCATATGTGAGAAGAAAATATTTCAAGATTCAACACATAAACCCCAAATTGGTTCTTCACATACAAGTCCTCCAATGTTTCGGCTTGTATACTCTTCCACTTTAGTTTCCTCTATCTCTTCAAGTCTTTCCTTGATAACACACAGGTCTTTTCTCCAAACTAATCATCCATACCTTCAGGATCTACCAACTCAACTTAGCTACCAATACTCAGACTTCTCCTACTGAGTGATGTATCCAACAAAGGCATCAGGGAAAAATTCATGTAATCCTTCTCAACAGTAAAAACATTCTTCACACAATCATACATAGCTCTGCAATCATATTTCCAAAGTCTATCGATCAGTATATCGCAACTATTCATCTCCATAATATCACATAACACAAGATCCTTATACTAGCCAATCTGAATATCAACAAAGCATTATTCTCTTACTTCCAGAGCATGAATATTTTGCAACCAACCAATCCTATAAGGACAAGGATGCTTCATTCTTTCCAAACCAAGTTTCTGAACCATGTCCTCAGCAACAAGGTTATTAGTACTACCACTCTCAATAATAACATCACAAAGTTAACCTATAGACTTGCATCGAGTCCTGAACACATTACTCCTCTAACAAGATTCCTCCTTTGTACTGAGCAATGTTCACCAAATCAGCAATTTCTCAAATTCAGGTTCATTCTCAACATTATAATTCACCATAGTAGTTCATTGGTAACCAAGCTTTTTTTATGTACACTCAAAAAAATGGTGTCCTTCTTCACCATAGTTATAACAAGTACCCTTAAAGATAACTCTACCTGTCTTCTTCTTCTTCAGTTCTACAGGTTTCTATTCATCTTCTGTAGTCGATTTATCCTTCACTGAGTGATCAATATTTTCCTTTCCTCGGGGATTACTATGTTGTTTCCTCTTCAACTTATCTTCTTCCTTCAGAGCATATTGATAAGCATCTTCAATAGAATCAATCTTCAGCATACCAAGCTCATCCTAAATATTAAATTTCAAACCATTCACATACTAAGCTACCTTTTCCTTACCAAGTTCTCTGTGTCCAAACCGAATAGTAAGTTTGTAGAACTCCTCCGTATAATCTTCAATAGTCAAATCCTCCTGCTTCAAATTCTACAACTTCTTAAACAAGTCAAGCTCATAATTGGCAGGTATGAACTTAGCTTTCAATTTAATCAACATCAACCTCCACCAATTAATCTTCATTTTACCTTCATCTTCTCTATCTCTTTGTAATTCTTTCCACCTAAGAGCAGCATGTTCTTTCAATTTTGTATGTGCCAACCCCACCTGAAGAGGATCTTCAATTTATTCAAGCTCAAAGAAATCTTCTAATTCACCAATTCAATCAATCAAGTTCTCGGGTTTCAAAGTACTAGAGAAAGTGGAAACTTCCATTTGGTAACTATTACTCAATTGAGCTCTAGATCTATGCAACCAAGTAGGTCTATCTTCACCAAATCTATCCCTTTGGTCATCACCGCTAGATCCAGCAACTTCAAATTCTTCAATAGCTTCCTCATAACCATACTTAGTACCAACATTCTGAGGTACACCAGACATAGCTCTCATGATCTCAATGACTGCCATTTTCCATCAACTCCATCTCAGATCTGAAATCATATTTCACCTTCTCTATAATCCTAGATTCCATAGTATCACAAAGATCTGCAATCACCCCAGGGTCCAATCTTCTCAGAGGCATCCTTAAAGATAATAAAACCCTTTGTAACAAAACCATGCACCGACCACCTTGTGACAACCTCCAAGTTGTATACAAGTTAGATTAGCCTGCCACCTTGCATGAACAACTAAGTCAAGATTCCACAAGTTTTGTGCCATAGATCAACTCAAATCATACTATCTCTTTTCCAACTAGATCAACTTCACAAGATCAGCCTTGCTTGGTCAACATTCACTCAAGAAGATCAACTCAGCTCTGATACCACTTGATGCAGTCAAGGATGGTAGATCCAATGAAGGACAGTCCAACCTTGTAGCCAATCAACAACATAGCAGAAGTAATACAACAAGCTATGCTAAAAATAAGATTTTCATTAACATGCTTGGCTTTAAGGCCTTCTAGGTTAGGGCCAATTATAAAACAATAGTAATTTTTCAAGATCAACAAGATCCAATCCAACTCTAACTAGTTTAGTTTTGAGAAAAATTAGCAACTGATGGAAACCCTAAGGCAAATGTGAACTTGTGCTCACAAAAAAACAAGCAATCTCCTTGTCTCCAAGAATGCAAACCAGTAGCTCTTCTATTACAAAAAATCAAAAATCAATTTTATTTGCTAGATCTCGTAGGATCCAAGATCTTTTCCACAACTTCACTTTCATCTATCACTTCCAGACTCCTCCATCCTAAACAACTACCCAAACACTCCTTAAATACTAAGCTTCAGCCACAAGTCGGCTGGAAGAAACAATTAACTCCTATAAACAAATATTAAAGGCCATACAAGTCAGCTCTCAAATAGCCTTACAATTATTTAATTCTCCATGTGGGCCTCAAATCTACATAGGAGAATGCAAAAAGCTACCAACAATAAATCCACCAAGTCAGCCAACCAGATCAAAAAAAACTCCAGTCGGTAAACCATAACTACCGAGCGCTAGAGAAACAACTGAGCCATCTAGGAGAGACCGAACAAGCACGTCGACCAAGCAATGTGAGCATCACTGAGTATAGGTTTTGTCAAGTGCCAGAGGTTTTACGGAGTTCCTTCAGTAATCGAGCTTCCTTTAATAACCAAGACTCTCGGCTAAAGTTGCAACCAAGTACCAAAGAACCAAAACAACACACCACCATGCAGATTCACCAAGTACCCTAGAATGCCCCTGGATCAAGATTAAAATGTCATCTAAATAAATAACAACAAAATGATTGATGAAAGAATTGAGGATTTCATTCACCAACCTCAAAAAGGTGCTAGTAGCATTTGAAAGACTAAAATACATCACAATCAATTCAAACAATCCTTCACTTGTTTTGAAAAATGTCTTCAACTCATCACCTTTTTAGATCCTAATTTGGTGGTATCCAATCTTTAAGTCAATTTTGGAGTAGTATCTTACCCCTCCTAGAAAATCCATGAGATATTCTATCATTTCCATAGGAAACCTATATTTGATGGTTATCCTATTGATGGCTTTAGAGTTGGTACATAACCTCTATGTACCCTCCTTTCTAGGAGCTAGGACTATTGACACAAAACAAGGGCTTATGCTCTTCCCAATGAAGCCCTTCTCTAATAAACCTTGAATCTGTCTTGCAACTTCTAAATTTTGTTCAAGAGTAATTTTATAGGCATCCTTATTGGAAAATGTTGAGCTAGGTATGAGGTCTATGCAGTGACTGATGTCTCTCTTTGGTGGTAAATTATTTGTACAGCTATCTACAACTGTCCTTTTGTATTTGTTTAACAAATCATGTACCTCTTTTGGACCAACACTCCTTTGAGGTTCTTGACCTATTGGTATCTCCTTAGTCTTCATTTTAGGCCTACCTATGATGGAAAAACAAGCCATATCCTTCTCCTTGAGGACTTGTAAAACCTCCTTCTCCTCTAGACCAACATCACATTATTTGACAAGATCCAATCCTTATCACTGTCAAGGAGAGGGTTCATTGTGCAACTTATCCTAGGGTGAACCCACAATAGTGGTTTACACATTTTTTCCTAAATGGATACTTGTGTGTGTGAATTTTGTACCTAGCTGTAGACACAACACTTCAGTAAAACATTAGAGGTTACCTGAAATCAAAATTGTGTAGTGAAATGGAAACTAATCTAACTAGGTGATTTAATGCCTTCTAGTAGGTGTGAGTATGATATTCTCAAATTGGACCGAGATCAGTGACCTTGACAACACCTAAATGAAGGATTTGAATGCAAAATCTAGATATGAGATGAATGCAAATTAATCTATTTTTTTGGATTTTCTATGCAATAAGGTGAAACAAATTGATATGAATCTATTCTATATGAAAAACTAATATGGTATGCAATTAATCTAACAATGATATGCTAAATGATATAAATCCTCAAAAATAATGAAAATCTCACAACAACTTGGATTCACAAAGATTGATTCTTTGATTACCAATTCGCTAGCATAAGGATGCAATTTGTTGATGGATCCCAAAATGAAGAGCTGAGGCCTTAATTTATAGAAATCCAGGACTTTGGAGGTGCATGGAAAAAGCCATAAATCACTCTTGATAAACTCAGGTTGATTTTTGAGTTATCAAGAATTTTGAGATAGATTAACTCACAAAAAGGATGCAAATTAGCTTTTTGATTTAAATCAGAAGTTGAGATCAGCTTTCAACTCAAAAGAGAGTTGAGTTTATTTTTAAAACAACTTGAATTGATTTTCTAATTTAAACTTTAAGTGTTTTTTGGATGTGCATAATTAATTATGAATTAATTAAATAAATAAAGTGATTTATCCTCAACTTAACTAATTTTTAAAAATAAAACAATTGATTTATGGGTTAATCAATTATTAAATCAAACTTTTATTCAAAAACTATATTATTAAATTTGACAATTGACATTAATTAATTAAATAAGAATTAAATCAATTAGTCATAGGATATTTGATTTATTGTCAAAATTTAAATAGTACAATTTAGGAATAAATATAATTAAATCTAATTAAATAATTAAGTGGCAGTATTAAATCTAATTAATTAAATATTCAGAATATTCAATTAATCAAACATTAGGATAAATAGGTTTTATCGCTAAATAATCATTAAATTAAAGATAATTAGGATAAATATGAATAAGGAATATTCACCGATGCAAAATTTAGGATAATCAATTAGGATTTGATAATGTGCCGATGTGCCTTAGGTTAGGAATTTGATGTCGATTTAATTCGATGTGTCGATATAGGAGATTAATGAACCTATAGCCCATTTTTGGGGTATTACATTTTGCCCCTCTTTGAATCATTGTGTGAAGTGCAGTGGTTCAAAGACAATCTGTGTATGATGTTGAAACTGATGTTTGAAATTGAAATTGATATGAAGCAGAAACTAATTGAAATTGATATAAAGATAATAGGTCCTGAATGACCAAAGATAATGTTAACTATAACAGCATTGAACCGATGATTGCGAAGAAGTGTCAAAATGCCTGATTTTGAACCTTATGATTGCAAAGAAGTGAGTGACCAATTTCAGACCCAATTGTCAATAAAAATCACATTGGTATCACATCTGAACCCTTTAGTTACAAAGAACCAAGGAAATAACACTAATGAACCGATGGTTATGAAAAATTGATACAATTTACAAGATTAGGAGAATACCAGATTGATATATGGATCTCGAAGAATCTGATACACCCCAAGTGATGATTGATTTTCCCCAAGCGATGAGGTCTTTTTGATGAATCAACAACTAGATGTGGTTGTTGTCTTGATTACTAAGGAAAGATATGATTTCAAATTTAGATTACAGTATTTGAATGATGTGCAATACCATGCCCCCTTGGGATAAAAATTGAAATCTAAAAAGAAAATTCAGCGTTATAGGTTAGAAGCATGTTAATTGATTTGAGATGTGGTTAAACACGTTCAAGAATGCATTCTGCATAGTTTGTAGGTCCAGAAGACCAAGTTTGACTAGGTGAAACCATGAGTTGACCATAGTTGACCAAGGGAAATTTTGATAGTTTGATGTAAGACAATCAGTTAAGTTGAATACTGGATTTTTGTGATGATTGAAGGTTGATTATGCAAGTAGTAGACCGTCCTGGGTCCAAAAATTTTACATCACGATTTTGACATAGTAAATGTTCTCAAATTTTGATTTTGATCTCGAAAATGGATTCAGAACATCAAAATTAGCTAGGGGTGCAATATTCATGAAAAACAAAGAACTTTTGAAAATTAGGTCAAAAGCTATATAAAGGCCCGAAGGGTTATTTTCAATTCATTTCAATCTTTTGACTTTAGAAATCTTGTGGAGCCCTCTGAGCGAGAAAATGGTAGAACCAAAGGTACCTGTGAGTTTGCATCAATTTAAGTGCAGTCGGACACACCAAAGACCTCGACAGTACAAACATTTGGTAGGTGGACCTCTTTGCTTCTTTGAAAAGTCAATTTTTCCATGATTTATAGCCTTTTTAGCATTTTTCATACGCTTTTTAAATTTTGAATTTTTGAATGCATGGAAACTCATACAACTCTCTAGCAAGACTCGTATGACTTTTGAACTATAGATAGGTTGTTGTTTCATGAACCCCCAAGACTCATATTAGAGGGACCCAAGAGTCATATGACATTTCGTCGGGTCCCTCATAACTCATACAAAGAGATATTCATTGTCGTATCACTATGCTTTGTCGTATGGTATGATGTAGAAACTTGTACATCTTTCCCTACCAGTCTGAAGTGTTGTATGAAAAATAGTAAGCCTAAAACTCATTAGTAGGTCAAATTTTTTATTTTTCTAAATCTCTAAGCTTGATTGCTAACCCTTTAACCTACTTCCTAAAATAAGAATTGTCCAATTCTTGCCCTTGTAACTTGTTCTATAACCAAAGTACTGATAGGATCCCCTATTTCTGTGCTGTGTAGGTCATATATCTAGATGTTCATGTATGCATTTCACATCTAGCCACTCAGAGACTATGTGTGTCACTACCTGACCCAATGAGGGTGCACCTTGCATCCTATGGCTTTGAGTATCTCATACATCTACCGAAGATTAGGTTAAATCATAGACTTTTGACTATGTTGGTAGAGTGATTTCATTCAAAGACACAGACCTTCCATTTACTGACAGGGGAGATTACTATGACCCCAGAGGATGTGTACTGGATACTATAAATTCCATTTCATGTAGGACGACATCCAGAGTATGTGAGTTCGGGGAACTCAGGTCTATTAGCATTTAGAAATCTCTTTGGAGATGATACCCTGATGACTACCTATATTTCTTGGGAGACCTTAGTACATCATTATGGACTGATGCATTGGCTAGAGTGTATTATTGTTGGGATGATAGGAGGGATTATCATGTCTGACCGTCAATAGAATGGTCTATTGATGGACTGGGCCCTGATGGTGGCACGTCTGATGGTGACTCCTTTTGAGCTGGCTTGGGTTCTGTTAGTCCATTTTCCAATCCTTGCAAAACCTTATGAAAATGGCCTCCTCCCTGCAAATGTTTTTGTAAAAATGTCCTGCCCTATGTTCTTCTTGTTGTCACCTTGCTCTGGTGGTTTGTTCTCATTCAGTGACTTGGTGACTTGTGGTTATCTCCT
The DNA here is from genome assembly GCA_027943335.1 of Chamaecyparis obtusa. Lineage (NCBI taxonomy): Eukaryota > Viridiplantae > Streptophyta > Pinopsida > Cupressales > Cupressaceae > Chamaecyparis > Chamaecyparis obtusa. The sequence goes on along the minus strand of BSBK01011577.1, from coordinate 273,873 downwards.
ATTCGCTAGTTTTTGGCGATTAATCCCTTAACATTTAGTGACCTGGCGGGCGGTCTTTTCTCTTGAGTCGCGCATTCTCTGATTTCTTGGCGGTCAACGGCTAACATTCAATGAACTTGCGAACGGTTAGTCGTGTGGTCACTGAATGCTCAGTGGTTGGTTGATGGGGCCCAGTCCTTGTTAGGGTGTTGTCGTGCATTCTCTAGTTTTTCTGATGGTTATAGTCTTCATTCAGCAATCTAGCGATTGTGTGTCGTGCAATCTCCAAATGTCTTGCAGTTATCGACTAACATCTAGCGATCTTCTGGGTGGTTTGTCACGTGGTCGCGGAATGCTTGGAGGTTTACCTATTCTCATGCTTCTGCATGGTTAAAGTTCATGTAGGATCAATGGCTATCGCTTGTTCACATAGAAAGTTGCACGGTGTTTAGCCTTTACACTTTTGTGATGGCCGTCGGATTTGTCTTGTAGGGTAGAGATGTGGGTCCCTATCTTTTGTGTTGTTCAGCTCGATGGGCGGTTAAGATTTGATTCCGTGACCCGGAAACTTGCGGTCTTCTCTCAGTCACTGAATCTTGGCAGTTAAGTCCTTAACTTCTCGTGACTTGGCTAGCGATTTGCCTTGCTTCAATTGGGTGGTCGCATAATGGTGGGCCTGGTATTTTCTTAGGTAGTGTGACAACGCAAAAAATCTACGGTTGCCGCTTGATCATGAGGAATATTCCTCCCCTTTGCGATCATGCAACCACCGTCTGATCTTCCAAGGAGGTAGGCTTTTCTCAGGGTGGGTCTACTGTTGGTGACCTGGCAGTTGCAATGAGTAGTGGGGTGATAGGTGGCATTGCAGTCACGAAGTTAGAGGTGGGGTCTGAGCTATTTGGCAGTCCCGATAAATTTGTGGTGGCTCGACAAATTTTCTTTCTTGTCCCGGGTTCGCGGGATGATTTGGCGGTTCGCTAATTGGTCTGGTGACTTGGAGAATGGGTGGTCGCGGGGTCGCTAGAGTTTTTAGCAGAGGCACAAAGTATTCCGTGAATTGGCAAAAGTTCCTTTGTCACCAATTTGCCAGATGATTTAAGTGGGCTATTTTAACATGTGCAGTCGTGTGTTCGCTGGATTTAGTCAGGGTTTGGATTTTCATTCTATGACTGGGATTTTCTTTTGTCGCATGTTCGCTGACTGTAACCCAAAGTGCCAAGATGAGTTAAGGTTGCTAAGCCCATGAAAGATAAAGGATCAACGACCGTGACTTATTGTTGATCTAATTTTGAATGTGAACCACCGATTGAGGGGTAAAACAGTAATGTGACCATTTATTTTCAAATTCAAATTTTGCCGAGACTTTTCCAGCGACCAGATAGGACTGGTTTTCAATGCAGAAGTGACCCTATTTGGTGAGAAGTGACTAGTTTGCTATTTGCGGTGTGGTCCAGGGTGTGGTTGGATCATTTGCAAAGCTTGTACCATGGGGGTTGTGTGCTCAAGGCATGTTGCAGGGTGTCCTTCTAAGCCCAGTTTTGTGATCCCTTGTACTTGCAGAGAAAGATTTTCATCATTGTGGATCAGTTCTGGTTTATTCTTTCCTATTTTTGATGTGTTTCCCGCCCCTGTAATAACTTTTTAACCATTTCTAGTAGGTTGGGTGGTTGAAACCCTAACCCTAGTTGTCTGAAGCTTGTTGCATCCGATCTTGAGGATCCCAAGGTAGCTAGTGGTATAAGTGGTAGAATCTTTGATTTTGCAAGGGTTCCAAAACATTGTTACTTTTGGTCCCTGGTTTTTTACTGTAATATACTGATAGAAGTCTGATTTTGTGACTTTTCTTATCTTGGTATCATTCTGATTGTATGTTGATCCTGATTATGTTAATGAGAACATTTTGAATCCCAATCTTGCATCTTTTGTATGTCTTCTTGCTTGTCTCAGAGCTCATATATGTTAGTTTCACAAAGTGTGCTAATGTATGGTAAACAAAGAGTATTTTGCATTCATCTCTGAGTTTCTAACAAAGTTAGGATTAAAGTCTTTTAGGTAAATTCAGTGAGTTTGCAGCCAGGTGTAGAATTTGATGTCCTTGTGCTTGAGGGAGAGGGGTAATAGGCAAAGCACTTACTCTGGTTCCATTGTGTTTGATTTGACGTATTCAATTGAGATATACAGTTAGGTGACTTTGAACCCTGGGATAAGGCACTGGTCCTTCCTCTTGAAGTATGCATGGTTGACAACCACAAACATAAACATTCATTTGATAAACCCTTTATGGACGTGTGTTGAGTACTGTACACATCATTTTGAGACTCCTTTGAAGAAGTGAGTCAAGGGTACACCCACCTGAGCATTGAAGCTCAAAGAGTAGAAGGATCCTTTGATCCTTGTTAGTTGGCCCTCTTCCTTGTGGACTTTGGAGTGGTGATAGAGTCCAGATTTTATTTGCATTATCCATCAAAGTGTAAATCTACAAGTTGAAGATCAAAGGGAATAATCCACAACCAACAGGGTCAGTGTCTTTTGGCCCATATGTTCTCTGAGATGCACAAGGTAGTGTATCAGGAGAGCAAGTCTCTTGTAGCTGGAGCTTTAGTATTATAGATCTAGGCATGGGAGCATATCCCCATGTTGAGACCAGTATGTACCTCATAGGGGTCACCATAGGAGCCCATGATTTATATATATGTTGGGTATGTCATATAGGGGCAGATGGGTCATGTAGAGTACTAGAGGCAATGCCTCAATGATATGAATTTTGTTCAATGGAGACCATATGTGGGTATAGAGCCTTGGCCTACTACACGAGAGAGGTTTAGTTTCTTCTTTCAAAGTCATGTGCTGATCAGGAGGTCATCCTCCACTTTAGAGAGATTCATTATCACCAGGGTGTGGCAGCAGTATGGACGAGTGCAGGATGCACCAAAGGATTATGCCACTTATGCTTGGATAGCTCATGAGATGGGACTCAGATGGACCACGAGGCTCTCTTATGCTTTGTGTTCACAGGAGTATAGTGATATTATTGGTAGATATTGGGAGTACAGACCAAAGGTACTTGATGCTAGAGTTATAGATGGATTCATTGCCTAGCTTGCGGACCATCCTATCCACAGGAGTATAGTGATATTATTGGTAGATATTGGGAGTATAGACCAAAGGTACTTGATGCTAGAGTTACAAATGGATTCATTGCCTAGCTTGCTGACCATCCTATCCACAGGTTCTTAGATCCTATAGAGTTGATACCCTCCATGGACGAGGCTATGGATGTTACCGAAGCACTAATGAGACAAGGTCCCAGACCCACATAGGTTCTTATTGTGCATCCCATACCTTCAAGACCTAGAGCGATGAATCTTCTACAGAGACCATCAGAACAGATGAGGCCCTCTTGTCCCACTAGTTCCATAACAGGAAGATCTACAGGTTCTCATAGATGGACTACAGAAGAGGGCGGTACTTTAGGGAGTGTTGGTTTAGCTGAGGAGGTACTTGCAATAGAGAAAGTTGTGGGTGGTGGTACTATTCTGATATAGGAGGATACTGGGTTTGATCCGAGTGTAGAGGTTAGATTTCATAAGGCACAAAGAGCAGAGACCACAGAGAAAACTACCCCAGATACTGAGATGCCAGTAGCCTATGCTAATCCTACTATTCCTCTTACTCCATAGGAGACTATTAGATGGCTTAGATTATAGGGCAGGGATCTGAAGGTTCATAGTGCTCGATGGGAGGAGAGATATATAGAGGTAGATAGATAGTGTACTAAGCTTCGTGCTAAGGTGCAGAGATTATAAGTAGAGCTGATTCATCAGACTGCATGAGAAACTTACTATGTGTCTACATATTACACTATTGTTCCTGCTACAAAAAGACTCCCTATGTACTTGCAGTAGATGTTGGCATCAGAGGGAGCTAGAGCACCCAGAGAAGAGGCAGTACTAGATGCACCACCTCCACCTACACTAGATGCAGAGTATCAGGCTAATAGCTGATTTATCTATTTGTTATGATATTTTTGATCTTTTGATGTTGATACTATTCTAATTTTGATGGCTCATATCAGCTCAGTCTTTTGTATACTATGCCAGTAGTGCACCCCTAACTAGTTCAAGATTTTTGATATATATGACATCGATATTTTGGTTATGACTTCATTTGTACTTGTCATGTTTTGATTTATGATGATATCATGTGATGTTTAAGCCATGAGTAGTGTAGAATGAGTGTATGGATTAATGCAATGCAATGATTTCTTTCATATGTATAGATGTAATGCAAATGTGTTTTGATTATGAAAAGATCTATGTATGGTTTTATGCTTATGCACATGGATGTATTGTAATGCAATAGATGGTTATGCTATAAAATGTAAATGCAATGATACACATGATATGTTTTGCAGGAAATTATGAAGACAAGTACTCAGTCTTATGTCAAAAGGATGTTTAACCCAGGAGGATAACTACTTGTGGTTCCATGAAGAGACCTTCGAGTTAAGTGTCAACTCTTGTGAGATTTGAAGAGGTGATAGAAGAATCATTTAAGCATTGAATTTTATGTAGCCATTTGTGAGATCATGCAAACATGCAAAATGCAAAGAAATGTGAAATAAAATGCAATCTAAGACGTAGGACCTAGTCACTGATCATGTGTCGGTCAATTTCATCACTAAATTTTTAGGTAAATGGATAAATCAATACAATGCCCACTAGTTATGAAACCATAGACATACAAATATTGATTTGTATGCACAGGAATCAATACAACACCCACTGATTAGGAAACCATGGATATATGAATATTGATTTTGCTTTCAGAATGTCAAATTAGATATAAGCACCAAGGCATAAGTGCCAGGATGACCTGAATATCATGTCCATTTTGATATAGAAATTTGTATAAGCATCAAAACATAGATGTTGTGATGACCAGAATACACCTTGCATTACAAACACATCAAGCAGTTAAGAGATGATTATAAATCGAATGTGAATTACCCGTAGTGACCCTTTATCATTCAAATCCTTAGGTAAGATCGCATTTCACAATAAAAGAAAGAAATCACTCAAAAAAAAGACAATAGGTAGATCAAACTTCCTTGAATTTTCTAGGTATCAATGGTCAAAGTATGCATGGCCATTGAATTTGAGATAGAGGCTCTTATAGTCGAAGACCATTTCAATCCAAAATTTCCAAAGTTGTTAGAGTTTCACAAATAAGAAGAAAACAAAGAAAAGATTATGCCCCCAGTCATCACTCTCTAAATCCTATAAAGGACATTATCAAAGAGCTCGAGGGAACATAATATGCAAAAATCTCAATGTGAATCAGTAAGCATACAAGGAGATAAAAGCATGTAAAAAGCATAGATTGTTTTTAGTTTGTGTTTGATGTTTGATTGCATTGTTGTAGATGCAAAATCCTTTCTGGAGACGAGACAAACTGACTGGCTCAAATGAAGCTTCAAAGGACTCTGACTGGATATGACATGTTTAAAGTATATTGGAGGCCATAAGATATGACTTTGATTGCCCCCAAGTGTTAAGCTTTGATAGGATATAGACGCTTCAACTGATTGGTGTATAGATTGACTTTATTGAAAACAGGAATGCAGGAACAAACCGGGAGATATGTACAAACTAAAGAAAGACTGAAAGCTGGGAAAGACCAAGATTGTGTTGATAGATGGAGCATTTTGAAACAAGTGGTGCCCATTTGTCAAGTTTTCACCATCTTGGCAGAGATTCTATTTTTGCTACCAAGGCACCTGTTTTGAGGTTTTCACCAAGGCACTTTTTCTTTTTACTCATTTTTTTGTATTTTTCATTTTTTCTTAATATTTTTTACTTTTTTTGTGAATCATCAAGGCACCTATTGCTAGGTTTTCACCAAGATATTCATTTTTTCAGGACTTTTTCCAATTTTAAAGATTTTTTCAGGACATTTTACCATAGACTGAATGCCTTAGGCATAGAATTTCTTTAGATGGAGAATGTTGATTGGCTCTCAAAGCTGTTCTCCTTCAATTGTTGAGATTTGATAGGCACTAGAGCCAAAAGTAGCAGTGATTACAAAGGGACCCAGCCAGTTGGGTTCAAAATTCCCCTTGCATTCTTGATGTGATTGATTTTTAGGATTCTCTCTCAAGACTAGATCGCCAACCTGAAATTATCTATCTCTGACTTTCTTGTTGTAACCTCTAGACATTCTCTTTTGATATGCTTTGAGATGGTCATACCCTGCTTGTCTACACTCATCTAGTAGTTCAAGTTCTTGCAAACTAGACACTTTGTAGTCATCATCAGTTACTAGACCATGCATTCTAATTCTTAGTGATGGGATTTCAACCTCAATAGGTAGGACCACCTCAAACCCATAAACTAAAGTGAAAGGTGTAGCCCCAGTACACGTTCTGATACTTGTTTTGTAGGCCCAAAGAGCTGGATTGATCATGAGATGCCAGTCTCTTCTTATTTTATTAACTGTACAGTGTAAGATTTTCAATAGATTCTTGTTAGAAGCCTCTTGTCCATTCCCTTTAGGATGGTAAATAGATGACCAATGTTGTGTTATCTTGAATTTAGCACATAAATCATCTAGATCTTTGTTCTTGAATTGTCCACCATTATCTGTGATTATGGAATGAGGTATCCCATATCTGCATATGATATAGTTCAATATGAACATAGATATTTGTTTGCTAGTTGCTTGTGTCAAAGGGACTTCTTCTACCCATTTTGTAAAATAATTTATAGTTGTTATTATATGGGTATGTCCATTAGAAGAATGAGGATGTATAGATCCTATAAGATCAAATGCCCATTGGTGAAAAGGCCATTATGTAGTAAAGGCAATTAGATCTCTCCCTGGAGCATGAATTAAGTTGCCATGCACTTGGCACTTTTGACAGTTCTTAGCAAAATTGATAGACTCTTTCTCCATTTCAGGCCAATAGTACCCTGCCCTGATAATTTTTTGAGCTAGAGTTAAACCATTCGAGTGTGACCCATAAATACCGTCATGGACTTCCTCTAATGCACATTGAGACTCTAACCATTCTAAACATCTAAGTAGAGTACCATCTAGACCTTGTTTGTACAAATCATGACCAATGATGACATATCAAGAGACATTATGGATAAGGTATCTCTTTTCATGGTGCTTGAAGGTATCAGGAATGGTTTGGTCTTTGAGATAGGAGAATAGGTTTTTATATCTGGATGAATCATGACCAACAATAGTGCAAATCATGCGGGTTTCAGGGGAATCATATGCAGGATAAGATAGTGCTTCCACTAGGAACTCGTAGCTTAGCTCATGTTCAGGCTACTATAATAGTGTAGATAGTATTGCCATTGCATTGGTAGCCTTATTCTTCGTTCTAGGTATTTGCTCAAATGTGATAGATATGAAATATTTTAAATCATCTACCATTCTTTTGTATGGAATAAGATTTTCATCTTTAGTCTAGTACACATCATTGACTTGATGGATAACAAATTGAGAATCTCCATGAATGTTTAGCTCTGTCACTCTCCACTCAATTGATAGTTTCATGCCATTAAGAAGGGCTTCATATTCTGCAATATTATTTGTGCAAGGGAACTTTAATTTGAATGCTTTAGGTATGGAGTATCCTTGAGGAGTTATAAATAATATGCCTACTCCTGATCCATTCTATGTATAGGAGCCATCAAAGAATAACTACCATTCTCTAGAAGAAAGAGTCATGATAGGGAAATCTAGAAATTCCATTTGCATTTGTGTATCATCGATCATAGGTGCATCTGCTAATTGATTAGTAATAACTTGTCCTTTTATAGCTTTTCTTTCAACATATTCAATGTTAAATTCACTTAAGAGCATGACCCATTTAGCTAATCTACCCATGAGGGAAGCTTTTCTTAGTAGGTACTTTAGTGTATCAATCTTAGCTACCAAATGTGTGGTATGCGCCAACATGTAATGTCTCAATTTCTGTGATGCAAAGATCATAGCTAGACAAGCCTTCTCAATCATAGAATAATTCTTTTTGTATGCCACCAATGTCCTACTGATATAGTATATTGCTCTTTCCTTTTTGTTCTCATCATGTTGTGCAAGCAATGCCCCCAGTGATGTATTTGTAGCAGAGACATATAAGATCAAAGGCTTCCCTTGAATGGGAGGCATCAAGATAGGAGGATTTGACAGATACTTTTTTGGGAGGTTGCATCTCCATGATAGCCTTTACTTTAGCTAGATCAACTTCAATGCCCTTCTTTGAAACTATGTATCCTAAGAGCTTTCCAAAAGTGACACCAAAAGAATACTTCTTAGGATTTAGTCTAAGACTAAATTTTTCCATTCTATCTAGTATCTTGCTCAAGTCATTTAGATGTTCAGTTCTAATCATATATTTTGCCAAAGTATCATCAACATAATCCTCCATAGTCCTATGAATCATGTCATGAAAAATAGATGTCATGGCTCTTTGATATGTAGCACTAGCATTTTTAAGCCCAAATGGCATGACATTCCAATAGAAGGTGCCCCATGCACATGTGAAAGTAGTTTTCTCTTGATCCTTTGGAGCAATTTTTATTTGATTATATCCAGAAAAATGATCCAATAAAGAATACATCTCAAAGCCCACGGTCATGTCCACTATCATATCAATGTTAGGTTGTGGAAAATCATCCTTAGGGAATGCTCTATTTACATCTCTAAAGTCTGTGCACACTCTGATTTCAATTTATCTGGTTTTGAAATAGGTACAATATTAGAGATCTATTATGCATAATTAATAAATCGAATGAATCTAACTTTTCATAGTTTTTTCTAATTTAGCTTTTACCAAGAGTGCAACATGAGGATGCATCTTCCTTAATTTTTGTTTAACTGGTTTTACTCCAGGAGCTATAGATAAATGGTGCATTACAAGATCAGGATCCAACCTTGGCATATCTGAATATTTCCATGAAAAGTTGATCTTCTTCTCTGTTAGGAATATTGTAAATTTTTTCTTTTCTTCCTCTGATAAAGAGTGTGCTACATCGACCAATTGTGGTTCTTCTATTGTTCCTAAATTGATATATTGAGTGGGCTCAATTAGAACTGGAGATCTATCCTATAAATGACTTGGAAGGACATCAAATATCTCATCCTTAGGTGCCTCAGAGAGGTTTTCACCTTTGGATATGTTAGCACATGCAAAAAATTTCATGGCTATAGCTTTTCACCCCTATTCTTTGCAGTTGTTTTTAGGTCTCTAGCCTTAAACCCTTGATAAAATTTCAAAAATCTAGCCGTTGTGTTCAAAAAGTCCTAAAAAAACCCTGGCCTTGTTCTAATTTTGTGTTACTTTATTATGGCCACTTAAAACTCTAAAATGCATGTGCTAAATTTTACCCCCTTTGTCACATGATCACCCAAACCTTTTCCATGTTATGCGATCTTGCGACTAAATGTTTTCAGTCAGCCCCCTTTGATTTATTTCCCTAAGTCAGTCGGCTTTATTTTTCCTAAGTCTGTGTTTTAATATTTCCTAATGTTTTCAGCCTTCATTCTTTCCTGGGCCTGGCTCTAACACCATCTCAATTTAATGGTGGGCGCTTGTTGTCATGAGATGTGTCAGAGCTATGCCAACTTAAGACAACCATTGATCACTTTCAGTGTTAGAGGGTTATCAGGGCAAGGTAAGATTCTTCATCTGATGGTTGTCTTATGATCTGGAAGAATCTTGGAGGTCTATGTGAAGATGAGACAACCGTCAATCTTCTTGATGCGGGCCCAGTAAAGTTTCTCAGTCTTTTGGCGGTTTGGATAAAGTTTTCATGGTCTGAAAATTTTCAAAGGGGTTTGTTCATTCATGTAATAAAATGGCGATGCTCCAAAAGGTTTGGCAATTCAGCAAAGGAAGGTCACGTGATTGCTAAGTATTTTAGCGGTGACTTAAAATGTTCTGCGAACTGGCAAAAACAATTTGTAGCCAGTTTCCCAAATATAACCAGGGTAAGTTTGTTTTCCTTTGTTCACCAGTTTGTGGGGTTAAGCGGTGAGTTAGTATTTCACTTCACGAATAAGAAATTCCTTGTCGCATGTTCGCTAGGAGTTAACCTGAGGATGGCAGTTCAGTTAAAGTCATAAAGCCCATGAAATATGAGGATCTGACGGTCACGACTTAAAGTTGTCCTAGATTTAAATTATGACCATCGATTCGCTACTGGCATTTTGAAGGTGACCGTTGAAATTCAAATTTGAATTCTCTAAGGATTTCCTGTTACCAAAAGGACCAAAATCGAATGCAGAAGTGACTGGAGCTAGTAAGAGATGATTTTTTTGCCATTGCAGTGTGGTCCGGGGTGTTCCATGATCATCTATAGGGGTCTATACTATGTCTTTTGTGCTCGAGGCATGTTGCAGGTGGCCAAATAGGTTGACAAATTTGGATTTCCATGATTTGTAGTACTTTCCCAGAGATCTATCATAAGTGGAAATCTTCCTCGGGCATGGCCGACTAGTTTTCATTCCCTATATTTACTTTGTTGACTATTTAGTTGGCTGGGTGGGTGAAACCCTAACCTAAGTCATCCGTAGCTTATTGCATCCTCTTTGAGGATTCCAAGGTGACTATGGGTATAAGTGGTAGCTTTTTTTATTTTGTAAGGGTTCCAAAAATTTTCTTTTTGGTCCCTAGTTGTTGTTGATGGTATTATACTAAGCAAGAAGAGCCTGGATTTTGTGTCTATTTCTTTGGCATTTTGTTGTTTGATAATGTATTGATTCTGTAAATTTTAATGAGAATACATTTGGATTCCAATCTCATGTTTGTGTATGTCTTCTTATTATGTTCTTGAGCTCATATATGTTAATTTCACAAAGTGGGTTATCATATGGTAAACAAAGAGTATTTTGAGATTATCTTTGAGTTCCTAACAAAGTTAGGATTAAAGTCTTTCAAGTAGTTTCAGTGAGTTCATGTCTAGATAAGGATTTGATGTCCTGATATGTGAGTGAGAAGGATAATAGGCAAAGCACTTATCATGAATTCAAGTGTGTTTAAGTTAGGGTTCAATTGACATATGTTGGTGAGTGACTCTATGCCTTGGTTAAGGCACCAGTCCATTCTCTGGAAGCAGTCCATCATCATCAACCATAGTAAGATATTTAAATGATAAAATCTTTAATCAATTAATAAGGGGTATAATTGTCTATTAGTTAGTGATTCCTTTGAAGAAGTGAATCAAGGGTACACCTGCCTGAGCATCTTGGCTCAAAGTGTAGGAGGATGTCATTATTGATCCTTGTTAATTGGTCCTCTTCCTTGTAGACTTTGGAGTGGTGATAGAGTCAAAGTATTATTATATTTATCCATCAAAGTATAAATCTACAAGTTGAAGATCAAAGGGAACTACCAACAGCTACAACTGGAACTATCTAAGCAAGATAAGTGCTTGTATTGTTCCACTTTCAAAAACTATTTTGGGACAGTTTTGATTGTAAGAGCAGTGTGCTCACCAAATTTAATGAGGTGTTTTGTATGTCCCTAACAGGGTTTTTGTAATCCTCTAACAAGGAAATGTACTATGTAATAATCAGATCCTAATAGGGCTAGGACTCCTACCAGGGACATTATATTTTAGTACATATTTGTGGGTACCATCCCCATCGGGGTTTTCCTTTTAACTAGGGTTTGCTTGAGAACAAATCATGGTGTCATGAATAATCTATTATGCTTATCCATTCTTTTGATTTCTGCATTACTTTGGATTGTTTATAATTGTTTGAAGTTAAAATCAAAGTTCTATAATACTGATTCACCCCCCCTCTCAATATTACCTAATCCTAACACCAATTTCAAGAATAATAAAACTAATATTATTTGTATAGAATACTAAAAAAGGTGTCATTACAATAGAAAAATGATTCTAACTAATTCTAGCAACATTAAATTAAAAAACACTCCAATATGAAATATTAGGATTTGTTGTACATTAAAGAATAAAGGATAAGAAATCAAACATTGTGTTAAGAGTTATCACCTATATCTGTGTTGCTTAGATTCTTGCCATGTTTAAGTCCTTCCCTTTTATTCTTAGTAATCTACTTTCTTTGTTTCTAGTATACAAGCATTAAATACAAACAACCAACTAAAATAGATACAAGATTATACAGAAACTTCAATCATTCAATTTATACATCTCCTCTACCCAAGAAATACTCTTGAACCATTTGATTTTGTAACTGAAAGAAAATAGTAGTTTCAAACTTTATTAAGGCCTCAATTTCTCACCTCATTAATTCTTTAAATGTAATCTATTTTGTAACCATAAGAAGAGCACACTATGAGCACACTATGAGATTAAATTACTCATATATAACTGACAAATTTTTTTGCATCCATATGTAAATGTAGAACACCTCTCATCATAAATATAATTTAAATTAATAATTTTAAAAACTAAATTTAATATAATTTTAAAATATTATGAAACATTAAAATATGTAAAGTAAAACTTATTATATACATAAACATATAAATAATTTAAGGAAAATATTAACATTTTGTAAAATAATTAAAAATACATAACTTTCAAATAATAATTTAAATCATTTAAATTTTTTCTTAAAAATAATCAAATTGTTAATATAATTTTTTAATTATAATTGAAAAATACAAATAATAAAATAATTTAAACCACTATTATTAAAAAAAAATTTAAATCATTTGTAATAATTAAAAAAAAAAAAAATTAAACTACAAAGAGCTTTCAAAATTACAAAGAAGTTTATAGACTCCCCTTAACAAGATATATTATTGTAATTTTATTTTAAAAAGTTCTATAGGATATTGAATGTGTAATTGAGCTTTACAAAATGCACTTTAGACTCTTTCAGTTGAATTTGCATCTTGCACATTTGGAAATGTCCACATTGTAGTAAAAAAATGATCCATGCTCAGGAAAATGACCATGCAAATAAGATAAAAATGTTGTAGAAAAAAATATTAATCATTAGGTTTTTAAAGATGAGAAATGGACGGATTCAAGTAATTTGTTATTTCATTGTTTCTTAGATTTAAAGCTATTTGAAATATATTGTCTTAAGTATTCTTTATTGTTAAATATAATAAATTAGTAGAACCCATAAACATCATAGAAATAAATAGTAGAAACAAATTTATATATAAAATAAAATTATGTCAACTAATATAAAATCTGAGATACTCAACTACAAATAAAGTTTTAAATTCAAATTTTAAAAAAATAAAAAATAAAGTATCGTCATCAAATGCCATTGGTTCTTTCATTATAAAATAAAATACCTTTATTTTTAACATATTCTTTCATAAATTTAATATGTGTGTGTATTATATAGATTAAGATTAAAAGACATTTTAGAAAATATATAATAATAATTATTTATTTCAACCTTTATTTTCTATACATTAATATAATTCATTTGTTAGAATTTATACTTCTATACAAGATGTATGGTAGTAATAATTTATTTTAATTAAAAATTACAATTGATAGTAAACTTCAAATTAGTTAATAAGATTAATTGCAAGAGATGGAACAATTGATCCAACACTACCTATCCAACATAACTCAAAGAATCAAACATAGGTTGAAGGTCTTATACCACACAAATTTGCCATTACATTAAAGCTTAACTCTTAATAGACATCCAAATCCAACATCTCCCCTTTCACAAAATGTCAATTAATTAAGAAGACGAATTAAAAAAAACTAAAACATCAAGACTCTAAAACATTTTTCTTGTAAGAACGAAAATCAATTTAACGAAAAAAATCTTAGGAAATTCTGGAAGGCGCGAGATTTCTGACTTGGGTGGGGCAAAAGGCGTAGTACAGACAGAAAAGCTGATCTCTAGAGGCTCCACCTACAGTATTTTTTACATCGAGATATTCTTAACGTGGATTTAATGAATGCATTAATCATTGGGATTAAACAAACAATCTTAAAACAAACTCTTGCGCAACATACATCCAATAAACTATTACTTATGATTGCACCACGTTCAGTATGCGTACGCACCAACAAAACCTACAAACAAAGAAAGAAAATGTGTATTATATTTTAGCATTGTCCAATTTAAATCAAGAGGATCTCAACATTTTTCGTATCAATACCGTACGATGCATACAAGTGTCTCCTTCAATTTACGATCGTCAATTTCTGGGGCTTTCCATTGTTGTGATGTGATAATAAACTATTCGTTAATTCAAAATTAGACTACGTTAACGTGCATTTTCGGGTCGCTTGAAGTGCACACAATAGTTCGTATTAATGTATAGGTTTCAGTTATATGAACCCACCAAAATATATTTTATTTTTTTCGTACGAAGCTTATTTACACCTCATTTTATCAACTTGTTACTCAATATTGGATGGAAGATGTTCCACCGCATGTCTGGTTTTGTAGATTTAATATGGTTTAAAATTGCATCAAATGTAAACAAAACGATGTTCAGTCGTGCATTTGCATGGAGCAAGAAAAGACGCCAACTTAAGTGATAAAACAAATTCAGTCTCCTTGACAAACAAATGTCAACCATCAATCACGGGCATTTGTCCAGTCATGCACATTCACTGTTTACCCGTGATTAGCATCTCCCTTTAGCTTTATATTAAGCAAGCCTCGAGAATATATGACATTGTGAGCTCTAAGTTGAAGATCAAAATGTTTTCAAGGAGAATAATATATCTAATGTTTGTTGTTATACTTGTGTTCGGCTTAAGAAGTAAATGCTTAAGAGCAAGGGATTTCAAAAATAAATCAGTTGCTGTCTTATCATCACGTAATTCTGACATTGATTCAAAGGTGGTGGACGTTAGAGCAATGGGTGCCAAGGGTGATGGAGTGACAGATGACACCAAGGTAATCTTTAAATCAGTACTTGTATTCATGGCATTGAATTTTGTCCTTGAATATTCAAACGGTAATGTGGATGCAACAGGCATTTCAGGCAGCATGGAAAGCAGCGTGTGAGAAGGACTCACCTACACTAGTTATTCCATCTGGTTACAAGTTTCTAGTTGGTCCTCTCACCTTCTTAGGACCTTGCAAATTAAATATCCTTTTAAAGGTATAATGATTTTATTATTTCATGAAATGTTACAATTACAGAGGAGATACTAAAATCTATATTAATTTCTAAAATATATGGAGGTGGATGGAAATGTTATTGCTCCGGTTAATCCAAAGGCATGGGCTTCTAAACCATTGAACTGGATAACTTTTTCAAAGCTCAATAGTATAACTATTGTTGGCGACGGCACTTTTGACGGACAAGGAGCAGCTTGGTGGAAGATTTCTGAACAAGATGACACGGTAAATTTCAATTATCCACTCAAATCACCTGTGATCTATCTATTATATTTATGTAGAGTTCTAGCAAAGGTGTTGGTTAAAGAGAAATATCCTCCGATCAAAATGAATAACGTTTGCGATTATGTGTAAATCAGGATAGCAGAAAAGGTGGAAGCAAATTACCAAGCATTAGGCCCACGGTGGGTTTTCAGAGAGAAGTATTCTCCAACAAAAACACCTTTTAGATTTTTTATAACTAATAATCTTAATAGATTTTGAGATGGAAATGTAAATCTAATCCTTTCTCTGCGAAAAAGGATATGCCGATTTCCTGTTTGGGAGTGGGTATGTTCTTAACTTGGAAACAGCACTAAAATATAACTGGTAAATGTGTGAAGGTAATAAGATTCTACGGAAGCTACGACGTGACTGTACAGGGCATAACAATAAGAAACAGTCAACAAGTTCACCTCAAGTTCGACAGTTGCACTTCTGTTACAGTAGTTAATCTCACAACTTCCTCTCCTGCAAACAGCCCAAACACAGACGGAATTCATCTCCAGAGTTCTGAGGATGTTGAGATACACCATTCCACTCGTAAATGCGGTATGCTAAATAAAATTCCCAATGCTACGTCCTTTTTTTCTATCAGATTCCATGTTAGCAATTTATTATAACTTGTTTAAACAAATAAATTGCAGGGGATGACTGCGTGTCCATACAAACAGGCTGCTCAGGCATTCGTGTGCACAATATCAACTGCGGCCCTGGCCACGGTGTCAGGTAAATCTTATTACTAGAGATATTTATTTATGCTTCTTTATGTATTGATATCAATGACTGGACGCAATTCTACTATATAATTTGCAGTACACAATTCTGTTATATAATAGACATCAGTATTGGAGGACTTGGAAAAGATGGAACGAAGGCCTGTGTTTCCAACATGAGTGTCTATGATAGCAACATCCACGATGCTTCCAACGGCGTTAGGATCAAAACATGAAGGTCTGTGTTTACAACAGACTGTTTTTTCTGCTTAATAATGCCCTGTCCAACGTTCAAAAAAAAAGCTATCATATTATCAACTTAATTTTTTCTGCGTGTTTCCAATGTAGAAGTGCCCATTCATGTTGATCAATTTTACTTTGACAAGGAGGCCTGCAGCAACCGAACATCTGGAGTGTTTATATCAGACGTCACCTATGAAAAAATCACAGGCACTTACTCTCAAACTCCAGTTTATTTTGCTTGCAGCGACGACATGCCATGCACTGATTTGAAGTTAATAAACATTGAGCTTAAGCCAGTGGGTACAAATGAAAATGAAAATGATCCCTTTTTCTGGAATAGCTATGGAGAGCAGGAGAAGGGTGTCGAGTGCCTGCAACCTGGAAGACCCCCCAATGACCCTTCCCATACTCAATCACCTGACGAAAAGTGTTAGTGCTAATCTTTTCTTTACTTTACTTCCACCTAAAATGACGGTGTTTGTCTTTGTTACATACAAAGTGATTCAATCAAATCGTGAGCTATGTTGTGTAACTTCAGCCAATGGTTACGCCTATATTGGGAAAGATTGTTCTCAAATGCCCATATCACAAGACATGGACGTACTAAACTCTTCTACTTCCCTTCGCATTGATGTACTAAACTTTTTAGTGACCTTTCATTTGAAAATGTCTTCTTACCACTATTGAACATTATAAACAACTGTTGTTACTTTTCAAATAAGTACGAATCTAATCCTAGCGTAATCCAGTTCAGTCAGTTCAATCTCATATTATACATCTTTCTCAGTGGGATCGTCGATGAAGAGAATGATATTCTAAACTGGCCAAATTCTTACACTAGCTGACAAAAGTAACTATTACAGCAGAAAAGTAAGAGTAATAAGATGATAACAATTTACTGCAGACGCATAAACCTATAGATTTTTAATTGTAGCGGTTAACCTGAAAACGGTAATTTTATTTTTGTTGCTTGATAGTTATAGTTGTGTTTTTATAAATTTCGATTATAGGGAAATGCATATGAGAGGTTTTATAAAACTAATATTATTTTGAATTCTTTAATGTAACATTTATATTTATTTAATAGAAATTGGACTATTCTTCATTAAAAAATTCTTTAATTAAGATTTAATATATTAATATCATCTTATATTTAATACTTGAAAAATGTAGTTTCTTTTGTTTTTTTCAATATCATATCAAAGTCTTACTAATTCTTGTATTGATGAGTGCTAACTCAATCATAAATTAAAGGAAATTGGGTTTTTCAAAAAATGTTGGCAATTTTAATTTGGTTAAGTAATTAAAGGAAATGTTAAAGTTCTTGTTTACTTTTCATTATATGCTACTAGCTAAAATGCTAAAGAGATATATAAGGAGTTTTATTTTTATTTTGAAGAGATAAGTTGAGCTACTCATGATATTTTGCCGATTATGTTTTGGAAGATTATGCTATATTTTTTGAGACATTAAATTTTTATATTGAAGGTTATGATTATTTTATATGAGTTTTGATATAGAATGTCTACAAGATTAATCTTTCGTTTGAGATATTTTAGCTTTGTAGAAAGAAATAGTTAACACCCACTACTTGAAATAAAATTGTTTACCATGCCACCTTATACATTGAATTTCAAGGCTATTTTTCATATACATAATGGGGTTTCCAAAGACTCAAACAAGAAATAAAGTGCATACATCTATGTTGTTGGAAAAAAATATTTAGTTGGTTAGAGTTAATTGACGGCATTATTTTCCTTACGCTATTTTGTATAGGAAAATAATAGCACTATATAGCTAATGTACTTCAATGTATAATCATCCTATGTAATTCCAAATGAATATCAATATATTAAATTGAATCTAGTTTTCCATCATTAGAATCAAATTAAAACCATCTTTTGTGCCAATGATGAAAGTTCTAGTATTGGAGGTTACAGTAGGTAAATCAAATTAGCATATTGAAAGAAGAAAATATTATATCATTAAAAAATATTTTTAGATTATCTATTTAATTTATCTATATTGAGGCTTAATTAAGCTTACTCAGTTATCCATGTATATTGACACTTGTTCGTACAAGTTGTCATCAATTATTAGTTGATTAGAGAGGTGTCAATTCTATTTTGACACCTCATGTAGCTAGTTTATTAGGAGAGAACTCATTACCACTCATTGATCTAGGCCAACCACAAAAGAAAATCTCCAAGAAAACTTTGACATTAGGTACCAGGTAAAATATGGGCCCCAGAACCCTTGGACATGTTGTGATTGGTAATACACCCCATGAAAAATGGGCTCAAATTGGAATTGGATCTTGGGGAGGGTGAAAATAAGTAGGAAAAAGGAATTTCCTTTTTAGGATGAAACATAATGGACATCCAAGCCTCAGAATCACTAAAATGGATCTAATAAGTCCTAATAAAGTATCCAATCATGCGTGCTAATTTTTTGGGATGATACATCTATCCCTCACTTTAGAGGGATAATGAGATAAAATCATACTCACAATAAATTAGATCAATGGATAAGAAGAACCTTATCAAGGTTAAGTAGAAAAAGAAACATCAACCTCATCAAATGCAAAAATAAGATAAAAGAGGTATCACTAAGAGAGAGAGAGAGAGAGAGAGAGAGAGAGAGAGAGAGAGAGAGAGAGAGAGAGAGAGAGAGAGAGAGAGAGAGAGAGAGAGAGAGAGAGAGAGAGAGAGAGAGAGAGAGAGGTTACAAAAATAGAAAGAAGTGGAAACAAAGACATTGATCATCTAGAAAGATGTATTATGCTAGTCAACCCAGCAAAGAGCAGCAGTCCTTAAGGAAAGAAATATATCTATTAAGGGATTCGACAAGGGTGATCACGCCTAAGGAAATCATTGTCTCCATACAGATCAAGGAAAGGAAGGTCAGTCCCTAAGGAAAAGATTGTCTCCATTAAGGGATCTACAAAAGTGATTAGGATTTTAAGATGTAAAGAATTATCTACATAGGGATCAATGAAAAGGAAGATTAGTACTCAAGGAGAGAATTATCTCCATTAAGGCATGTAGAAAATGATGACTAGTCCTTAAGAAAATTATTTTATCTATTAAGTGATCTACTGAAATGATGAACATAGAGAAAACATTGTCTCCTTGGTTATCTGCAAGAGAGGGATTGAATTGACTCATTGTATGTTTCTATGTTCAAAATGTGAACTAGGAGTGGATTGTATACCCTCGTGTGAAAGAAATTTCAAAATCCTCAATAGGAGAAATGGATTTAACGAAGCATACATGCATCCAGATAATATGTTTCCACTATGAGATGCCCACAAGAATTCACATAACAAGGAAAATAAGAACATGACAAAATAAAGAATGAAAGGGGTGTATTGACTCTGGGGTCAATATGATCATATGATAATATATGAGTTACTCTATCAAAGTAAATTTTCATCATTCTCCAAAGGTAGCATAACTACAAAAGAATGGAAGTTTGTAATGTAAGAATAAAAATGAGGAGTCTTTTGGGGCTGACATAATGGAGACCAAAAATAATAGGTAGCTATATTATTGAACCATCCCCAATCAATAATACAAATGAATATTTATGAATAGTAGCACATGCATGATGTAACATGTAACGGCATATATAAGAAGTGAGATACAAATACAAGAATACCACTAAAGATCATTTCTTGTATCAAACTTTTTCAATGGAGAAACAAGGGTTATCTAAAGAAATAAAAATAAACCGCATATCAAGAAATAAATTACAAAAAGAAAACATAAAGAATCCATCAAATAAGAGGATTTAGTCAAGCATATCATCCACCCCCCCATCTTAGTCTATACTATCTAGTGAAGGTGGATAAACACGAGAAAAAAACATCAAGCACAATATATGAAATAATAGTCTATTCCAAATAAGCACGATGTTGTAAAGATGGGTAGCTTTATTTGTCACTAGCATTAGGAGATAATGATTGTGCAAATATAGATGCTAAATAATAATTAACATCAATAATCGAGATCATACATATGATCAAAATCACTAGCATGAATATCAGCATTAGCTGCATTAGGAACATCAAAAGTATCATGAATATCACTAGCATGAATATCACCATTAGAAGTCGAGGTCCATGACAAGGAGATATCTAGAACATTCTTAGGATTGATAATCTCATTAATTTATTATGGACTTTATATCTCCAATATGATTGAAAGAGATTATCTCTACAAGGTTAAGTTGTTTAAGGCATACAGGTTAAAATGAAATCAAGGTCAATAGAGTCTCAAGGCACTAAAGGTGAATATATGCTATGATTTTAAAATCATGATTTTTCTATTGAGTGTAAATTTCAAGCATTTATATATAACAGAGGCTATGAATTTCATGGAGTTAGGCCAAGGAAGACCAAATTTGACCTCAAACTAATTGGAACTTGCGATGAAAAAAAGGGTGACATCTAAAGTTCTACCACCAACTTTTATAAGAGAGGTAATAGAACCTTTGGTAGGATAAAGGAAACCATTGCAAGTTTTGATCATAACATCATATTAATCATATGAATATCATTGAAATTATCTATTGTTAAGATATTATTTAGTTATCACATCCTATTAGGGTCTATATGAACAGTAGTATAAATAGCATTAACCTTTGTAATAATCTAAAGTGGACCATTAGGTGCTTTAATTGGCTCACTAGGATCAAAGGTAATGGGAAGCTTAGATTCTAGTTTGGGTTTCCATTTCTGTGGGTATTGATCAATGACTTTGACAACATCATCATCTTTAGTTCATTTATTATCATAGTCAACAACATGAGTGGATGAAGAAGGAAAAGAATTGGCAGACTCAATAATATTGGTCAAATAAGATAGAGAAGGTTTGGTATATATTTGCAATTTTTGGATTGGAAGTGATACATATTTTTTTCCTTGATCATTAATGTCGTCAATAGATATAGCATTATAATCTATGAGGTCTTGGACAAAAAATTTCAAAAGAAAATACTTTTCAGTATCATGAGCAAGTAGATTATGGTGTTAGCAAAATATTTGTGATACAAGGACATAGGAAAACATTTGGATGTGTCAATTTGTTTAATAGGAGAAAGTGTTAACATTTTATCATTAATTAACTTCAACATCATATTGTGTAAACATTTAAAAATTTGTGTGAAATTATGAGAAATTCTAAAAGAAGATGACAAAGGAGTGAGACCTTTGGATGCTGCTAGCACTTGCCTATCAATCTTATTCGATGAATTATTGATATTAATGAAGTTATTTGGTTTCTAAAACTAGTTAATGTTATGGGATGTGAAATCACTCTTAGAAAATGGATTCATTGGAGTATTTCTCTCACCTAACTCATTTGAAGTTGATAATTATGAAGAACTGCACATAATTGAGTAGAAGAAGAAAATTCAGATAGAAGAATCTTATCTGTAACGTACTTTTGTAAATTAGAAACTAAAATTCATTTCACATCAATATCAAGCATGTGATAAGAAATTTTAGCATGAAAATACATAAATTTAGCAATGATATCAGTCACATTTAGTTTCATTTTGTTAGCACGTGTAAAAAATTTCATGGCTTTGGCCCTTTTCTCCTAGTCTCTACATTTGTTTTTAGGTCTTTGCCTCAAACCCTTGGTAGACAAAACCCTTTGTAATACCCTAGCCTTGTTATAATTTCATGTTACTTTATTCAGGCCACTTAAAATCCCTTTATGCATGTGTTGAATTGTTTGTCCCCTTTGTCGCATGATCGCGTGAACCTTTTTTATGTTACGCGATCTTGCGACTAAAGGTTTTATTCATCCCGGCGATCTTTAATTTTTCTTGGTCCCTTGCATTTAATATTCCTAAGTCTAAGTGGCCGGCGAATTTAATATTTCCTAAAGTCCTTAGCTCTATATTTTCCTGGGCCTGGCTCTAACACCATCTTGATCCAACGGTTGTCATGAAAGCGCAAAGGTTTTGTCAAAGGCTTGCGATCTTATGATGATGGTTGATTCTCCTTTTTGGTAGAGCTTCTCAAATAGGCGGGTCCATTGACACGTATGCATAATTGGTGATATTTGATTGGTCCACCTATTTATGATTTGGTAGTTGTCAGTGGGTCCTGGGTTGTTAGCTTGTCAGAGGAGCCTAACATTTGCAGTGAATCAATGGTGGGCATAAATTCTTGTGGGATGTGTCAGATGTATGATATTTTGAGACAAATGTTGATCCTTTTGTATGACATAACATTTTCTTTCGGTGGGTCCATCTGCTAGGTATGCTGATTTGTTGTTCTCTAATTGGTCCACGTTGTGTGAGCTCGACGTGTTGTCAGGCGGGCCCGATATCTAAATTAGAGGATTCAAGATTAACGGTTGGTGTAAGAGCACGTAGAATCTTCAAAGCCTTTCAGATCTATTAGTAAATAGATTTGTCCTTCTTTACTTCTTATGAAAATAACTCTTAATGCCCAAATTATTTACAACATCTGATTACAACAGTTGAAAAGTCATTCTCTGATTTCTTATGAATGCCTGGAAATTATGATTCCCAATCATCTTTCTTCTTGAAAGATCAACAACAGGAGCACATTATCCTTGCCGAGTTGGGATCTATAACCTACCCAATTATGACAAGACTTTAAAACAACCCACCCGACTTAGAGAAGGAAAGGCAATGGTAGGGAAACCCGACAAGAATATCTTATCCAATGAAAGGCTTAGACCTAGATTGAAAAATGACCCGACCTGATTATGAGATCAAAATTTTTGACTTTGACAACATGGTTATGGGGTGAAAAGTGGGGCAACAACTAGCTCTGACTGGGGACTTAAGCATTCCCATGTTTAAGCAATCAATCTTGAATCTCTAGTTTCGCAGGCTTGTAAACAAAAAGGGTGACAACACAACAAAATTTAACAAAGGAAACAAAGGAATAGGAAAGAAAACAAACTAAACACAACAAAAAGACCTCATATAAGGTGGGAAAAACTAGACAAACCTTATATGAGAAGAATCCCCGCATTTATCAAGAAAAGCCATTCACAGGCTAAGAGAAATATGACCCCTTGCGAGATAGAGGTCTGCATATGTATGAATTCTTTAAGTTCATCAACAACCCCTTACTTTTATGAGAACAGGGCCAATTCAACAACCTTCCAGACAATGGTAATTTTCCAAATAACCATTTTTCATCATAAACTTCCTCATGATAGATTTATGTACCTTCATATTTTTGCTTGGGAAAGATTACTACAGCTTCAAGTGATTCGGCTGAGAGAAGTGATTGCTCATTTTGTCCATGATCAGCGTTGTCTTCTACTTCAATCATCAACTCCTTACTCTCCATAGCAATCAAAGCAATTTCCTTAGTTTCAACAATTTCAGCATGCTCCATAGAATGATGTAAAAACTAAACTGAAACTGATTCTTCTATTTGTAATGCTGAGGGTGGTTCTAGATTAATACTTATAGATTCTTGGGAAGCACTTTCTATAGTAATCAAATCACAATTTGTCGCAGGAACTACCTCCTCTTGATTAACTTTATAAATTTTATCAGAACAAGATGGTCCTTGAACATCTTCTATAATCACATCTGTACTACTCATGGTGTGCTCTTGGTATTTAAATTTAGACATAGGTAGAGCATTTTCCAAGACTTTTTCATTATGCTCATCTTTAGGAGAGAAAATCTCCTTTTCAACCTCAAATGATGAATCCAAAGGTGAAATTATAGATTCCAAAGGAAATATTGTTGAGAAACAAGGAATAAAAACAACCTTTTCTTCTTCTTCTAATGGTTCAGACTAGAAATGCTTCTCATGCTGATCACTTTCTTCAAGTTTATGACTCATCCATTGTAGACTAATTGAAGATGAAGTAAATTTAGATTCTCTTAAAGCAGGGAAGATGGGAGAAGACAAAGCATCTTTTTCAGAACTTACATCAATGTTTTGCATTTTGGATGTTGGTTGTCTTTGTCTTGCTAGAGGAACTTTTGAATTAGCAACTACCTTTGCATTTTGTTTCTCTGAGTCTAATTCATATTCTAAAAATAAATTTCTAAAGTTTCCATTGGAATATGATGTAGTCTCACTACCATTCACCTCTTTATGTGGAGCTTTGATTGCTAATCTTTTCTATGGTTCAACCAACTACAAAAGTTTATTACTACATTCACTAGCCTGCTCTGAAAAGCTTCTTTGATATGGATTGTTGAATTTAGGAAGCTGTCTTTTCAAAGCAATCAATTCATTACACAATTTTTGAATCATCTCTTCTTGTGAAGTAGTCTCACTAGTGCTGGCTTTATTATGAATTTCATGTTTCCATCTTCTTGTAGCAATCATATCATCCTCCAATTCTACAGTAGTTATTTGAACTGCCTCCAAATATGCAGGTTTAGATCTTCTTAATTCAAAGCCTATGTCAGGAGGCATAGCGCTGATGAAGAATGTTTTAAGGTTTCCTGTTGTGGGTCTATTTGGTGCTGGAATTCTATTAATAATTTTGTTGAAACTAGCAACAAAATCTGTCATGCTCATAGAAGCTAACTTCTTCATTGATGTTAATTGAGCCAACAAAGCATATTCATCTTCAACAATTTTAAAATGATCTTCAAAAGCTTTTCTCATGGTATTCCAATTCATAATAGATCCATCAGCCAAGTGATAGAACCAGTCTGCGGCTACCTCAGTAAGAGTCTCAACAAATAATCAGACCGCAACGTCTTCATGATTAACTCCCAAGATGTTTATAGCTGTGAAAAATGCCTTTATGTGTTCATCTGTAGTAACCTTCCCATCTCCTGTGAATTTAGGTATATTCTTTCTAGAACTTAAAGGAAGAGGACGGTAGGCTCCAAAGTTAAGTGACCTAGTAGAAACTGCCCAAGGTGCAGCCATATCCTAATTTATCTCTCAGAGGATTCTAACCTTGATACATTCTCTGAGATTATTTGTACAATAGAGTGACAAAAATCTGCATAAAATTTCATCAAATTATTGAGGCAAAAATAATGATGTTACCTCAATATCGTTAGTCACTGAGTGTTTGAATTGGTGCTTGAGTTAGCCTCTGATTTTTGTATTTGTCTTTGTACCACAGCGGCCAACTTTCCAGCTAGTTCTTCTTCTTTCAAAACTATACTAGCTCTTCTGTAATTAGAATTATATCCTCACGAGGTTGCACCATTTTCCCTCATGATAGGTAAATCAACTAATTTTGAGCATTAGCCTTCTGAAATTTTAATTGTCACCAAGGCTCTACAATTGGAAAACCTTGTGATTCAATTATTTCTTGACTTGTAAATGGGGTTCTTTGAGAACAAAGTCGCCAATTTCTTAGGAAGCAATGAAAATAAATAATAAAGCTTGAAAAATCAATGTGTTCTTCCTCTTAGTCACCAAAGTCTATTGTGTAAAGACAAGCTGGGTAACTGAATGCTAAGAACTTTTTAAATTCTTCAAACTCTGATATGTAATATAGTTCTTAAAAATATAGAGTCACCAATCTCTAGCAAAGATAATAATAATAAAACTAAGAAAACAATCTCTAGCACTGATCTTCATTTTCAACTCCTGAGTAGAGTCGCTAAAAATCTGTTAGTAAATAGATTTGTCCTTCTTTACTTCTTATGAAAATAACTCTTAATGCCCAAATTATGAACAATATCTGATTATAATAATTAAAAATATGTTCTCTAATTTCTTATGAATGCTTGGAAATTATGATTCCCAATCATCTTTCTACTTGAAAACTCATCAATAGGAGCACATTATCCTTGCCGGGTTGGGATCTATAACCTACCCAATTGTGACAAGACTTTAAAACAACCCACCCAGCTTAGAGAAGGAAAGGAAATGGTAGGGAAACCCAACAAGAATATCTTATCCTATGAAAGACTTAGACCTAGATTGAAACATGACCATACCTGATTATGAGATCAAAATTTTCCACTTTGACAGCATGGTTATGGGGTGAAAAGTGGGGGAACAAGATCTCGCGCTAGCCATCCGATCTTCCAGGCGGTATAATGTTCTTAGTGGGGCCATTTTCCTGGTGGAATAGGGTTGTTCAAATCTTATTGGTCGATGTGGATAATGTGGCATGGTGGGGTTGATGTCAGAGAGATAAGTGATGAGGACATAATTTATGGTTAGCGTAAGTTCTCATGAGTTTTTCCAGAGCTATGAGATCTTATGTCCACCGTTTGATTTGAAGGCTTACAAAGAGTGGGTCCTATGTCAGTGTGACCAAGCATGAGCAGCGAATGATGTAATGGAAAGTGGCACAAAGCAGGCCCAGGTGGGGTCTAAGGTCTTAGTAGTCCGAACAAAAGTGTTTAGCAGTTTTGATAGATTTTAATGGGTTCACTCATTCGCAAAGTAAGATGCCAGTTCTCTAAATGTTTTAGCGGTTCAGCGAACAAGCATTCGTGTAATCACTAAACTTTCTGGTGGTATTATAAAGTGTTTCACGAACTGGTGGAAACCTTCAGTCACCAATTCGCTAAATGTAACCAGGGCAGGTTTGTTTTCCTTTGGTCACCAGTTCGTGGGGTTAAGCGGTGAGTTAAGATTTCACTTCGCGAATAGGATTTGCCTTGTCGCATGGTCACTGAGTGTTAACCCAAGGATAGTGTTGGTAAATAGATTGTTCTTCTTCTTAACCTCCTTTAATTTACCCAATTTGTGATGAAGAACAACTTTACACAACAGTTGGGAAACTGTTTCTAAGAATAGATAGCTTCCCTCTGTATTAAGGTACAACTTCCTATGTGATTAATATTCAATGAATTATGTTTTATTTCCTAATTCCTACTGTAGGGTATGTTCTTAACTAGAGAATAGCAAAGGAAAATAAGTTTCACCCAGGCAAGTGAAATCTCAGGTAGGGATCTAAATGCAGAGATGCTATGTTAATGGTCTTCACAATCTTATGATTCCCACAACATAACAGTATGAGATGTAAATCATGAAAGTATGATAATGCAAATGAAGTATGAAATGCAAATTATGAAATGCAATTGAAGTATGCTGATGCAATTTCACAATCAGTTATAACTCTCTGATTAATCAAACTGAAAATAATGAAACAAAACTTTGTTCATTCATCATTTTCAATTCAATGCAATGCAATGAAACAACATCACATATAAGTGGACAGTAAATAAATGGTATTAGACTTGATTGTCTTTGCAATCAGCTTCACACCCCAAATTTGTCAACCTTTGCATTGGAAGATGTATTTCAAACTTCCAATTCTAGCATTGTATTCTAAACAAAACAATTTTCTGTCCCTGGCAAGAAGCCTCAACATATTTGAAAGTTTATCTGCAAGCATTATAATCCTTTTCAGTCCACTGTATTAACATCCTCTCATATCTTTTACATAACTGATGCAACAAGCTTGGATATTTTCTCATAACATGCAATCCATCAGAAAAAGTTTTGAAAATAATGAAAAGAAAAGAGACTCTCATCATTACATTAGCAGTAAATTGTTCAACAAAATAACATAACTTCCATGTTTCATAGCTCATTCTACTTAGTCTGTCAATCACCATACTTCATCCAATGCCATTTGAAAAATTAAAAAAAAAACTTCTCACATCTGCAATCACTAAAGATTAGGAGCATCATAACAACCTTGAAATTTATTTTATAAGGATTACTTATACAAAGAAATGAATTCTCAGCACACTGTCATATGAGATGAACGTCTTTGAACAATCAATACCAACTCTGTCACTACATTATCTATATGAAGAATCTTCTCTGATTTCTTATGAATGCCTAGAAATTATGATTCCCAAACATCTTTCTACTTGAAAGATCATCAACAGGAGCACATTATCCTTGCCAGGTTGGGATCTATAACCTACCCAATTGTGACAAGACTTTAAAACAAACCACCTACTTAGAGAAGGAAAGGCAATGGTAGGGAAAACCAACAAGAATATCTTATCCTATGAAAGACTTAGACCTAGATTGAAACATGACCAGACCTGATTATGAGAAGAAAATTTTCCATTTTGACAGCATGGTTATGGGGTGAAAAGTGTGGCAATAGATAGCAGTTGAGTTAAGGACATAAAGATCGCCAAAAAGAGAGATCGAACGATTAGGACTTAAAGTTGATCAAGATTCAAATGTCAACCATCGATCTACTGCTAGCACTTGGAAATGACCATTGTTTTTCAAATTCAAATTTACAGAGGGTTTCTCAGCAATAGAAAGGACCAGAATTGAATGCTTTCATGACTAGATTTGATTTGTTTGGTGGCACTTGTTGTTGCAGTGTGGTCCAGGGTGTTCCACGATCATTTGCAAGGGTATGTACTATGTGGTTTTGTGCTTGAGGTTTGTTGTAGGTGGCCAAATAGGTTGACATTTTAGGCATTCTTATGATTCTCAGTACCTTCTCAGTAAGATTTTCCTGATTGAGGATCATTCCGGGATTTGTTTACTCATGGTTGCCTGGGTTTCTCCCCTTGTAATAAATTTATGACCATTTCTAATGGGTTTAGTGGGTGAAACCCTAACCCTAGTCATCCAAAGCTTGATTCATACTCTTTGAGGATTCCAAGGTGACTAGGGAGTATATATTGCAACATTTTTTACTTGGTGCGGGTTCCAAAAACTTTCTTTTTGGTCCCTAGTTTTTTATGGTATTATATTGAAAGAGGAACTTGATTTTGGGTCTTTTTCCTATCTTTGTGTTGTTTTGATTGTATATTGATCCTGAATATGTTAATGAGAATGCTATTGAGTTCCAATCTTGCATTTGTGTATGTCTTCTTATTTTGGTTTTGAGCTCATATATGTTAATGTCATGAAGTGTATTAGCATATGGTAAACAAAGAGTACTGTGAAGTCATCTCTGAGTTCCTAACAAAGTTAGGATTAAAGTCTTTTAGTTGAGTTCAGTGAGTTTACAACCAAATAATAATTTGATTTCCATGTGTTTGTGGGAGAGGGGTAATAGGCAAAGCACTTATCCTAAGCCCAAGAGTGTTTGATTTAAGATCTTCAGCTGATATATATAATTGGGTGACTCTTTTCCCTAGGTTAAGGCACTGGTCCATCCTTTGGAGGCATTTCATTGTCATCAAAAACACACACACACATTTAAATGATAATATCTTTCAATTAGTTAGTAAGGGATATAGTTGTATATTGTTTTGAGACTCCTTTGGACAAGTGAGTCAAGGGTACACCCACCTGAGCATTGAGGCTCAAAGTGTAGGAGGATCTCTTTTGATCCTTGTTAATTGGCCCTCTTCCTTGTAGACTTTGGAGTGCTGATAGAGTCAAGGTTATATTAGAGTTATCCATCAAAGTATAAATTTACAAGTTGAAGATCAAAGGGAACCACCAACAAAATGGTGACTCTATTGGGGAGAACAACATTAAAGAAGTATATCTGTTAGGATCTTTGGTTGTGGTTACATTGTCATATTGAAGATCTTTTGTTGACCAGATTGATTTACCTATCCAAGTCACCAACAAAATGGTGACTCTACTAGCGAGAGTGTAGAGATAAAGGTTGTTAAGTGCACTCTTGTTTTCCTGTGGTGTTTAGTTGAAATATTTCCCATCTAGGTGGGTGGAAACTCAAGAGGTTAGAACTAGTGTCATACTGTAAATCATGGACAAGAGGAGGAATACTAGGTCCTTTGTCAGAATGAATCCGGAGGTCACTCTAGAGCAATTGCCTAGATAGGAGAAGAAGAGTTGGATTTGAAGGAATGGTGAGTCTACTAGTGCTCCCATAAGAGAACAAAGAAATACCAGAGGTAGAGCACCACATATTTCCTCAAGTGAGGAAGGTTCACAAGATAGAGTTTCTAGATTAGATGGTGGTTTCTCTAAAGATAGATTTTATGATACCCCAGAGGCTATTTTTCAAGACAAGGGTCCATTGCCTACAGGTCAGGATGATCAAGCCAGAGAGATGGGTCTTGAGATTGATTTAGATCTTGATGAATATAATTTCAGAAGAGAACCCATGAGACCATGGCAAGTCCATTTCCCATATAAAAATCTCACTGATATGGATATGTCATCACGTTCTGATGACATTATGATAGACCCTGATGATTTAAACTCACTAAGGTTACAATTGGCAGAGCAAGATGCCATACATAAGAGGTTACAAAAGGAGAGAGAAGTTGAAAAGGTGAATGCTCTGATAGAAAGACAATCTCTCCTTAGAAAGATTAATGAAATGAAGGAGAGAAACAAGATGCTTGCTTCTGCTCCTAAGACTTTGCAACATGATGTCTTTGATGATCTTGAAGCTTTGAGGAGTGAGCAAGAGCACTTACTACAAGATCATGAATTTGATAAGGAGGGCCCTATGGTTAGACAGGTTCAAATTTATGCTTCCCTCCCTAAAGATAAAGATGGGCATGAGATCACTAGGCCTACTGTTGCTGCTAGTGAGAAAGGAAAGAAAAATATGGTGGGACATCAAAAAAATAGATCATTGACAATACCAGGGGTCCCACCACCCAATTCAAATAAGGACATAGAGATAGAAAGAAGAAGAAAAGAAGATGAGGACCTTGCAAGGGAATTAGAGAGGGCTGAAATTGAAGCCTCCATTGTAGAAAAAAGAAGAAAGATCCAATTCTTGAAGGCTTCATCAGCTAATGCTCTTAGTCCATCTGCTACTGAACTAGGTATGCCATCTATGACTACTACTATTCCACTTAGTAATGCTACTAGTTCAATTCCTTCTTCATCTACTAGGATAGGTGTTGATCCCAGGCAGCAGTCAAATGCACAAGTAGATGGAAATGTAAATGCAAATGTTGATCCTAGGGTTAACACTAGTTCAAGTTTTCAAAGAAGACCTATGCAACTAGAAGGCTATAGGAAAATTAGTTTTGATAGAATTCTTGGCTACTCGAATGCTTTTCCAAATGATATAAGATATAAGGTACCTAAGTTTGCTGGTAATAATGCTATTAGTTGTGAGGAGCATCTTAGGTTATTTGTTGATATGCTTAATGATTATGAGGTAGAGCATGAGGATGTAGTCATAAAATTATTTGTTCAATCTCTAATGGAGGATGCTAGAGATTGGTTTAAGAGACTTCCTAATAAATGTATTGATACTTGGGATTACTTTGAGAGATGTTTCAAAGAGCAGTATGGTGATAGGCCTAATGCTAGTTTCATGTTGAATGAATTCAATACCATAAGGAAAAATCAGAATGAGTCTGCAACTAAATTCAACATGAGATTTCAGAAGGGTATGCATAAGTTGTTTCAAGTCATGCGGTTAGATGACAATGTCTATCTAACTACATACTTCAATGCATTTGATGGAAAGATGGGATACTTGTTGAGGGACAAAGAACCAAGAACTCTTAGAGATTCTTTTAGGATTTCTATCAATATCAAGAATAATATGATAATATCAAGGAAGTTGGGTGGGAAGAGAGATGACCCTAAGTTGTTTGGGAACAAGAAATATAAAAAGGAAAATGATAAGAATGTTGGAAGTAGGAGGCAAGAAGAAGATAAATTGGATAAGGTACTCAATGCATTGAAAGATTTGAAGGCACCTAAAAATAGGAACATCAGTGCTCCTACCAATGAAAGGCCTCAGTTCAACAACAATTTCAATAAGAAGAATAGATTGCAAAACTACCCCTACAACACCTAATGGAAGGATGGCAAGCCTATTGTCCCTACTGTAAAAGGAAACAATGACAGAGGTGTCCCTGACCCTCTACAAAAAGCTTCAATAAATGTCATAGAGGACATACCTTGGTGTGTTGCATGCTAGTCCCCTCATTCTATAGAGCATTGTGTGGTTGCACATTCTATGGCTGCAAATCAAGATTGTGGCAATCAGGAGATAGATCAAGAAGAAAATCAAGATGATGTTGGATGCAACATGGCTACTTCATATCTAGTATATGAAGATGATTCTGATTTTGATGAAGTAGATGTAAATGTGAAAAGACACAATCAGGCCCTTTCTCATGAAGAGGTTTTTTCTGATAGTGAAGAAATTGATAAGAAGATATGTAACATGAACTCTTCTTCTGAGCTAGTATATTTAAGAAGACCTTCTAGAGAAGAGATGGATAGGATTACTGCAGAAATGATTGCACAAGTGCAAACTAGAGGCATGGTAGCAAGGGATACAAATGGAAAAGTTGTAGGAATGTTCATAAAGAGTACCAACTCTGGAGAGCCTAATGAGAAAAAATCAGAGGGTAATCACATGGTGAAATTCAAGAATGTAAAAGGTAAGAATTGTGAGCCTAAGGGAGTTGGAGTTGAAAGATTTTCTAGTGAGATTGAGAAGCCAGTTAACAGAATGGCTAAAATTGAAAAAATAAGGGTGGTCAATACACCTAATGCATCAGATAAGAAAAAAGACATTAAGGCAGTGCAGATTGAGATTCCTTTCATTGTTCTTGTTGATATGTTATCTGTATTGTCCAAAATTAGAGTCAAGGTTCCATTGTCAGAATTGTTGAGAATCCCTAAACACAAAGACAAAGCTATTGAATGGGTAGATAATGTTCATAACAATGATGTTGCATGCAATGAATCTCAGGATAAAGCTTTGAGAGGTGTTGGTGCTCAAGGAATTGTGTCTCAAATTCCTCCTATATATTTGGATAGTTTTTTCAATGCTAGCCTTGAAAACATTGATCCATTCTTTTTAAGTGTTCTTGTGAATGGAATGAAATTAAGGAATTGTATGATTGATAGTGGTGCCTCTAATACTATTATGCCTTTTAAAATTATGGAGAAGTTGGGCCTATAATTGCAATGCCATATAGGCTATCAGCATATCTAGAGAAAGATTTAACAATGAGTGTTTTGGTGGTGGACATCCCTCCTCATTATGGGATGCTGCTATCTAGAATGTGGAGTGCTACCATGGGTGGAAGTTTACAGTGTGATCTATCTTATGCCACTTTCAAGATTGATCGAGAGCCAAGAGTATGCCACGTGATTGAGAGAAGTATTGATAATGAAATTACATTCTTTGTGGATACTGATATTAATGCTTTTAGGGAAAAGATCCCTGTACTTGAGAAGGAACCTATTTTGTCACCTATCTCTATTAAGGTAAGTGTTAATTCTATGAAGGGTGATCTATGGGTAATGTATTTTGATGGTGCAAATTGCAAAGATGGAGCAGGAGTAGGTATTTTACTTATTTCTCCTAATGGAAACACCTACAAATTTTCTTTCACATTGAATTTCTTTTGTAACAACAATATAGCAGAATATGAGGCATTTTTGTTAGGACTGAGGTTGGAACAAAAACATGGTATTAAGTGTTTAAGTGTTGTTGGTGATTCTAAGTTAGTGGTGTCCCAAGTCAGGTCAGTATATGCTTCCAAGAACAAGAGGTTGAAACAATATAGGAATGCAATTTGGGATTTCATTGAACATTTTGATGCCTTCAGTATTGAGTGGAAGGATAGGAGTAACAATAAGATGGCAGAATTGTTAGCCAATATAGAAATCAGTCCCATTGATATTACATTTGCAGGTATCTCTAAAGTTGAAATTCAAGCTAGGCCTAGTGTACCAGACAATGTTGAGAATTGGCAATTTTTTGATGATGATAATGATATATTGAAGTTTATGAGTTGTGAAGATCAGTATCATGCTAAGGAATTTGATTGTTCAGCCTTGGTTGAGTCAGTAGAAGGAAAAGAGGTTGTCTTTGGCAATGAAGTTATTCAACTTAGAACTAACAAGGTGCCCAAGGGGCTTGTTATTTTGGAGACTATCTTTGATAACCAGGATAGAGTTCAAAAGAATATAAAAAGAGAAGATCATGCTAATTTAGAGGAGATAAATCTTGGAACACATCAAGCAACTAAGAAGGTATATATTGGTAGGGACATGTCTCACAATGTGAGAAAATCTTTGATTGAGTTATTAAGAAAATTCAGGCATGTTTTTGCATGGTCATATGATAACCTAAAGGTTTATAGAGAAGATTTCTCTTAGCATATTATTCCTTTAAAGGGAGATGCTAAACCTTTTCAGAAAAAATAAATGCCTATTAATCCTACTTTGGCACCCAAGATGCAAGAAGAGTTAATGAAGTTGAGAGATGCTAGAATTATCAAATCTACTAGGCACTCTTCTTGGGTGTCAAATCTTGTTCCTATGAGAAAGAAGAATGGTGACATTAGGCTTTGTGTGGACTTCAGGAATTTGAACATCAGCTGATTAAAAGATAGCCATTGTCTACCCAATATGGAAGCTATGTTGTAGAGAGTGACTAGATCAGAATTGATGTCTATGATGGATGGTTTCTCTAGTTACAATCAGATAATTTTCAAAGAATCAGAACAATTCAAGATAGATTTCACTACACCTTAGGGGACATATGTTTATGTGAAAATGCCTTTTGGTCTCACAAATGTTGGTGCTACTTTTCAGAGGGCAATGGATGTTGCCTTTTTAGATTTTATCAATGATTTCCTTGTTGTATATCAAGATGATTTAACTGCCTATTCCAAGAAGGAAGAAGACCATTGTACTCATTTAGAGAAAATATTTGTGAGGGCCTTGGAATATAGCATTTCATTAAACCCAAGGAAATGTTATTTTGGTGTCATTGAAGGTAAGTTTCTTGGCCACTTGGTTGGAAAGCAAGGAGTGACAATTGACCCTGAGAGGGTAGCAGTTATTGATAAAATTTAGAGACCAAAGAATGTTAAAGGAATTCAATCCTTCTTTGGTCAGGTAAATTTATTAAGGAGGTTTGTGACAAATTTTGCAGAGGTTACTAGACCTATTTCTAAGATGTTGAGGAAGGGATCTACAATCAATTAGGAGGGTGAGCCTGATGAGGCTTTCAAAAATATCAAGCAGGCTATCAAAGATGCACCAGTGCTTAAGGCACCTGATTATAATGTCCCAATGCACATCTTTTCCTTTGCATCTTTTCACACTATTGCTGCACTTTTGTTACAAAGGAATAAGGATGGTTTTGAGTAGCCTATTGCATTTTTCAGTGAATCTTTATAGGCCGCTGAAATGAAGTATGACATAAATGAGAAATAATCATATGCACTTGTGAAGGCAGTCAAGGCTTTTAGGTGTTACCTGATGGGGGCAGTTGTGATTGCTTTTGTGCCAAGTGCAGCTATGAAGGATATTTTATCATAGCAGGAGGTGTCTGGAAGAAGATGCAGATGGATCAATAGGATCCAAGAATTCAATATTGATATCCAAATTACTAAATTGGTTAGAGGACAAGGATTGGCAAAATTGATGGCTCAATCCAATCTTGATGCAAATGAAGTAAATCATTCTGAAATTGATTATACATGTAATATGGATGATTTTATCTGGTATTAGGATATTATCTATTACTTGAGAAATATGAGATGTCTGGTAGGAATGAATGATAATTAGAGGAGGACATTGAAATTATAGGCCATCAAGTATGTAATTGTGAAATGTAAGTTGTATAGAAAGAATTTAGATTGCATATTGTTGAAATGTGTAGATGAAAATCAGGCTAACAAATTGTTAAAGGAAATGCATGATGGAGTTTGTGGTGGACATTACATGGGTAAAACAATTGCTCATCAAATATTGAGAGTGGGATTTTGGTGGCCCACAATCTTCAAGGATGCAGAGCAGTTGGTAAGGAAATCTGATGGTTGTCAAAGGTTCTCTAGTAAGCTTAAATTTTTAGGTAACATGCCATTAAAACCAGTAGTAGTATAGGCTCCTTTCCAACAATGGGGAATTGATTTCATAGGGGAGATACCAAACAAGTCTAGTGGAGGACACTCATGGATCTTAGTTGCCACTGATTACTTTACAAAGTGGGTAGAGGCTATACCTACAAGAAATGCAACTAGCAAGGTGGTAACTAATTTTATATTGAATAATATTGTTACAAGGTTTGGTTTCCCTGAGAGAATAGTAAGTGAGAATGCCATGTGCTTTAGGTCTGCTGAATATAAGGACTTTTGCAAAGGTTTGGGAATTCAAATTTCTAATTCCTCACCTTATCATCCACAAGGAAATGGCTAGGTAGAATCTACTAATAAGATTTTGATTAAAATCTTAAAGAGGATTCTTGAAAAGAATAGGAGGGCATGGAATTCAAAGTTACCATTAGCTCTATGGGCTAGTAGGGTGATAGTGAAGAGGGCAATTGGTTGTGCACCATTTGACCTAGTATATGGAATACATGCTAGAATGCCTCAGAATAATTTATTGGAGATGTAGAAGTTTGTTCAGTTATATGATGATGACATTGATGATGAGATGCAATTGAGAATTGAAGACCTCATTAGGTTGGATGAGACTAGAAGAGAATCAATTGCAAGAAATGCCAGGTTGTAGCTGCAGGTTAAGAATTTGTATCACAGGAAGGCTATTGAAAGAAGGTTTGTGCCTGGTGATTTGGTGTTAATTTGGAATGCCAGATTGGAGGATAAGGGAAAACATGGAAAGTTTGATCTCATTTGGTTAGGGCCATATCAAATTCATGAGAAATGGAGCTGAGATTCATGTATTGTGAAAGAGTTTAATGGTGAAGTTTAGGAATTGCCAGTTCATGGACAATTCTTGAAGAAATACTTCAATTGAAGGTATTCTATTTTCCATGAACAGTAGTTAGGTATTTACATTCTATAAATTCTGTAAAAAGTTGCCTGCCCCTATCCTGTTTTGTCCTGGTTTTGGTCATGTTGCTCCCTGTTGTCAGTTTTTCCTGTGGGATGGTTTTCTTTAACAATTGATTCTTGATCCTTACAATGCCTATAGGAGGCATACTTCCATAGACAGAGCCACTGTTAGCATGCATAAAAAATTTCATGGCTTTGGCCCTTTTCTCCTAGTCTCTGCATTTGTTTTTAGGTCTCTGCCTCAAACCCTTGGTTCAAATTTTTGAAAATGTAGCCGTTGGTAGACAAAACCCTTTGTAATACCCTGACCTTGTTATAATTTCATGTTACTTTATTCAGGCCACTTAAAATCCCTTTATGCATGTGCTAAATTATTGTCCCCTTTGCGCATGATCGTATGAACCTTTTTTATGTTACACAATCTTGCGACTAAAGGTTTTATTCATCCAATGGTCTTTAATTTTCCTTGGCCCCTTGCGTTTAATATTTCCTAAGTCTAAGTGGCAGGCAAATTTAATATTTCCTAAAGTCCTCAGCTCTATATTTTCCTAGGCCCAACTTTGACACCATCTTGATCCAACAGTTGTCGCGAAAGCACAAAGGTTTTGTCAGAGGCTTGCAATCTTACGACGATTGTTGATTCTCCTTTTTGGGAAAGCTTCTCAAACAGGTGGGTCCATTGACACATATGCACAGTTGGTGATATTTGATTGGTCCACCTATTTATGATTTGGTAGTTGTCAGTGGGTCTTGGGTTGCCGACTTGTCAGAGGGACCTGACACTTGTAGTGAATCAAGGGTAGGCATAAATTTTTATGGGATGTGTTAGACCTATGAGATGTTGAGACAACTGTTGATCCTTTTGTATGACGTAACCTTTTCTTTTGGCGGGTCCATCTGCTAGGTATGCTAATTTTTTGTTCTCTAATTGGTCCACATTATGTGAGTTGGATGTGTTGTTAGGCGGGCCCGGTATCTAAATCAAAGGATTCAAGATCGATGGTTGGTGTAAGAGTGCATAGAATCTTCAAAGCCTTTTAGATCTTGCACTAGCTGTCTGATCTTCCAGGCTATATAATGTTCTTAGTGGGGCCATTTTCTAGGTGGTGCAGGGTTGTTCAAATCTTATTGGTCAACGTGGATGATGTGGCATGGTGGGGTCATTTTTAGAGAGATCCATGACGAGGACATAATCTATGGTCAAAGTAAGTTCTCATGAGTTTTGTTAGAGCTATGAGATCTTACGCCCACCATCCAATTTGAAGGCTTACAAAGAGTGGGTCCTATGTCAGTGTGACCGGGCATGAGGAGTGAATGATGTAATGACAAGTGGCACAAAGTAGGCCCAGGTGGGTTCTAAGGTCTTAGCAGTCCATACAAAAGTGTTTAGCAATTCCAATAGATTTCAATGGGTTCTCTCATTCGTAAAGTAAGATGGAAATTCTCTAAATGTTTTAGCGGTTCAATGAACAAGCATTCATGTAATTACTAAACTTTCTGGTGGTATTATAAAGTGTTTCATGACCTGGCATAAACGTTGAGTTGCTAGTTTTCCAAATGTAATTGGGGTAGGTTTATTTTCCTTTGGTCACTAGTTAGTGGGGTTAAGTGATGAGTGAAGATTTCACTTCATGAATAGGATTTTCCTTATCTCATGGTCGCTAAGTGTTAACCTGAGGATAGTAGTTGAGTTAAGGACATAAAGACTGCAAAAAGAGAGATCAGATGGTTAGGACTTAAAGTTGATCAAGATTCAAATGTCAACCACTGATCTACTACTAGTGCTTGGAAATGACCATTGGTTTTCAAATTCAAATTTACAGAGGGTTTCTTAGTGATAGAAAGGACTAGAATTGAATGCTTTCATGGCTGGATTTGACTTTTTTGGTGGCGCTTGATGTTGTAGTGTGGTCCAAGGTGTGCCATGATCATTTGCATGGGTCTGTACTATGTGGTTTTGTGCTCGAGACTTGTTGCAAGTGGTCGAACAGGTTGACATTTTAGGCATTCTTGTGATTCTTAGTACCTTCTCAGTAAGATTTTCATGATTGAGGATCATTCTAAGATCTTTTTTCTCTTGGTTTCCTGGGTTTCTCCCCTTGTAATAAATTTGTGACCATTTCTAATGGGTTTAGTGGGTGAAACCCTATCCCTAGTCACCTGAAGCTTGATGCATCCTCTTTGAGGATTCCAAGGTGACTAGGGAGTATATGTTACAAGATTTTTGACTTGGCGTGGGTTCCAAAAACTTTCCTTTTGGTCCCTAGTTGTTGATGGTATTATACTGAAAGAGGAACTTGATTTTGGGTCTTTTTCCTATCTTTGTGTTGTTTTGATTGTATATTGATCCTGAATATGTCAATGAGAATGCTATTGAGTTCCAATCTTGCATTTGTGTATGTCTTCTTGTTTCGGTTCTAAGCTCATATATGTTAATGTCACAAAGTGTATTAGCATATGGCAAACAAAGAGTATTGTGAAGTCATCTCTGAGTTCCTAACAAAGTTAGGATTAAAGTCTTTTAGGTGAGTTTAGTGGGTTTACAACCAGATAAGAATCTGATGTCCATGTGTTTGAGGGAGAGGGGTAGTAGGAAAAGCACTTATCGTGAGCCCAAGAGTGTTTGATTTAAGATCTTCAACTGATATATATAATTGGGTGACTCTTTGCCCTAGGTTAAGGCACTGGTCCATCCTCTGGAGGCATTTCATTATCATCAACCACACATACACACATTTAAATGATAATATCTTTCAGTCAGTTAGTAAGGGATATAGTTGTATATTGTTTTGAGACTCCTTTGGAGAAGTGAGCCAAGGGTACACCTGCCTAAGCATTGAGGCTCAAAGTGTAGGAGGATCTCTTTTCATCCTTGTTAATTGGCCCTCTTCCTTGTAGACTTTGGAGTGGCGATAGAGTCAAGGTTATATTAGAGTTATCCATCAAAGTATAAATCTACAAGTTGAAGATCAAAGGGAACCACCAACACATTCCTGGTTTAAAATGCATTAAATTAATCAAATAAATACTACAACCAATGCTATTTTGGAATTATTGGATGAAAGGATTAGCAAGCTTTTGAAAGGAATCAATATAATAAGGATGAAAATAAAAAAATCATTGCAAGATATTATCTCAAAAGGTTCTAGTAAACAATTTAGTCATAGACTTATGACCATGAGAAAAATCATTGCACAATGTTTGAAAGGTTTTGACATGGGTCAAAGGATCACCTATACCATTATAAGTCTCAAAATGAGGAATCTTCATGTATTTAAAAATAACAACATATGTGATATCTAAGGACTAATGACTAGAAATATCACAAGTACATATATTGAACTTTGATTGGTCGTGGAAGCAACTTTTTGTTGCAAGGAAGACATAGTTTGAGCCAAGCTACTAATAGTGGAATTAGTAGAAAGAGTTGTAAGAGATCTGTTTGAAATGTTGGGAGTATTAAATAAGAAATGGAACCTTTGGAATGGTGGAATATGTAAAAGGAATAATATTGTAAGTAGGGATTGATGAGGGTAATGTAATACATGACATAATTGAAGCAATAGTGGAAATAATAGGATTGAGAATGCTAATAGGTATAGGACTGAGATTTTGAATGGAAATTATTATGATAAGTCAAGAATAGGTGGACACACAAGTAATGGATCTATAAATAGGCATGGATGTCTCAACACTAATAGTAGGTGAAATGAAACCTAAATCTTGAGAGCTATCTCTAATAGGCTTGACATTAGTACAAATGAGATGAGAGATACTATGAAAGATATTAACACCACACTCATCATTATGAATTATCTTCCTCAAACCTTCTACAATGGATTGAACTCAAGATTAGAGTTCTCTTGTCCTGATCATTTGTCAAAATTTTCAAATTCATTGGAAATTTTTAAAACTTGCATAAGAGGGACTTTTAAGGCCTTGTCGTCATCATGAAATGTGTAGGACAAGTTGTTTTCAATAATAGTATTAATGTCATTACTCTACATGTTGATCTGATCAAGATTCCTCAAAAAAATAGAAGGCTCGGGTTGAAAGGAACCTATAAGTCTATGTCTTCACCTAACCTGAATGTTATTAGTAAGACCCAAAGTAATAAATCTGATACAAAAGAATGAAAGAAAGATTGATCTAAATTCAAACTTAATATTTGGAAGAGATATGCAATTCAACTTAATCAAAATAGTAATTTTTTAATGAAAAACCCATATAATGTAAAGCATGCATAAACTATTGATCTAAATTCATCCAATGTGGAAAATGTGTGATTAGTGTATTGTATATAATGTAGATCTAAAAAATATTTAAACTAGGAATTTTAAGAGTCATGTTCACTAAAAATGTATAAGGTAAAAATGGAAGCAATAACATATATTGTCATATTTAATCAATATATAAGAAAATAGATTAATTTATTTCTATTCATTAAAGTACCTTTGAAGTGAAGGTATTAATAATCAAGAACTATACTTGAAATTTGATAAATTACCTTTTCGTTAAATACAAAATCACTTACAGGTGAAAAATCAATTGCAATTAATTTATTTAATAGTATTATCATGAGTTAAATCATTGACTTGGAGATGGAGCTCTGCAACAATGAGCCTTAGTGACCTCTTGGGATGCTTCCTCTACACTTGCAATCCCTCACTCTCTTGAGGGCTAAGGAGCCTCAACCCTCATTCTCTCTAGCTTTTCTTATTTTCTAATTCAGTAGCAACAGTTTATGTGGAATGAATCTCTAGGTTGTACCTATATATTTTTTAAAGATGGAGTTGTAGTTGTGAAGAAAACATTCAAGGAGATGATATTATTTAACTAGGGGTTTCCAAAAGGGTTTTTCTTATACTTTTAGTTCTCTTCTATCCATTCTACAAAAAAACATGGCAGAGCTAGAAGAGGTAATAGCTCGTCTATGGCTTCTCTCATTGTCAAACTAAACTCTCAAATGACCTCTATTATATCTAATGACAAGATTAAGTTAATAGGTATGGCTATATTTCTAGTGCCTCAAGATGTTAACATAATTTCCTGAAGGAAAAATATAGTAAATAAATATTTTGAGCATTGACCCATGTATTGTTTGAGTCATCATTTGGTTTTCTAGGACAAATTTGGAGGAAATTTTGGTTCTCTCAAGCCCTAGATGGGTCACCATAAAGAGTGCCCCCCCATATCTATGGAATATCTTAGCCAAAAACCTAGAGTCTTTAGGGAGGGTTTTAGAGATGAAAGAATCTCCAACTATCCTACCCCATTTGGATGCTAGAATTCTTATTTCAATAAACCTCAAATTGGACCTCCCAAAGATGTTAAAAATTGATCTTGAGGATGAGTAAATTGTATACTCTATCCAATTCTTTGGAGGTATTAATGCATTATTTTTATCCCATAAAGAGGGGCATCAAAAAAATATTATGGCCATGGATAAAGCCTTGCCTGTAAAATATGCTCAGATTAACTCTCATGATTTTAACCTCACTCTCCAATCCTCTTCCAATCATAAACACTTAGATGCCCTTGAGCGGAATTTGCATGGATCTTCCAATGGCCCTTCCAATCCACACAAACATTTTTTGATTGAACATCTTAATGACCTTGAAGATGCATTGAGGAAGGAGAACTTAGACCTCCCTTGAACCTACTACCTCTTCCCCCTCACCCCTCTTTCCCTACTATGGAACCTCATTCCCAATTCATCCCTAAGAATATAATCCTGAATACTGTATAGTTAGCCATTGAGAAATTCAAGAAAAAGTTGATTACTTGTAAGAGCTCATTGGATGTCAGGGCCTAGGAGACAAATTGTAGTAAATATTTAGATGAATTAGGTTAAGAGGTGACTCCTCCACCTTTGTTTTGACCTTCTATGGATGTTAACTCTATTGCTATTGTTACTAGTACTGATACTTTTATTAGTGCAAGGTCACAAGTATTGTGTGGCCACCCCTCCACCAAATGAGATTAAAGCTAAAATAGGTAATGCCTTTGACTCCTTCAAGATATCCTATGAATTAGAGGGTATTTTCTTAGAGTATATTGTTATTTTCATTCCCACTACCCCCTATGCCACCCTTTTAGACTATGCACCTCTATTGTTGATAATTTGGTCCCTATGAATAGCTTTAGTATTATCCCATTGAGGATTCAACCTTAGGGGATGGGGATGATGAATACAAGGAACGCATATCTTATTATGTAGTTGGGGTAGATGAGAAAGATATAAAAATGTGGAATGGGATATAGTTCCCTATCATGGTTAGTGGAAATTAGAACTTGTTAGAAAGGTTTGTTAAATGATGGGTGAAAGGAGGTTAAAAAAGATAAACCATTACTGAAGACATCCTTGGCTGTTCATCAACCATTAGGATTTAAAATAAAAAATAAAAGAGGTATTCCTCTATGGAATGCATATGTTAAACGTGATAATAAACCCTTTATGATCACCCTTTCAAAGTGTTATATTAGTTTTAAATCCCTATTGGATACCTCCCCCTAACTGGAGTGGATTTGAAATATGTTTTGTTGAATGTTAGGGGGTTGGAATCCTTAGAATCAATATACATCATTAAGATTTTTTTTCTTTCTAAACAATAAGGGTTCAAACATGGTCCTACTAAAAGGGTTCAAAGCTACCCACTTCTACCTACAAACTAGTCTCAAATGTATTTAAAAGGATGTTTCTCAATTCACTACATCCCACCCTAGAGGAAAAGGGTGGTCTACTATCATGGTGAGCCTTGTATCAAAGATTTAAATAACTAAAAGGGGCTAGTCTAGACTTCTAATAGGCTAGTATGGGTTATCCTTAGTTCTAAGGCTTTGATCTAGGTATATACTCAGTGTATATCTCTAATGACTATAGAGAGAGGATTGACTAATGGAAATGGATGTGCCAACTTAAGGAGGTCCTATGGATTATTGGTGGTGATTTAAACATGGTGTAAATCTTGTAGCACAATTATAGGGGTTGCAAATTTAAATAAAATAGAGATGAAAAGTTCATCTAGGCCAGGATCACCAATATGCTCAAATTAGAAGACCCCTTAGCTGGAAACAAGCATAACCATAATGAAATATAGTCTACTTGGTAAAACTTTCAATAAGGAAATAAGAGTATATATAGAAGGGTAGGAAGGTTCTACTTTAACTAAGAGATTTTTAAATATAGTTTGAATGATGATGGATCATTAGTTAATGTCATCTTCTATAATTTGTCAAATCACCACAAAATTTTTGTTGGATTATCAATCAAGGGCACGAGAAACATCTATGGGCTCAAAAAATATGCCTTCATTCTCAATACTAGCCTTATGGAAGATGAGGACATCGAATCTTCAATCAAAATTATTAGACATTTTAATCTATGGTTGTACATAGTGGGAAACACATAGAGAGATGAGTGCAAAATATGAAGAACTTGAATAATCTCT
Organism: Chamaecyparis obtusa; assembly: GCA_027943335.1. NCBI lineage: Eukaryota > Viridiplantae > Streptophyta > Pinopsida > Cupressales > Cupressaceae > Chamaecyparis > Chamaecyparis obtusa. The sequence continues at coordinate 229,451 of BSBK01011577.1, read as the reverse complement.
ACCAAGTGGTGGGAGAGAAGATGTCCAAAGATGGAAAAAGATGGAAAAGAATCCTCCGCACAAAGCTTGTGGAAGTAGAATATTACCTTCAAAAAGACCTTGCTAACCTTGTCATCATAAGAGTTCTCTCCCATGCCAAGAATTTTATTAGAAAGATCGAGAACCACAAAAATACAAGAGGATAAAGTTAGGGCCAAAATTAACTAGTTAATTCATGGAGGAAAAGGTTCAAAATATTTTTCCAGCTATTGAAAATTAAAGAAACCAAAGAAAAGATAGAGGAAATTTAAGAGGATGACAAACTTATCTTAAATTACCATGATATTTTGAGAGATTTTGTACATTTCTATGCTAGTCTATTTACTTTTGAGGATAATGTTGACTCTAGGGAGGAAGAAAGTGTGAAGGTCCAAGGCATTATCCCCTAACAAGTTAACAATGAATATATTTCCTTTTTGGAAAAATAAATCATTGTACAAGAAATAGAGCATCCTCTCTCAACCCTTAAAGATAAGGCATCTTTACTAGATGACCTACCTACTAAATTTTAAAAAAAGAATATTGGGTGGATTAGTGGAGAGTTAAAGATGGTATTCAAGGAAGTTTTCATGTCTGGGTCAATGGGAAAGGATTTTAACACCGGGCTTATCAAATTAGTCCCCAAAGATGGGGATAAGGCTCTCATCAAAATTTAGCATCCAATCACATTGCTTAATGTCTTATACAAGTTTTATCTTAGGTGACTGCTATAGTATTGGACAATATACTCCTACTATTATTAACCCCTCCCAAATAGGCTTTATTAAAGGAAGGTATATTATAGGGAATGTTATTACTCATTAGGTATCCATGAATTGGGACCAGTGTTCCAACCATGTGTGGGTATGTCATTAATTGATTTTGAAAAGGCTTGTGATATACTTGAGTGGAATTTTTTCATTTTAATGATCTACCCCAGTTTCTGAATTCAATTATAGAACATGATGAAATTTTTAATGAAATATTCTATAGCCAAGGTGGAGGCCAATTTCTACTTCTTTGATATCTTCACTCTTTCAAAATCTATCTGCCAGACAGTCCCTTTAGCCCCTTCTCAATTTGTCATTTTTTTTATATAGTGTACTAGTTAAAATATATGTCCCTCTTTCCTATAGTGCAGGGAGTGATTCTCACTAATGGTGAGGACCTATCCAATGTTCAATTTATTGATGATAGTACTATTTTGTTCAAACATTTGATGAGGAGAATGTTGAGATTCTCATAAAAAAGTTGTACCCTATCTGTTGAGCATCAAGGAGAAATGCATCCCTCCCAAAATATATCATCCTAGGCAGGCATGAATCTCCCCCATAATGGCTTATAAAGTATGAACTGACCTAGGTCATCCTGAATCACCAAATGAGATACTTGGGCATCCCTTTCACTATCTCTCCATATTTGAGAAATATGTGGCAATGGATCATAGAGAAAATGGATAAGAAAGTGAACACATAGAATATAAATTACTTGTCTTTAGCAAAGAGGTACCAGGTATATCAAAATATCATCTCCTCCTATGATATATGCTATACCTCTTGATGGGCTTCTAAAATAGCCATCTTTCTCAGTGCTTTTTATCCTCTTTCTAGAACAAATTGATTGCACATAGACATGAATTTATGGTTTTAAGCATATGAACTTATGGTTTCTATGTATATGTTATATATGTGTGTGAACATAAGATGGAAATGTGGATAAAGACATAAAATCTTCTTAAATTCATGGACAAGAATGGTGAATATAATAGCTATACATGTTAATGGATGTTTCCTTGCCTAATCTATGTTTTGGGTAGTTACCTCCTGTAGCTATAGGATTTCCAAGAGTGATAATTAAGATTTACACCTTTTCCTAATATTGATGATGTGGATATATATGTATATGGTTGTATGTGTGTGCATTGATTGTTTTATAGGAGTTGACTGTGGATATTCAAAGACCAAAATACTGGCGTGAGAGTCATCAAAGCCAATCGCATATTGTAGAATCTTTACAAGCAAGTCAATACTTTTTGTTGCATGCAATGCGGAGATTTAGTGTGCGCTATATTCCAGGATTATTCACGGTCAAAAATGTTTCTGTTGTGAAACTTTATAAGTTGTAAACAATCCTTATTTATGAGGTTATTGTAGATTTAGGAGATAGTTGTAGCTTCCTTTTAAATAATCAACTGTTGTGACTCTTTTGGAGTTAGTCGGACAAACTAGTTTTTAATAGAACTCTTCCATACTGTTTCAATCAAGTGTAACCTTTTTATGGATGAATAGAATGTTTAGTTCAAGTTTGCATCTTTCATCTTGATTGTACTTCTCATTCACTCATTCAAGGGGGGCCACTTGATGAGTGAATTGTTTTGTTAGTGTAGAGTTCATTTTTTGGTTCATTTATATGTATTAGAACTCTGTCATTCCTGCAACTATTGATATCAAAATTAGTAGCCTATTCCTGTAGCACAGTCAGTTGGAGTAGTTCCTAATTGCAATTTCTTGCTTTGATTAGAATACATTTGCTTACCATTTTTAGTATAGGTTTCCTAAAGCATAAGCATTTGAATTCCTTTGATAGAATTAGAAAGAGAAGGTTTGAAGCATATACTTTGCAAATGCCATTCCAAGTTTACGTCCCTAGTTGATAATTAAATGAGACAAAATAATGCATTTAGGAATCATTTGGGGTGTCCAATCTTGAAATAGGTAGTCCATTGCTCTAGGTTTCTAATACTATTATTTTGCCAAGCATTTTTGGCACCATTTTTAGGGATGGTGTTAATTCAAAATTATCCTTGTAGTTGCATTCTTGGTTTTAATCTAGTAATTGTTAGTCCATTTTCCAGTCATAGCAAAATCTTTTGAAAATGGCCTCCTCACTGCAAATGTTTCATGGTTTGTGCTCCTACCCCTAGTAGTTCATTGTGTCACCTTGCTCTTGTCCAAATTGCACGTGTTGAATTGTAAAACCTTGTGCCTTCCTACTTTTGTGCGCTTATCATTTCACCTACATTAGAAACTATGTGTTTTCGGTCTTGTGCTATGTTGAAAACCTTGTGTGTTTTAGACCTCACAAGTTTCCTATTTGCTGGCATTTCCTAAGTGCGCAAGTGCTATGGATGGTGGGCCTGGGTTTTCAAAGGCTCTTCTCTAATTGGCTATCATATGGCCGCATGTCAGACTTCTCTGACATGCGATCATGCGATCGCTTGCCACCTGTCTGCATGGGTCTGGTTCTTCCTATTGTTCACTTGGGTGGCAGTTATGTCTTCATTCCGTGACTTGATGACTTGTGGTTATCTCATGTTCACTGGTTTCTGGCAGTTAATCCCTTAAAATTTAGTGACCTGGTGACTATGAATCACGCATTCTCTTCATTCTTGGCAATTAGAGGCTAACATCTCATGAACTTGCAAATGGTTAGTTGCGTGGTTGTTGATTGCTTGAAGGTTGGTTCATGGGTTCTAGTTCTTTTCATTGCCCAGTGTTGGAGATTGAAGATCTATGGCCGGCGTCTGATCGCATGGAATATTCTTTCCCCATGTGATCATGCACCCACCATTCAATTTGGTGCTGATGGGTTGTTTGTTGTGGGCCCGCTGTCAGAGGTGAGTCCTATGGTAGAAGTGACTTGGCAGTTGCAACAAATGGTGTGGTGACAGGTGGCATCGTAGTTGCGGAGTTAGGGGTGGGGTCTGATGTAGTTTGGCGGTCCCGATAAGTGTTTGGCAGCATGAAAAATTTATTTCTTATCGCTGGTTCATGCAAAGATTTGGCGGTTCTCCAGATTGTCTGGCGATTTGCGAATAGTGGTCATGAGGTCGCTAGATTTTTAGCAAAGTGCATGAAATGTTTTGCGAACTGGCGGAAGCCTTTTGTCACCAGTTCACTGAATGTAAAGGGGCACTATTTTAAAAGGTAAAAATAAAGCCTGGCAAAGATAAAAGGATCTATGGTCAGGACTTAAAGTTGACAGAGATTTAAATATGGGCCATCAATTTTCCGCTAAAGCCATGAAGTGACCATTGGGATTTGAATTCAAATTTTCTGAAGGTTTGCAGTGATAGGAAGTACTTGAATTTATGGTTTCTTCGGTGGATTTTGATTGGTTTGGTGGTGCCAGTGGTTGCTAGGTGGTCCAGAGGCCTGTTACTTGATTGCAGAGACTTTTGTGCTTTATGTTGGATTACTTTGATGCTTGAGGTGTGTGCAGGTGGCCAATTTGACTAATTTTTCAGGGCATTCTTGGTGTACTATGCTGAGCTCATAGATTTTCATGATTGTTGATCTGCTAGAGATTTGTTTTCTCTAGGTTGCTTGTATTTCTTGTCCCTATAGTAAATTTTGGGACTGTTTGAGTTCGTTGGGTAGTTGAAACCCTAACCCTAGTTGTCCCAAGCTTGTTGCATTCTCCTAGAAAATTCCAAGACAGCTGGTGGTATAAGTTGGATGTTTTTGACTGGTAAAGGGTTTTGAATTTCATCAGTTCCAGTGGAGGTTCCTTTTCGTGTAGATTTTTCTCCTTCTCTTTGCATATAGAGTGTTCCTCTTTCTCTTGCTGGCTTAGAGAATACAATGCATATTGTAACAGACTTGTGTTATGTGTGAGAAAGTTAATATATTCTTACTGTTGCCAAGCTATCTCCATTTGAATTCTAAACTCATTAGTCATACATCAAGGGTGTTTGATTTTTCTATTTGCATTGCCTTAGTGTTTGCAAGTGGAGTTGTCTTCATAGAGATAATTGGTTCAGGGTTAGTATTCATGTATGTATGAGCTGAAATATCAAGGATAGATCATGCTTGTCTTCCAGTAGATGTTGGTTAATGTATTGTCTGATTCATAGGTCTCTTCTAAGGGGAGGGTTAAAATCCTTTGAATGGGTAATAACATACTTGAATGCACAGGTGGGAACTAAGTTGAGGCTTGGTCATGGTGTGTGATTGATGTCAGGCATCAACATATTGAGTATATTGTTTTCTTGTTTCATAGCTGTCCCGTGCAATAAGGTATTTGACTCTGTGGCCCATTGGATAAGGCACTGGCCTATGAAAGACTTAGGGTATCTCAGGGGGTCCCTTCAAAATCCATTCAAATAATTTCCCTTCAGTTCCACCCTTTCCCTTTCTTGTTGTTAGGATAGGTCTCTGGCTTTCAGTCTCACTCCATGCAAGTTGGGCTATTGCATGAGATATTGGCTTCATTAAGGTACATGATACCTAGAAGAGTTTGAGAACCATTCCTCATTAATCTATCTGTAGGCCTTTGGTTTGTCATAAGGTGTCTTGAATGTGTAGATAAGGCAATACCCGCCTGAGTGAATGTGGATCTCAAAGAAGGAGGATTTCTCTTTATCCTCATCAATTGGTTTGTTTTTCTTGTCAAGCTTGAGTGCCTAACCTGTATTTCAAGCTCAACTATTTGATTCAAGCTTGGTCCTACAAGGAGAAGAACCAACAAAATGGTGACTCTGCTGGGGAGAATGATTATGAAGACATGCATATGTTAGATCTCTGGTTGCAGTCATATTGAAGTATTCAAAATCTTATTGACAACTAGACCTACCCATCCAAGCCATCAACAAGACAATGTTTCTACTGGTGAGAATCTAGAGAGGAAGGTTGTAAGTGTGTTCTTGTTTTCCTGTTGTGTTTCAAAGATTTTCCATCTTGGTGGGTGGTGACTCAAAGGTTAGAATCAGTGTTGCATATTGATAAATTATGGATAAGAGGAGAAATACTAGGTCTTTTGTTAGAAAGAATACAGAGGTCACTTTAGAGCAGCTACCTAGACAAGAAAAGAAGAGTTGGATTAAAAGGAATGGTGAGTCTACTAGTGCTCCCATGGAAGAACAAAAAAATGCTAGAGCCAGAGTACCACATGTATCCTCAAGTGAGGATGGTTCACAAGCCAGAGTTTCTAGATCAGATGGTGGTCACTCTGAAGAGAGATTCTATGATACCCCTGAGGCTATGTTTCAGGACAAAGGCCCATTTCTTATAGGTCAGGATGAACAAAATAGAGATATGAGTTTAGAGGTTGACCTGGATCTTGATGAAAATCATTTTGGAAGAGAACCCATGAGACATAGGCAAGTTCACTTCCCATATCAAAATATTCCTGATATGGATGTTTCATCTGGTTTTGATGACATTACGGTGGATCTTGATGACTTGAATGCACTAAGGTTGCAGTTGGCAGAGCAGGATGCCATACATAAAAAATTAAAGGAGGAGAGAGAGGCTGAAAAGGTGAATGCTTTGATAAAGAGGCAGTCTCTTCTTAGAAAAATAAATGAAATGAAGGAGAGAAACCAAACTCTTTCTTCTGCTCCTAAAACTCTGTAGCATGATATTTTTGGTGATCTTGATGCCTTGAGGAGTGAGCAAGAGCGCTTGCTTCAGGATCATGAATTTGATAGGGAGGGCCCTGTAGTTAGACAAGTGAAAAGTTATGTCCCTTTTCCTAAAGATAAAGATGGGCATAGGATCACTAGACCTACTATTATCATTAATGAAAAAGGAAAGCAGAAGATGGTAGGTGACCAAGCAAGCAAATCAGTGAAAATACTAGGGATCCCACCACATGATTCAAATAAGGACACTGAAATGGAGAGAAGGAGAAAAGAAGATGAGGACCTTGCAAGAGAACTAGAGAAAGCTGAGGTTGATGCTTCGATTGTAGAAAAGAAAAGGAGGATCCAATTTTTGAGGGCTTCTTCAGCTAATGCTCTTGGCCCATCTGCTACTGAACTAGGTATGCCATCTATGACTACTGCTATTCCACTTAGTAATTCTACTAGTTCATTTCTTTCTTCATCTACTAGGATAGGTGCAGATCCTAGGCAGCAGTCAGATGCACAAGTAAATATAGATGCTAATATTGATCCTAGGGTTAACACTAGTTCGAGCTATCAAAGAAGACCTATGCAACTAGAAGGCTATAGGCAAATAAGTTTTGATGGAATTCTAGGATATCCAAATGCTTTCCTAAATGATATTAGAGATAAGGTACCTAAGTTTGTTGGTAATAATGCTACTAGTTGTGAGGAGCATCTTAGGTTATTTGTTGATATGCTTAATGATTATGAGGTAGAGCATGAGGATATTTTCATGAAACTATTTGTTCAATCTCTAATGGAGGATGCTAGAGATTGGTTTAAGAGGCTTCCTGATAGATGTATTGATACTTGGGACTCTTTTGAGAAATTTTTCAAAGAGCAGTATGGTGATAGGCCTAATGCTAGTTTCATGTTGAGTGAATTCATCACCATAAGGAAAAATCAGAATGAGTCTGCAACTGAATTCAACATGAGATTTCAGAGGGGTATGCATAAGTTGTTCCAAGTTATGCGGTTAGATGACAATGTTTGTATAACTACATACTTCAATGCATTTGATGGGAAGATGGGATATTTATTGAGGGATAAAGAACCAAGAACACTTAGGGATTCTTTTAGGATTTCTATCAATATTGACAACAACATGAAAATATCAAGAAAATTGGGTGGAAAGAGAGATGACCCAAAGTTGTTTGGGGATGAGAAATATAAGAAAGAAAATGATAAGAATGTTGGATCTAGGAGGCAAGAGGAAGATAAATTGGATAAGGTTCTTAATGCATTGAAGGATTTTAAGGCACCTGCAAACAACAACATCAGTGCTCCTACCAATCAAAGGCCTCAATTCAACAACAATTTCAATAAACAGAATAGACTGCAGAACTACCCCTACAACACCCAATGGAAGGATGGCAAGCCTATTATCCCTACTGCAAGAGAAAACAATGACAGAGGTGTCCCTGACCCTCTGCATAGGGCTTCAATAAGTGTCATGGAGAACATATCTTGGTGTGTTGCATGCTAGTCCCCTCATTCTATAGAGCATTGTGTGGTTGCATAATCTACGGCTGCAAATCAAGATTGTGGCAATGAGGAGATAGAACAAGAAGAAGAACAAGATGATGTTAGATGCAACATGGTTTCTTCATATCTAGGATATGAAGATGATTCTGATTTGGATGAAGAGGCAAATGTAAATGTGAAGAGACATAATCAGGCCCTTTTTCATCAAGAGGTTTTTTCTGATGGTGAATGCATTGATTAGAAAACATGTAACATGAATTCTTCTCCCAAGCCAGTAAATTTGAGAAGACTTTCTAGAGAAGAGATGGATAGGATTACTATAGAAATGATTGCCAAGGTGCAAACTAGAGGCATGGCGGCAAGGAATAGAAATGAGAAAGCTACAAGAATGTTTATAAAGAGTACCAACTCTGGAGAACCTAATGAGAACAAATCAAAGGTTGATCACATGGTGAAATCCAAGAATGTAACAAGTAAGCATTGTGAGCCTAAGGGAGTTGGAATTGAAAGGGTCTCTAGTGAGCTTGAGAAGCCAGTTAACATAATTGCTAAGATTGAAAAAGGGAAGGTGGTCAGTACACCTAATCTGTCAGACAAGCAAAGGGACATTAAGGTAGTGCAGATTGAGATTCCTCCTTCTACCCCTATTGACATGTTATTTGTATTGTCACAAATTAATGTTAAGGTTCCATTGTCAGAATTGTTGAGGATCCCTGAACATAAAGATAAAGCTATTGCATGGGTTGGTAATACTCACAAAAATGATACTTCATGCAACGGATCTTAGGATAAAGCTTTGAAGGATGTTGCTGCTCAGAGAATTGTGTCTCAAATTCCTCCAATATATTTGGATAGTTCTGTCAATGCTAGCCTTGAAAATATTGACCCATTCTTCTTAAGTGTTCTTCTAAATTGGATGAAGTTAAGAAATTGTATGATTGATAGTGGTGCCTCTAATACTGTCATGTCTTTCAAAATCATGGAGTTGTTGAGCCTTAAAGTTGACACAGTATAGGGCAGGTGTTGTGCAATGGATCAGAGGGAGGTACTAGTTATTGGGACTATTAATGCAATGCCATATAGGTTGGCATCATACCCAGAGAAAGAGCTAACAATGAGTGTTTTAGTGGTGGATATCCCTCCTCATTATGGGATGTTTCTATCTAGAAGGTGGAGTGCTACCATGGGTGGAAGTTTACAATGTGATTTGTCCTATGCAACTTTCAAGATTGATGATCAGTTTGTGAAGATTGAACGAGAGCCAAGAGTATGCCACATGATTTAGAGAAACATAGATAATGAAACTACATGTTTTGTGGATACTGATGTTAATGCTTTTAGGGAAGAGATCCCTGTATTTGAAAATGAACATATTTTGTCACCTATTTTTGTTGAAGTAGGTGCTCATTTTGTGAAGAGTAATCTGTGGGTAATGTACTTTGATGGTGCAAATTGCAAAGATGGTGCAGGAGCAGGTATTTTACTTATTTCTCCTATTGGAAACACCTACAGGTTCTCTTTCACATTGAATTTCTTTTGTATCAACAATATAGCAGAATATGAGGCCTTGTTGTTAGGATTTAGGTTGGCACAAAAGCATGGTATTAAATGTCTAAATGTTATTGGTGATTTTGAGTTGGTGGTGTCCCAAGTTAGGTCAGTGTATGCTTCCAAGAATAGAAGGTTGAAACAATATAGGAATGTAGTTTGGGATTTGATTGAACATTTTGATGCCTTCAATATTGAGTGGAAGGATAGCAGTAACAATATGGTGGCTGACTTGTTAGCCAATATTGCAATCAATCCTAATGATGTCACATTCTCTGCTATCTCTAAACTTGAAATTCAGGCTAGGCCTAGTATACCATATAATGTTGAGAATTGACAAGCTTTTAAGGATGATAATGATATCTTGAAGTTTATGGATTGCAAGGATCAGTATCATGGTCAGGAATTTGATTGTTTAGCCTTGGTTGAGTCAGTAGGAGAAATGGAGGTTGTCTTAGGCAATGAGGTCATTCATCTTAGAACTAACAAGGTGCCCAAGGGGCTTGTTGTTTTGGAGATTGTCTTTGACAACCAAGATAGAGTTCAAAAGAATATTAAAGGGGAAGATCATGCTGATCTTGAGGAGATAAATCTTGGATCACATGAGGCACCTAAGAAAGTATACATTGGTAGAGATGTATCTCAAAAGGTAAGGAGACCTTTTATCAAATTATTAAGGAAATTTAGGCATGTTTTTCAATGGTCATATGATGACCTAAAGGATAATAGAGAGGATTTATTTTAGCATGTTAGTCCATTGAAAGAAGATGCTAAACCTTTCCGGCAAAAACAAAGGCCTATTAATCCTACTTTGGCACCCAAGATGCAAGAAGAATTAATGAAGTTGAGAGATGGTGGCATTATCAAGCTTATAAGGCATTCTTCTTGGGTGTCAAACCTTGTTCCTGTAAGAAAAATGAATGGTGACATCAGGCTTTGTGTGGACTTCAAGAATTTGAACATCAGCTCATTGAAAGATAATTATTGTTTACCCAATATGGATGATGTTGCAAAGAGTAACCAGGTCAGAATTGATGTCAATGATGAATGGTTTCTCTAGCTACAATCAGGTCATTGTCAAGGAATCAGAAAAATTCAAGACAGCCTTTACAACACCTTGGGGAACATATGTCTATGTGAGAATGCCTTTTGGTCTCACAAATACTAGTGCTACTTTTCAAAGGGCAATGGATGTTTCTTTTTCAGATTTTATCAATGCTTTCTTTGTTGTGTATCAAGATGATTTAACTACCTATTCCAAGAGGGAAGAGGACCATTGTGCTCATTTAGAAAAAAATATTTGTGAGGGCCTGGGAATTTGGCATTTCTTTGAACCCAAGAAAATGTGCTTTTCGTGTCATAGAAGGTAAGTTTCTTGGCCACTTAGTTGGGAAGCAAGGAGTGAGAATTGACCCTGAGAGGGTAGTAGCCATTGATAAAATTTAGAGACCAAAGAATGTTAAAGGGATTTAGTCCTTCTTTGGTTAGGTCAATTTTCTAAGCAAGTTTGTGACAAACTTTGCAGAGGTTACTAGACCTATTTCCAAGATGTTGAAAAAGGGATCTGTAATCAGTTGGGAGGGTGAGCCTGATGAGGCCTAAAAGAACATCAAGAAGGCTATCAAAGATGCACCAATGCTTATGGCACCTGATTATAATGTCCCAATGCATATCTTTTCCTTTTCATCTTTTCATACTATTGATGTAGTTTTGTTACAAAGGAATAAGGATGGTTTTGAGCAACCTATTACATTTTTCAGTAGGTCTTTGCAGACTGTAGAATTAAAGTATGACATAAATGAGAAACATGCTTATGCACTTGTGAAAGCAATCAAGGCTTTTAGTTGTTACTTGATGGGAGCAGTTGTGATTGCTTTTGTGCCAAGTGCGGCTATGAAGGATATTTTCTCATAGCAAGAGGTGTCTCGAAGAAGGTGCAGATGGATCAATAGGATCTAGGAATTCAATGTTGAGATCCAGATCACTAAGTTGGTTAGAGGTCAAGGATTGGAAAAACTAATGGGTCAATCTAATCTAGATGAAAACCAAGTAAATCATTCTAAAATTGATTATACATGTGATATGGATGATTGCATTTGGTATCAGGATATTATTTTCTATTTGAGAAATATGAGGTGTCCAGATAGTATGAATGATAATCAAAAGAGGACATTGAAGTTACAGGCCATCAAGTATGTAATTGTGAAATGTCAGTTGTATAGAAAAAATTTGGATTGCATACTATTGAAATGTGTAGATGAGAATCAAGCTAATGTATTGTTGAAGGACATGCATGAGGGAGTTTGTGGTCGACATTATATGGGTACAACAACTGCTCATAAGATTTGAGAGTAGGGTTTTGGTGGCCCACAATCTTCAAGGATGCAGAACAGTTGGTAAGGAGATGTGATGCTTGTCAAAGGTTCTCTGGTAAGCTTAAGTTTTCAGGTAATCTACCATTAAAACCAGTAGAGGTTCAAGCTCCTTTCCAATAATGGGGAATTGATTTCATAGGGGAGATACCAAACAAGTCAAGTGGAGGACATTCATGGATCTTAGTTTCCACTGATTACTTTACAAAGTGGGTAGAAGCTATACCTACAAGGAATGCAACTAGCAAGGTGGTAATTGACTTTTTGATGAATAATATTATTACAAGGTTTGGGTTCCCTAAGAGGATAGTGAGTGATAGTGCTATGTGCTTCAGGTCTACTGAACATAAGGACTTTTGCAAAGGTTTGGGAATTTAGATTTCTAATTCCTCACCTTATCATCCACAAGGAAATGGTCAGGCAGAATCTACTAATAAGAGTCTAATTAAGATTTTGAAGAGAATCCTTGAGAAAAATAAGAGGGCATGGAATTCAAAGCTGCCATTAGCTTTATGGGCTGATAGGGTAACTATGAAGAGGGCAATTAGTTGTGCATGATTTGACTTAGTATACAGAATTCATGCTAGAATGCCTTAGAATAACTTATTGGAGATGTACAAGTTTGTGCAGTTATATGATGATGACATTGATGATGAAATGTAGTTGAGAATTGAGGACCTCATTAGGTTGGATGAAACTAGAAGAGAATCAGTTGCAAGTAATGCCAAATTGCAGTTGTAGGTTAAGAATTTATATGATAAAAGGACTATTGATAGGAAGTTTGAACCTAGTGATTTTGTGTTAGTTTGGAATGTCAGATTGGAGGATAAGGGGAAGCATGGTAAATTTGATCCCATCCAGTTAGGGTCATATCTAATTCATGAGAAATGGGGCCAAGATTCTTACATCATCAAGGATTTTAATGGTGATATTAAAGAGTTGCCTGTTCATGGACAATTCTTGAAGCAGTACTTCATTTGTAGTACTCTATTTTCCATGAATAGTAGTTAGGGTTGTACATTTTGTAAACCTCTGTATATAGGTTGCTTGCCCCTACCTTGTTTTGCCCGGGTCTTTCAATTTTTGGTCTAGTTGCTTATCTTGCCCTGCCTGTTCCTTGCTATCTACAATTTTATCAAGTGGGTTGGTCTACTCTCCCAGTGATTCTGAATCCTCGCCATGGCTGCAAGAGACATGCATCCCCAACCAGAGCCACTGTTAGTCCATTTTCTAGTCATAGCAAAATCTTATGGAAATGGCCTATTTTCTTGCAAATTTTCTTGAAGTACCCTTTGCTCTATTTTTCAATGTGTCACCTTGTTCTAGCCGAAATTACATGTGCTGAATCAAAAAATCCAAAATGTTGTGCAAATTCTAAGGTCTTCAAGAAATAATTTCAAAAATCTGCCTAAGTGTTGAAAACCTACAATGTTTTTGAAAACCCACGATGTTTTCGACCTTGTGCTTCCTATTTTGTGCACTTGTCTTCTAGCATCGAAAACCTTGTGTGTTTTCGGTCTTCCTCTATGTCGAATACTTTGTGCGTTTTCGACCTTGGTCTTAGCTGTGCAGGTGCGATGGGTGCTGGAGCCCAGTCATTCTTAAGGTTTCTTGTCACTGATTCTCTAGATCTCTTGGCGGTTACATATTTTATTCAGTGACCTGGAAAATGTTAGTCATGTATTCTCTTCATTCTTGGTGGTTAGTGGCTAACATCTCATGAACTTGCAAGTGGTTAGTCACATAGTCATTGAATGCTTGGTGGTTTGTCTCTTCTCATCCTTCTGGCATGGTTAAAGTTCAGGCAAGATCGGCGGTTGTCGTATGTTTGCATGGTGAAGATGCATGGTGTTTATCCTTCATGCTCTTGTGACAGCCATTAGATTTTACTTGTAGGGTAGAGATGTGAGTCCAGATCTGCGCATGTTCTTATTGGTTGTCACATGGCCACATGTCAGACCTTTCTGACATGCGATCATGTGGTCTCTTCACACCTATGCAGTGGTCCCACTGTCTGACAAGGAGGATAGCATGGTAGATCTAGTGGTTGGTGTATGATTTCATGGGAGGTTTCAAACCTATGCAATCATGCGCCAGCTGTTCAATTTTGAAGGCTTATTTGCAGGTGGGTCCTGTGGCAGGTGTGACTTGGTAGTTGCAATGAATGGCGTGGTGATAGGTGGCATCGCATTTGCGGAGTTAGGAGTGGGGCTTGAGTAGTTTAGCAGTCCCAGTAGGTGTTTGGCGGCCTGAAAAATTTCTTTCTTGTCACTAGTTCACGTAAAGATTTGGCAGTTCTCCAGATTGTCTGGCGATTCAGCGAACAGTGGTCGTGAGCTCGCTAAATTTTTAGTGGAAGGCATGAAATGTTTTGCAAACTGGCAGAAGCCTTTTGTCACCAATAAGCTGAATGTAAAGGGGCACTCTTTTAAAAGGTAAACATAAAGCCCGGGAAAGATAAAAGGATCTACGGTCAGGACTTAAAGTTGACAGAGTTTTAAACGAGGGCCGCTAGTTTGTCGCTAAAGCCATGAAGTGACCGTTGGGATTTGAATTGAAACTTGCAGAGAGCTTTTGCGACAGGAAGGACTGGTTTTAAATTTTTTAGCGGCTTGATTGGATTTGTTTAGTGGTTGTAAAGTGGTCTGGGGGCTTTGTGGTCATTTCTAGAGGCTATTTTGTACCTGGTGGATTTTATTTTTGAGCTCAAGGAGCTATTTGTAGGTGGCTGATTAGACTAATTTTAATGGCATTCCTGGTGTACTATGCTGAGCTCATAGATTTTCATGATTATTGATCTGCTAGAGATTTGTTTTCTCTAGGCTACTTGTGTTTTCTGCCCCTAAATTAAATGCATGATTGTTTCTAGTAGGTTGGGTGGTTGAAACCCTAACCTTAGTCATTTCTAGCTTGTTACAAATTTCCAAGATGACTAGGGGGTATAAGTAGCAGACTTTTTGAGTTTTTAGGGGTTCCAATTCTTTTGGTTTTGGTCCCAGATTGTTGATAGTGAAAATTTGAACAAGGAGAGCTTGGATTTAGGGTTTGCTTCCTTTGTGCATTTTTTCATTTGGTAATGTATTGATTCTGCAAGTCTTAGTGAGAACATTTTTGGATTTCAATCTCATATTGGTGTATGTCTTTTTGTTTTGCTCTTGAGCTCATATATGTTGATTGCACAAGGTGGGTTAGCATATGGTAAACAAAGAGTATTTTGAGGTTATCTTTGAGTTCCTAACAAAGTTAGGATTAAAGTATTTAAGGTAAGTTCATTGAGTTCATGGCAAGATAAGGATTTGATGTCCTAATATGTGAGTGAGGGGAGTAATAGGCAAAGAACTTACTCTGAGTCTATATATGTTTAAGTTAAGATTTTAGGGTGAATAGGTTGTTAAGTGACTCTCTAGCCTTTGGATAAGGCACTGATCCATTCTCTGGAAGCAGTCCATCATCAGCAATCACACACATAATTAAATGATAAACTTTTCAATCAGATAGTAAAGGGTGTAGTTGTATATTGTTTAAAGACTCCTTTGAAGAAGTGAGTCAAGGGTACACCCACCTGAGCATTGAGGCTCAAAGTGTAGGAGGATCTCCTTGATCCTTGTTATTGGCCCTCTTCCTTGTAGACTTTGGAGTGGTGATAGAGTCAGAGTTTCATTATAGTTATACATAAAAGTATAAATCTACAAGGTTTGAAGATCAAAGGGAGAAACCAACAAAATGGCAACTCTACTAGGGAGAACAATGAAAAAAAAAATATCTGTTAGGATCTCTAGTTATGATTGTGTTGTAAAGTCAAGATCTTTATTGACCAGATTGATTTGCCCATCCGAGTCACCAACAAGATGGAAACTCTACTGGGGAGAGTCTAGAAAGAGTCAGATACAAAAAAAAAAAAAAAAAAAGCATTTGCAAAATTTTCTCACCTAGTTGTGAGTGGCGGCTCTGATTTGTCTCTGTTTCATCAGTGCATTTTCCTGATAGATAGTGTGTAAATCTTGGTGTAGTTTTGTGTTGGTTGGAAGAAGAAACAAAGAAAATATTTCCTCTCTAAGGAGGTGGTGGCTCTACATTACAAGTTATCTGATGGAGTTCCAAGGTGAACTCAAGATCTACCCTGCCTTCTAGTTAACAAGGTCTTCTATTGGAAGACTCCCAGGTACTTCTCAAGTTTTAAATGTTCCTTATAAAGTGATCAAGCACTAAAAGAAGGGTAAGGTTGAGTAGAGGTTAGCATACTTCAAGTTCTCTGTTGTAGCTTTGCAAAATTATGTGGAAGTATTGCATTAAGTTTAATGGATAAGTTGAATAAGGAGCTGGCTTTCCTTGAGGAGGGCATCCTTAGGGTTTGCATAAGATTAGTAAAGTTAAAAGTGGGAAGTAGAAAGGACCTATCCATATCCTTATTCTATGATATATTTTGTGGTGTATATGATGAACTTCCTGAGGATGTTGAGTTTCCTGAATTTGACTTCATTGGTTTATTCCTGGAGCTTTGTTTTCCTGAGTCAACCAGGTTGTCATATGCCTTGTGGGAAGAGCATTATGTATGTATTAGGGATTGGGTACTCAGTGATGATAGTCTTGAACTTGAGGATGCACTTGGGGTTTTTCTCATTAATGCTAATATTGAGAATGATGAAATTTATGAAGGAGATGTGTTAGGTGTTGACACTCTTTCTTGCAGTCATGAAAGTGATGCCTTTTCTCAGTATGTGACAAAAGATTTGTGCAGTCAGTCAGATGAAGAAGATGATTGGATGAATGAAGATGTTGCTGATGACTGCTTATTAAAGGATATCAAGGCCCAAGGTCCATTGAGCAGTGAAAGGATTTCAGCACTCTTGGCTGAAGAATTTCAGAGGTGTGCCCCTACTTTGGACTTTGATTTGCAGCTCCTCTGTGATATAGCCCTTGACACTGATAATGAGGCCAGTGTTCAAAGTGATAGTGATGACCCATGTATGTAAGATCTCCCCTCATGTGATGACCCTAGAAAATAGGAGGTAGAAGGACATGATAGTGTGTTTTCCTATGATCAAGATTGCAGTGATGAACAAGTCTTTTGTTCAAGTTCTTTTCCTTCTTTTGCCAGATATGATAGTGAAGAAGACCTTCACTTGGTTCATGATGCAGTCAATGAAGACACCATGGAGGAACCAAGTTGCTCAGTGGCTTAGGCAATGTGTGAAGGTAAATCAGAGGCTCTATTTCCTTTTCAGCTAGATAACTCTGATGTAATGCATGGTAATCAGTATGCTATATTTTTTGATGCATTACTAGATCACATTTTTGTTTCCAGTCATCAGGAGGAAGTAAGTGACGTTCCTCACTTCTTGGAATTTGAATATGACTGTAATAATCATGACTGGAAAAGCATGGGTAGTTATCAACATAGCTTCATTCTTCAGGCCATGGTTATTCACATATGCTTGCAGCAAGGTGGTCATAAAATTTTTAGGTGGCTGGTTGCATATGTGGATGAAAATCAGACCTTTGATTCAGGGGGGTCATTGATTTCATTTTGGTGGCCTGGGGCCATCAAGTAAAGTTGTAAATCTTGTAAATTCTATAAATATCTTTCCCCTTCCTATTGTGTACTTTTCTTTCCTATTCCTTGAATTTTTGAGGTCTCTACCTCTTTGTCCCGTAGGTTGGTCTACTCTCCCAGTGATTCTGGATCCTTGCCATGCCTACAAGAGCCATGCATCCCCAATCAGAGCCACCGTTAGTCCATTTTCCAATCATAGAAAAATCTTTTGAAAATGGCCTCCTCCCTACAAATGTTTCATGGTTTGTGCTCCTGCCCCTGGTAGTTCATTGTGTCACCTTGCTCTTGTCCAAATTGCACGTGCTGAATTGTAAAATCCTGAAAGATTTTCAAATTCTAAGGTCCGCAGGAAAACAATTTCAAAATCTGCCACAGTGTCGAAAACCCACAGTGTTTCTAAAAATCCATGATGTTTTTGATTGGTGTGAAAACCTTCATTGTTTTTGACCTTGTGCCTTCCTTCTTTTGTGCACTTATCTTTTGGCCTGCATTGGAAACTCTATGTGTTTTTGGTCTTGCGCTGTGTCAAAAACCTTGTGTGTTTTCAACCTCACAAGTTTCTTGTTTGCTGGCATTTCCTAAGTGTGCAAATGCGATGGATGATGGGCCCGAGTTTTCAAAGGCTCTTCTCTGATTGGTTGTTGCATGGCTGCATGTTAGACTTCTCTGACATGCAATCATGTGACCGCTTGCCACCTATCCACGTGGGTCTAGTTCTTCCTATTGTTCACTTGGCTGGTGATTATGTCTTCATTCCGTGACTTGGTGACTTGTGGTTTCTGGTAGTTAATCCCTTAACATTCAGTGACCTGGTGACTATTAATCACACATTCTCTTCATTCTTGGTGGTTAGCGGCTAACATCTCACAAACTTGCGAATGGTTAGTCGCGTGGTCACTGAATTCTTGGTGGTTGGTTCATGGGTCCTAGTTCTTTTCATTGCCCAGTGTTGGAGATTGAAGATCTATGGTTGGTGTGTGATCGCATGGAATATTCTTTCCCCATGTGATCATGTGCCCACCATCCAATTTGGTGCTGATGGTTTGTTCACTATGGGCCTGCTGTCAGAGGTGAGTCCTGTGGCAGAAGTGACTCGGCAGTTGCAATGAATGGCATGGTGACAGGTGGCATCGTAGTTGCTGAGTTAGGGGTGGGCTCTGATGTAGTTTGGTGGTCCTGATAAGTGTTTGGCAGCCTGACAAATTTCTTTCTTGTCACTAGTTCATGCAAAGATTTGGCGGTTCTCCAGATTGTCTGGGGATTCAGCAAACAATGGTCCCGAGGTCGCTAGATTTTTAGCGGAGGGCATGAAATGTTTTGTGAACTGGCGGAAGCCCTTTTTTGCTAGTTCACTGAATGTAAAGGAGCACTCTTTTAAAAGGTAAACATAAAGCCCAGGAAAGATAAAAGGATCTACAGTTAGGACTTAAAGTTGACAGAGATTTAAATATGGGCCGCCGATTTGCCGCTAAAGCCATGAAGTAACCATTGGGATTTGAATTCAAATTTTTTGAAGGGTTTGCAGTGATAGGAAGTACTTGAATTTATGGTTTCTTCGGTGGATTTTGATTGGTTTTGTGGCACCAATGGTTGCTAGGTGGTGCAGATGTCTGTTACTTGATTGCAGAGACTTTTGTGCTTTATGTTGGATTACTTTGATGCTCGAGGTGTGTGCAGGTGGCTGATTTGACTAATTTTTTAGGGCATTCCTGGTGTACTATGCTGAGCTCATAGATTTTCATGATTGTTGATCTGCTAGAGATTTGTTTTCTCTAGGCTGCTTGTATTTCTTGTCCTTGCAATAAATTTTGTGACTGTTTGAGTTGGTTGGGTAGTTGAAACCCTAATCCTAGCTGTCCCAAGCTTGTTGCATTCTCCTAGAGAATTCCAAGATAGTTGGTGCTATAAGTTGGGTGTTTTTGACTGGTAAAGGGTTCTAAATTTTGATAGTTCTAGTGGAGGGTCCTTTTCCTATAGATTTTTCTCCTTTTGTTTGCATATAGAGTGTTCCTCTTTCTCTTGCTAGCTCAGAGAATACAATGCATATTGTAACATACTTGTGTTATGTGTGAGAAACTTAATATGTTCTTACTATTGCCAAGCTATCTCCATTTGAATTCTGAACTCATTAGTCATACATCAAGGGTGTTTCATTTTTCTATTTGCATTGCCTTAGTGTTTGCAAGTGGAGTTGTCTTTGCAGAGATAACTGGTTCAGGTTTAGTATTCATGTATGTATGAGGTGAAATATCAAGGATAGATCATGCTTGTCTTCTAGTGGATGCTGGCTAATGTATTGTCTGATTCATAGGTCTCTTCTAAGGGGAGGGTTAAAATCCTTTGAATGAGTAATAACATACTTGAATGCACAGGTGGGAACTAAGTTAAGGTTTATTCATGGTGTGTGATTGATGTGAGGAATCAAAATATTGAGTATATTGTTTTCTTGTTTCATAGCTATCCCTTGCAATAAGGTATTTGACTTTGTGGCCCATTGGATAAGGTACTAGCCTATGAAAGACTTAGGGTATCTCAGGGGGTCCCTTCAAACTCCATTCAAATCATTTCCCTTCAGTTCCACCCTTTCCCTTTCTTATTGTTAGGATAGGTCTCTAGCTTTCAGTCTCACTCCATGCAAGTTGGGATATTGCATGAGATATTGGCTTCATTAAGGTACAAGATACTTCGAAGAGTTTGAGAACCATTCCACATTAATCTATCTGTAGGTCTTTGGTTTGTCATAAGGTGTCTTGAATGTGCAGATAAGGCAATACCTGCCTGAGTGAATGTGGAGCTCAAAGAAGAAGGAGGATTTCTCTTTATCCTCATCAATTGGTTTGTTTTTCTTGTCAAGCTTGAGTTCCTAACCTATGTTTCAAGCCCAACCATTTGATTCAAGCTTGGTCCTACAAGGAGAAGATCCAAAGTACTTAAGTAAGCATTTTATCCATAGAAGGAGAGATCACCTTGGGAGATTTCTTCCCCATAACTACCAAGGAAAACCATTTGATTTATTTAATCCTCAAGTTGAAGAACCTCAAAGTGAGAATGAAGAAGAAGAACCCTTTGAAAATCCATTTACTGATGCTGAGGAAGACAGATCCTCTTCATCATCTAAGGAATCACTGCATTTGAATGACCTACTTTCTGAACCGAATACCAAGACAACCCACTTGCTCTTATTATATATTAGCCACCACCACCAGGTCCTCCTCCCAGAATGGTTGCTCACTCTCCATTTCCTTTTCCTATACCTCAATAGAAAGGTAACCAAAATTTGAAGAATACACCTACTATTGTGCTTCCCAAATTTTATGGTGTCCTTATAGAAGATCTTGAGACCTTTCTCTTTGAATTTGATATTCTTTGCTGGAGTTATGATTATACCACTAATGCCCACAAGCTAAAGTTGTTTCCATCAACTCTAAAAGAAGCTTCTTTGAGATGGTTCATGGGGTTAGGTGCTAATGTTGTAGTAGATTGGAATGCCATGTGCACTATGTTTCTTTTGAAGTACAAAGAGTACTATAGAGGTCAAGATTTGAAAGGTGATGACATTTTTAAAATGTCTTAGAAGAAGGATGAAATCTTGGAGGATTATGTATCTAGATTCATGTTCAACCTATAGCGTAATACATAGCACTAGCTAAATGAGGTATCTCAAAAAAACCTCTTCCTAAAGGGTGTGAATGATGGAAGTATTGAGGCTCTAGACCTAATGGCAGGAGGAGATATCACAAAAAAAGATTGGGTTGACATAAAGAATATATGTCAAAATTATTCAAGGGCCACTTTGAAGAAGGGTAGGGGACTTAGAGACCTACCACATAAGTCCAATGGTGGTTCAAGAGTATCCAAAATGGAGCTGTCTAATTTTATATCCGACTTCAAACAATACATCATTAATGATGTCGCCACTCAGCTAGATAGTATGTAAGAGAGGAGGAAGAAGGAAGAGTCAGATGTTGTGCTTGTTGAGTTCTATTCTCATTGCAGAGAAAAGAAGAGAAACTATAAATGTAAGATGGTTTCATCTATGGACATCAACCCAATGCCCACCAAGTTCAAAGCCATAGATGAGGAGAATGGAATAGATAAGTTTTCTATGTTGCTCAAAGGCATCCATGGGCTTAGAGAAAAGGTATGCTTCCGGACCCATTGAATAATTTTGGTTATAATAATAATAATAGCTATTAGCCAAACCAAAACCCCCAAAATTTTGCTCCTCAGGGTTAGAATTGGAATCACAACTGGTCCAATCAATAGCCTTACTATAACCAAGCCTATCTACAACAACCACTATTTAACCCATACCAACAGCAGTATAACTCCTATCAGTAGTCACAATAGAATAGCCAATGGCCACCTCATGGTAACTAGAAACCACAACCTTAGTGGGGACCCAATTAGCAATAAGAAATAATGACCCCACCTCAGTAGCAAGCTATTATGTCACCACCTCCTGTAGCAAAAATAGAAACCCTCAAAAGCCAACTCAACTTACTGCTCAGCCAACTCCAAATCCTAATAATAAGCAACAAGCTTATTCCTTGCATGTAAATGATATCCATCTTAGATTAGGAACTACACTGCCTGCACCCAAGGAGCCAATAATAACCAAATTTGCTGATGCTAAGGACATACCCATGAACTAGCCTGTTGATGTTCCACCTATTGTTCAAACTGCACCAATGCCTAAGAATCCTCCTTATCTGCAAAGATTGTCTCAGGCAGTTCCTCCAAAAGAAAATCGTCTAGCCACTAATTTGATTGATCAACTGAAGAAATTGATAGTGCAGATTCCCTTGTTGGATGCCCTTAAAGAAATTCCAGTCTATACCGAAGCAATTAAAGAAGCCTGTATCAAACAACCTGGAAGGAAATAGAAAGACCCTGATACTATCCATGTCTTAGGCTAGCTCTCTGATATCATGCTAAGAAAAGTTGTCATGCCTAAGTATTCAGATCCAGGAAATCTAGTGGTAACTATTTACATTAATGGTACCCAAATTCAGAATGTTCTAATTGACTTGGGAGCATCAATCAATGTAATGACTAGGGAAGTTTTGTTGAAACTTAGTATCATTGGTTTTTGGGAAACACCAACAATATTGTAGTTAGCTGATAAATCCATAGTGAAGCCTGATGGTATGGTTGAGGATATTGTTGTTACTTTGGATTCCTTAGATTACCCTTCAGATTTCATAGTCTTGTCACCTAAAGCCACCCTAGGAGGATATCCATTAATCTTAGGACAACCTTGGCTAGCCATGGCTGATGCTTGCATTACGTGCCATTCAGGAAAGATGACCATATCAGATGGAATAAATACCAAGAAGTTAACTCTATATTCTCCAGCAAAACCCCAAAGTGAACTTGATCAAGTTGTCTGGCCAGACTTAGGAGATGTTACCCTTGAAGAAAATTCTATGCAAAAACTCATGGTCATTGAGAGAAATCCATTCATGGTATGAAAAAAAGAGGATGATATACTATAAGAAATCTTTACCAACCAATATGGTTCTAAGGAGTCATCTTATGATGATCCAAATTGTTCCCTTCAAACAATAATGCCCAAACAAACCACATCTTAGCTTCCTACATCACCTAATTATCTTCACACCTTGCTACCCCATGAGATAAAGTCTCCATCCATAGCAAAAGTCCAAATGTTAGAAAAAGTTAAGAGAGTTGAAATTGTTTTTGGAAAGGAGCTAAATGTTAATAAAAACCTCACTGAATCTTAGATGTCTAGTCTTCTCAAGCTTTTACAAGACAGTCAGCAAGCCTTTGCATGGGATTACAGTAACATGAAAGGGCTAGATCCCAAACTCTATACTCATAGAATATATATAAGCCTAGAATACAAGCTAGTAAGGAAAGCTCAAAGAAGAATTAACCTTTCTTTAAGAGACAAAGTTAAGACTGAGTTGCAAAAGCTTCTTAGCGCAAGTTTCATTTATCCTATTTCTGACAATCAGTGGGTTTCTCCACTTGTAATTTTTCCAAAGAAAGGGGGAAAGTGGAGAGTCTATGTTGACTATAGAGAACTTAATAAAGAAACCAAAAAGGATCACTTCCCACTACCTTTTATTGAACAAGTGCTTGATAATCTTGCGGGTAAAAAGTACTTTTCATTTCTAGATGGCTTTAGTGGGTATAATTAGATACAAATATCACCAGAAGACCAAGACAAGACAACATTTACCTATCCTTGGAGAACCTTTTCTTATTCAGTCTTGCCATTTGGATTGTGTAATGCCCTTGGTACTTTCCAGAGAGCAATGTTGGGTATTTTCTCTGACATTGCTACTAATTGTGTTGAAATTTATATGGATGACTTTACAACTCATGGAGCCACATTTGAAGAAGCACAAGCTAACTTGGAAAAGGTCCTTAAGAGATGTCAAGATTATAATCTCTCTCTTAATAGTGAGAAGTGCCATGTGATGATGGAGGAGGGAGTTGTTCTGGGACACTACCTTTCATCATTTGGAATTTAGGTTGACCTTGCAAAAATTGTAGTTATCAACACACTTCCCACACCGGTTAAGAAGAATGATGTTAGGAGTTTCCTTGGCCATGCTAGTTACTATAGAAGGTTCATAAAAGACTTTAGCCAACTTGCAAAACCATTATATAACTTCTTGAATAAAGAAGTTGAATTTGCATGGATAGAGGAATGTGAAGCATCATTCCAAAAGTTGAAAGATGTTCTAACAAAAACACCTATTCTTAAAGGACCTGATTGGAAACTTCCATTCTATATTCACATAGATGCATCTGACTATTCTATTGGAGTAGTTCTGGGAGAAAAGCAAGGTATTATTGAACATGTAATTTACTATATTAGTAAAAATTTGCAAGGAGCAGAATTCAATTATATTGTTACTGAAAAAGAGTTGTTAGTAGTTTTTTATGCACTAAACAAACTTAGGCACTACATCACAAGCTATGAAGTATTTGTTTATACTGATCATTTAGCTATCAAGTACTTAATGAATAAACCTACCATTAGTGGTAGATTAGTACGCTAGTTACTCCTTATCCAAGAATTTGATGTAAAGATAATAGACAAACTAGGAAAGGTTAATGTAGTGGCTGATTTATTGTCACGATTGCAAGTGCCAGATGATCCTACAACAATTGATGATAGCTTCACTAATGAGAAATTTTTTTCTATTGATTCTTTTAATCCATGGTATGTAGACTTAGCCAACTACCTTGCTATAGGGAGAATACCACCTCACTTCTCTCCTAAACAGGGTTGTCTATTAGTTGAGAAGAGTTTTAACTTCTCTTGGATATTAGGCTTCATGTTTTATACAGGACCAGACCAGGTAACAAGGCGATGTGTTCAAGAGGATGAAACTTATGACCTCCTTTGGGAATGCCATGATGAGCAATGTGAAGGACATTTTACCATAAAGAGGATAGCCTACAAAATATTCACAACCAGATACTACTGGGTTACATTGCATAAGGATGCAAAAAACATATGCAACACTGTGATAGGTGCCAATGTATGGGACATCCCACAAAGTTTGATGAAATGCCCCTATAGCCACAGGTAGTTGTCACACCCTTTGACAAGTGGGGTATTGACTTCATTGGACCCATGGGAAGTCTTATATCTTAGTATGTATTGATTATGCAACCAAATGGGTTGAAGCCAAAGCTATGAGACATGCCAAAGATCACAAAGTTGCTAAGTTTCTTTATGAATGCATATTCACTAGATTTGGAGTACTAAGGGAAATTGTCACAGATCAAGGGGCACAATTCAACTCTAACCTTATCACAAAGTTGATGTAGGAGTACATGGTGCATCATGAAAAATCTTCACCCTATCATCCTCGAGCCAATGGCCAGGCTAAAATCACAAACTAGAAGATAGAATCCATTCTCACTAAAATAGTGACTATGCATAAAAAGGATTGGGCTATATGGCTTCCTGAAGCCATATGGGCTTACCACACCACATGGAAAACCACCATAGGGTTTACTCCTTTTGAGTTGGTATATGGAAAATCTGCCTCTATGCCAATTGAGTTCCAGCATAAAACACTTCGCATCACCTTAGATCTCGATATAGATATCACCACAACACAAGAAGATAGGTTACTACAATTAAATGGATTGGATGAATACAGAAAGTATGCTATCCACAATATAGAGTTGATACAACAAAAAAGAAAAAAATGGAATGATAAGTTCATTCACGATAAGAAATTTTGTGTAGCAGATTGGGCACTATTATATGATTTAAGATACCAGAAAACACCTGGGAAATTTCATACCAGATGGCTTGGGCCTTATGAGATCATATCAATATTTGACAATGGAGCAGTACAACTTTCAACAATTGATCCTATTAAATTTAAGTTATTCATCAATGGACATCACCTGAAACTTTACCACAAACCTATTAGTTGTGATGAGTTCATGAAGTAGTTCCAGAGCACAACTGAAGCAAGCGATCCTGTAGCCAAAGAATTTGGGTCTTCCACCTAGGCTTCTGCCGATTCTTGATTCCATTCGATAACACCATAATAAATATTTCACATTTTGTGGAATAATTTCTCCATAATAATTTTTTCATCTTACCTTCTCTCTTTTCCACCCATTCACCCCATCCCATCACTTCAATTATGCAGGTGCACTTTTTTTGAACAACTCTTCCTACAGTGCCTCCAAGTTTGTGCCACATATACTCATACATATATTATTTTTATTCATTAATTTTTAGGATATTATGTCATTTTAATTTTTCACTCTTGCTTAAATTGGCCTAGTGGGACCCATGCCATTACTTAGTTGGGGGGGGGAACTATTCTATTTTTGAAATTTCAAATTAGCATGTAAAATTAAAGTTCTTGTCTTTGAATTGTGTCTACGACATGACTTTATGATCTATCCTTTTGTGATTGCGTCATCACATTTGAAGTGAATTAAAGATATTAAATTTTGATCTTGATTTCTAATGATATGTTGCGATGTGTTTGGGGTGGCAGCCTTGGCACATGCGAGCTATTATGAGATGTTATGAAAAACTTATATCATTAGATTTCATGCAAAAATCTTTAATTATATGAATCAAGTTGTAGTTTGTACCCCACCTTTTCTTCTGCAACATCTTGTTCTGTAATGCATTGAGGTCTGTGACTTGCCATTGTCAAGCTTTGTGGTAATTGTAGTTCTGCAAATTCAAAATTTGTTTGAGAGTAGCAATGGGAGGTGACCTTCAATAGCATGAGCCAGTGGATTACAGGGTTTTTCTAGATGATGCATCCACTTGTGAAATGTTTAGAAGGAGAGGATGGATGGATTATTGTTTAAGCCTTAAAGGTTTTAATGAGGAAGTCACTCTATAATTTTTTATCTACCTTGAAGGACGGATTTGTAGAAGTCAAAGGCTTGAAGATTGAATTCACAAAAGATGTAGTAGCTAAAGTGACTGGTTTACCATAACAAGGTGAACAATGGGTAAAATATTTTGACCTACATTTAGCGAGAGCACAGTTCACTTTGCACCATGATCCTTAGTTAGATATCAACAAGAAGCAAGGAACTTGTTGATTATCTTTGCCTCTAGAGTTCATTCAGCCAGCCACATTTGTTATTGAGTACTTCACCTGTGAGGGACGCTACAAGTATTTTTTTTCTTTGCATTTCAAAATTCTCAGTCATCTTCAGCACAACAATAGACCTATAAATCTTCCCAGCTTCCTATTTAACATTATGAAAAGAAAGCTTTATTAGTCTAGTCAGGAAGCAACCAGTCTATTTCACATCATTTCTTAATAAAATTAATTGTAGAAAGGGAATTTAATAGACAAAAGGTTGGGACATGGGAAGAATTTTTCCAAATGAATGAGGTTGACCCTAGAGTAATCAGCCCTAGAGGTCATGGTGTTGTTTAGAGAGAGAAAAAATCCTTTGGGGTTTGTAAAATTGTTCAAAGAATTGAGGATGATCCTGAAGCCTCTCCTTCCATTTCTAGGTCAACTAGAAAAAGAACTTTTAGTGATGTAGTCTCTACTTCTCAGAGGAAGAAAAAAAAAGTATGGAAGCTTCCAATATTCTTGAATCTTCACCGTCTGTAAGGACTGGGTCTACATCTAGGAAAGATAAGGGTAAAACAATAGAGCTAGAGTAGGAAATATTAGAACCTCAGGCTAGTGATAATACTAATAATGTGGAAGAAACCCTACATTCCCCTAGAAAGGAGAATTCTCAAAACCCTCCTGAAGGAGTTGCAGAGGAGGTAGTCACTAAAAGAAAGAAATGGAAGAGTCCTCCAAGCTCATCCATACCCCCTTTGAGGAGAAGTAGAAGGCTTTCTGAGAAAGATGATGAAGCTTTTGTTCCTATTATTAACCTTGAGTCTTCTGAATCCATAGAGCATGAATCTGTATAAAATGAGTCTTAGGAAAATTTGTCTTCTAAGGAATTGTTTTATCAAACTATAGCCAGTGACACTATATTGAGAGAGTAGAGTCCATAAAAAGAGGTTAATCCTAGAGTTAACTACATACCGATTGATAGTGACAAGGACTCTGAAGGCATAGAGGAATTCATAGATAATTCTACTGAGCTGGATGTTAGTATGAATTTAGAAGAAACCCTTGACTTTGGCACTCAAATTGATGAAGAAGTATCCTAGCAAAGTAGTCAGGATAGGTTAGAAATGTTGGCTAAGGTAGCATCTGATGTTAGTGAGGAAAGCAATGTAATAAAGACAATTGTTTTGTGGAAGGGGAAGTCCTCTGCACCAAAGAAAATAATTAAAACTCCTCACTTTCCATCTAGATGGGTGGATATACTCAATCGAGAACCTTTACCCCCACCAGATTTGTCTACACCCCTTGCTACAGGGATAAACTTATACCAACAGTTGTTATGGGAAAAGACACAATGGAAATTAGAAAAGGAAAAATTGAAATGAGTCATTATTGAGCAGGATTCTTAGTTGGAGTAGAAATCATATGAGACTGAGATATTGAAATGGAGGATTGATTAGATTACAAGATTAATTCCGAAGCTAATGGAATGCAGATCACCATCTCCAATGTATGCATTATTCCTTAATGAGAAACTTGTTAATTTAAAATTAACAAGATTTGTAGAAGGCTTCAATCCTTCCATATCAACTCCCCGTGAATTTTACTATTCCTTTTAGTCTTCTCCAATGACTCTGAAAAAACTATTGTGTGAATTGTAGCTACATAACCTACCAGTTCCTGATGACATAGCATGGAATTCACTCCTTTATGTAGGGGATGTACAGTTAAGAGAAGTTATGTCATGGATGTAGGATGAGATGAGTAGGGAACATTAGGTTGTGCCATACAGAGATAAAGAAATTTCATCTCCTTTGATGATGAGGCCTAAAGTTTAGTACTCCAGGTGGGCATATTTTGACTAGCTTTCTATCATAGCAAACACTAGTGGAGCCAATAAGATCTATCCAATGCGAGAACAAGATTTTGCAAACTGGGACCAGCATTCCTCACAAGATGTTTCCATAGCAATCAGTGCCTCTAGGAAGAGGTGGATAAGGATGTCACATGATCTAAAGTCAAGGGAACCTCACTCACCACAGAATTTAACCCTTTCTACAAGAAGAGTGCCATGGTGCATTATCTTGGGAAGGACACACCTTAACCGCTCGTTTCCATTAAGGTTTCAGCCTCCACTCTACCTACATCCATTGCTAGCAATGAATGATAGTGTAGTAGATTATGACATGGCCAATGAAGTCCAGCGATGGGAAAGACTCAAAGAAACTGATGGATACTTTGATAATGTTTATGATGAGTCTAAGCAGAGAACAGTTAGTGATTTGAGGGTCCGTGCCAGGATTCAAAACTTCATGATTGCTGGGGACCAGCAATAGTTTAGTTGGGGGGAAAGATGGGCTTATAAAATAGCCATCTTTCTCAGTGCTTTTTATCCTCTTTCTAGAACAACTTGATTGAACATAGACATGAATTTACAGTTTTAAGGATATGAACTTCTGGTTTCTATGTATATGTTATATATGTGTGTGAACATAAGATGGAAATGTGGATACTTCTAAAGACATAATATCTTCTTAAATTCATGAACAGGAATGGTGAATATAATAGCTATACATGTTAATAGATGTTTCCTTGCCTAAGCTATGTTTTGGGTAGTTACCTCATGTAGCTGTAGGATTTGCAAGAGTGATAATTAAGACTTACACCTTTTCCTAATATTGATGATGTGGATATATATGTATATGGTTGGATGTGTGCACATTGATTGTTCTATAGGATTTGACTGTGGATATTCAAAGACCAACATACTAGCGCGGGAGTTATCAAAGCCAACCGTAGATTGCAGAATCTTCACAAGCAAGTCAATACTTCCTATTGCATGCAATGTGCAGATTTAGTGTGTGCTATATTCTAGGATTATTCATGGTTAATAATGTTTCTATTATGAAAATTTATGAGTTGTAATCGATCCTCATTTATGAAGTGATTATAGATTTAGGAGATAGTTGTAGCTTCCTTTTAAATAATCGACTATTGTGACTCTTTTGGAGTTAGTCGAACAAACTGGTTTCTAATAGAACTCTTGCATACTATTTCAATCAAGTGTAACCATTTTATGGATGAATATAATGTTTAGTTCAAGTTTTCATCTTTTGTCTTGATTGTACTTCTCATTCACTCATTCAAGGGGGCTCACTTGATGAGTGAATTATTCTGTTAGTGTAGAGTTCATTTTCCTATTCATTTATATCTGAATAAGTAGCCTGTTCTTGTAGCACAGTCAGTTGGAGTAGTTCCTCACTACAATTTCTTTCTTTGATTAGAATACATTTTCTTACCAATTTTAGTATAGTTTTCCTGAAGCATAAGCATTTTAATTCCTTAGATAGAATTAGAAAGAGAATGTTTGAAGCATATACTTTGCAAATGCCATTCCAAGTTTACATACCTGGTTGATAATTAAATGAGACCATATAATGCATTTAGGAATCATTTGGGGTGTCCAATCCTAAAATAGGTAGTCCATTTCTCTAGGTTTCTGATACTATTATTTGCCCAAGCACCTCTACCTAGTTCTTCAACCAATACTAATAAAATCATATATAGAAGTAGATTACAAACTATCTTTGTTCTAATGAAAAATGAAATAAGAAGAAGAGGAATGCTATGAATTAGTCATAGTGTACAATGAGTAAGTTCCTAAATATAAATACATATACATTTTTCATAACATGTATACATTTCTAACTTAATTTCCAAGGTCATGAAAACTCCCCATGAACTGGGGTTTAACTTCTTTATTTTACCCATTTATCTTCCAACATATTTATTTCACATGCCTTGCAAACTCTCTTTGTTATCATATAATGAAGTTCTCAAAGCTCAACATTTTAACCAATTTTTTCTATTAATTTCAATAATTTTCTTGTTCTATCCTGATTGATAAAGGTGTGATGGTAGTACTACGACAATAAGTGAATTCTCCTTCAACTCTAAGATAGTTTCTATAGACCTTGTTGGAAATTGCAATTGAAACAATTTTTGTATTGTCATTGATGTCAAACCTTAACTTATAAGACTATTGCTACTTAGGAAAGTACTATATATATTTGATTATTGTTGAGGGGCTAGGTAAGGTTGGTAACATTAGCACGTCAAGAAAGGTTGAGTTATCTTGATACTACAAAGTGTACTTGACTATGTTGTACAATGATGAGATAATGTATTGTTTATCTTAGTAAGACTGAAGACTAAACTGGTAGGCTTGACTGAGAAAAGAATGGAAAAATCATGTTTAAGCCAAGTAATGTTAGTGTCGACCGAGTTGGTATATGCCGAGCAAAATTAAAGTGTCGACCGAACAATAGTTAATTGCCGAGGAAGATAGTGTAAGCTAAGGAAATAGTTTTAGTATTGACCAAGCTTTCTACATGAAGAGTGAGTGGACAATCACAGTATTGACTGAGCAACAACAATTTTATATTTGAAGAGAATTTAATTTTGGAGCTGACATTGTTAAATTCTTGGATTATGTAAAACATGTTGACTTTATTTATTGATTGTTTGGAAGCATTAAATGCATTGTAAAACATTTTATTGTAAATCTTTGAGAGATTTGAGATGATTCTAGAAAAGAAGCCGAAGAACATGAATCGGGTAGATTCAATGAATCTGACCTAACCCTAAGATCTACAAATGAGATTGAGCGGAAAAAGATGAGTTAACCTAATTGAGGAAAGTATAAAGGGAACCTAAGCATTTGGATATGTATGTACATGGGTGAAAAGAGATTGCTGGAAGAGGAAAGTTTTATTGACTGAATAAGCAAAAAAGGCTGAAGGAGAATTGTGGTGATTGCTTGAAGAAAAGTTTCAAGCAGATCAGAGATGGAAATGGAAAAGTTTCAAAGTTAGTAAACCAACATTAGTGTCTGGAATAGGATCTAATATTTGCAAAGTGATTTGTATATTTTTTAGATAAATATTGGTGCTACTTTCTAACCATTGTAACAGGTAAAATCCTTTTAATAGAGGTTGACTTAATAGTCATATGTTAAATCCTTTGAACCAGGTTGTATTCTAATGGAGTGTATGTAAGTCCCATGACTAGGCTCACTTTTAACAGGGTGATTGAAATCCTTTAACCAGGTCACACCTAACAGTGTGTATCGTAACCTTTGATAGGGTTGGATTTTTACCGAGATCACTTCAGAAGAGTCAAAATAATAGTAGCATGTTACAAAGTGGTTTTTCCAAAATTGGGTTTTCACTATAAATCCTGGTGTTAATACTTGTTTGAATGTTTTGGTTTGAACATTGCTATGTTTTACAAGTTAAGTTATAGCTAGGTAGTGAACTGCATTTTTGTATGTTTCTATTATTGAATCAGTAATGACCGAGTTTGTTTTGTTTATTGGATCTTATTTAAGGATAAGTTTTTGAGATTGTTTTATACATCAGGACCTGAGAACAAATGATTCACCCCCCCTCTCTCTTGTTCTAAATCATATTAACAATTGCTATCAGAGCTTTATTGCTTATTATTAGTGTTGACAGAATCAAGTTTAAAGGGGATTAAAGAAAATGATCAGGATGTATAAGAAGGAGGTACTGAAGCTAAACAAGGAAAAATTGCCCACATGGAAAAGCTTGATGAAGCTGCATCTGGCTAGTATTGGTGACTCTGCAAAGTACTACATTGAGAATAGTTATATCTCACCTGTCGCACCTTTGACTACTAAAGAAATGAGAGCTAAGTAAGAACATAATCAAGCAATGCTAGAGATTTCATCTTCCCTAAGCTATCTAGAATTTGAGAACATTAAGGACTACACAACTGTGAAGGATATGTGGAACACTCTTTCAAGGATCTATGGTGGTGACTTGAATGTGCTGAAAGCAAAGGCCAGGAGTCTTAGAGGTAAGTTTGATGAAATGAGAATGCAAGAAAGTGAAAACATTGCACAATATTGTGGTAGAATAAAAGAAGTTCTGAATACTATTAGAGGAGAAAATGGGGCTATTGATGATGAAACTATAATTGGGAAAGTACTAAGAACCCTGCATCCTGTATATGCTATTAAGATCTTAGCTATTTAGGAATCTAGATGTAACTCTACTAATGTGCTTACTTTGAAAAGTTTTGTTGGTAAGCTGATTGCTTTTGAACTCTCTAACTATGATAATTTCACTGTTGGAAGCATTGGAAATGTTGAATTTTCTTTCAAGTCACAACTAGTTCTAAACAAGCCAAAGAAAGAAAAAGAAAGATGCATCAGTGAAAGTGAAAGTGAAATTGAAAGTGAAAGTGATAGTGAAAGTGACAGTGACACTTTTGATGAAGATCTAGAACCTCTTATGGCTAGAAGATTGAGAAAGGGAAAAGGAAAGTATAAAGGTAAACTCCCTATTATATGTTTTGCATGTAATAAAGTTGGTTATTTAGCTACTAGATGTCCTGAAAGGAAGGATAAAGATGATGAAAGGAAAAGAAAACACAAATATAGAAAATATGACATAAGCTACTGATGGAATAGAGACTACAAGGGAAAAGGTAAGAAATCTTGCTACATTACTAAAAAAGAAACTGGCATTGATAGTGATGATTTTGAAATTGAGGTAGTCTATGTGGCAATGAAAGATGAATCTAATGAGGATGAGAAAATTGAATTGATATCTTATGTGAAAAAGAATGATAAATGGATTATTGATAGTGGATGTTCACATCACATGATTGGTGACAAAAATAAGTTTGAGACCTTACATCATTACAGAGGTAAAAGTGTAAAATTTGGTAATGATGCACCATGTCCTATTAGAGGAAAAGGTTTGATTAAACTGACTGATAAGATATCTTGTGAAAATGCATATTGGGTTGAAGGACTTAGTTAAAAAATTTTAAGTGTTGCTCAGCTTAATGAAACTGGTTACCGAGAGGAATTTCATCAGAAGCAAGCTAAAATATTTAATGCTACTAGAGAACTAATTGGAAGTGGAGATCAAACCAGAGGTAATTTGTTCTATCTTGACCTATCTAAAGAAACATGTTTAATTGCACAACTTGATGATATTTGGTTATGGCATAAAAGGCTATGTCATGTGAACTTTGACAATTTGGTAGAGATAAGTAAGAAGAAAAAGGTAAGAGGTCTACCTAGATTAAAGAAACCTAAGAATGTGATGTGCAAGGAATGCCAGTTAGGAAAAATGACAAAGTCAAGTTTCAAGAGAAAATCCTTTACTTCTGAAAACATTTTAGGTTTGGTTCATACTGACCTTTGTGGACCTATGGGTGTAAAAATTTACTGTGGTGCTAGACACTTTATCTTATTTGTTGATGATCATACTAGAATGATGCATGTGATGTTTCTAAAAGAAAAATTTGAAGCTTTTCAATTCTTTAAGTGGTATTTGGCTAAGGTTGAAAAGGAGACAGGTAGGAACCTAAAATGTCTTACATCTGACCGAGGTGGAGAATTTACATCAAATGAATTTCATCTATTTTGCAATGATAGAGAAATTAAAAGATAGATGTTTGCACCTAGAACACCTCCAGAGAATGGTATAGCAGAAAGGAGAAATAGATCTATCTTGGATTGTGCAAGGACATTATTGATTGAAAAGAATATGGCACATAAATATTGGAAAGAAGCTATAAGCACTGCTATCTACACTCTTAACCAGGTACAGATCAAGAAAGGTACAAATCTAACACCCTATGAATTATGGCATGGGCATGCACCGAGTGTTAAATAATTTAGAATATTTGGAAGTAAGTTCTATATATTAAAAGACACTAGGAATGGAAAGTTTGATGCTAAGAGTGATGAAGGCATATTCCTAGGGTACTCCACAAAAAGTAAAGCTTATAAGTGTTTGAACACTAACACTAACAAAATTGTGGAAAGTGTGAATGTCAAAATTGATGAGTATGCAAAAAGAAATGAAGCTGACAGCAAAAGAGAACTAGAAGATTATAGATCTTTTGTGTACATTGAGGAAGAAGAGAAGGCAAGTAACAAACATGCACCTGATGCCGAGTCTCAGGTAAGAGTGACAGACAGAAGCTGTCGAGCATCAGGAAAACAGTGCTGAGAGAGAACAAGAACATGTCGAGCTACAAGAAAATGTTGTTGAGTATCAGGAAGAGGTTGCCGAGCATTCTGAAGTTGAATCCGACAATCTTGTTGAGGAACATGATGAAATAGAGGGGAGAACAACTGTACCTATTTTGGAAAAATGTGTAAGAAGACATCAAAAGCCTGAATAGATAATTGGAGACAAAAGTGCTGGAATCCAGACCAGAAGTAAGACTAAGAATCCAACATGCCTACTATGTGAATTTGAACCAAAGACAACTAGAGAAGCATTGGAGAATGAATAGTGGATACAAGCAATGAACGAAGAAATTGATTAGATTGAGAAGAATGATACTTGGACTCTGGTGCCGAGACCTGAAAACAAAATTTTTATAGGAACAAAGTGGGTATTTCAGAATAAGATGAATGAAAATGGTGAAATCACTAGGAACAAAGCTAGGCTACAATGAAAAGGCTATGCACAAGAAGAAGGAATAGATTATGGGGAGACATTTTCCCCTATAGCTAGATTGGAAGGTGTAAGAACTCTACTTGCATATGTTTCTTATAAAGATTTCAAGGTATATCAAATGGATGTCAAGTCTACATTTTTGAATGGTATACTAGAAGAAGTTTACATAGAACAACCAGAAGGTTTTATTGATCCAAATAGAAGACACGTGGTGTGCAAACTGAACAAAGCACTATATGGATTGAAGAAAGCTCATAGAGCATGGTATGAAAGGTTGCACAACTACTTGATATAGATTGGATTTTCAAGAACAAATGACACACATAATCTGTACATGAAGGATGAAGAAGGTAATGGTATCCTGTTAGCAAAGTTTTTTGTGGATGACATTATTTCTAGTGGACAAGATGCATTATGTAAAAAAATTTCAATTGAAATGCAAACTAAATTTGAAATGAGTATGTTTGGTGAGATCAAATTCTTTGTTGGTTTACAAGTATATCAGCAGAAGAATGAAATTTTCACAACACAGTCTAAGTATGTTAATGAAATACTAAAACTATTTGGGATGGAAGATGCTAAACCAATGGGAACTCCCATGGTTACTGGACAAAAGTTGTCTAAGAATGATGATGATGCAAAAATGAATCAGACTCTGTATAGATCCATGATTGGAAAATTGCAGTATGTTGTACATAGTAGACCAGATATTGCATTAGCTATTGGGATTGTGGCAAGATTCTCTGCCAATCCTAAGGCAACACACATGATGGCTACGAAAAGAATTATGAGATACTTGAAAGGAACTACTGACTATGATCTATATTATAAGAAGGATGACAAATTAGAACTTAGAGTTTATACAGATGCTGATTGGGAAGGAAATATAGATGACAGAAAGAGTACTAGTGGTTGAGCTTTCTTTCTTGGACAGAGATTAGTCTCCTGGACAAGCAAGAAACAAAATTGCATTTCCCAATCTACTGTTGAGGCCGAGTATGCTGCTGTTGCAGTAAACTATTCAAACTTGGTATGGATAAAACAATTGTTGATAGGCATGAAAGAAGAAATCACTGAACGTGATGTTATTTTCTGTGACAACATAAGTGCTATCAATATTTCTAAGAATCTAGTGATGCACACTAAGACCAAACACATTGCAATCAAGTATCACTACTTGAGAGAATTAGTACAAGATAAAGAAGTTTGAATGGAATATGTGAATACAAAAGAACAATTAGTAGACATATTCACTAAAGCTTTACCCAGAGAAGCTCATGAGTATTTGAGAAGTCAATTAGGAGTTCTTCCCCTAATCGAGGCTGCCTAGACAAGCTAGGAGCACTACATCAAATGTGCTATAGCAGAAAATTTGACAAATTAATGCAGAAGATTATCACACTTTAGGGCTGGCCTAGAGTTTTGAAAGAAGCAAAGACAAGGTATCAGTCATAAGCAAGATGATAGAGGGAGAAACACTGAGCTGTACAGTTATTATCTACATTTGATGGATGTATGTTTTAGTTACTACTTTGGCATTTTTGTTAAAGAGGGAGATCAACTGATATGATAACACATGATACTAAAAAATAAGAGGGAGATGAGCTGATGAAACTAAAGATAAGGATGATGAACTTAAATGAAGGATGGGGATAGAGGGCGATCTGAATACTTCTAATGGTCACAAAAGTGAGGCTTATATGATTTTAAATCAGAATGAAGCTAAGGATATTATAAATAATTCTCTGATGAACATATAAGTTTTTGGATTGGTTGGTAATCCATGTGTTATTCAGATGATATCATATGGTGTTTCCATCAATGCCAAAGAGGGAGATTGTTGGAAACTACAATTGAAACAATTTTTGTATTGTCATTGATGTCAAACCTTAATTGGTAAGACTGTTGCTACTTAGGAAAGTACTATATCTATTTGAGTGTTGCTGAGGGGATAGGCAAGGTTGGTAACAATAGCACCTAAGGAAAGGTTGAGTTATCTTGATGCTACAAAGTGTACTCGACTATGTTGTACAATGATGAGATAATGTATTATTTATCTTAGTAAGACTAAAGACTAAATTGGTAGGATTGACTGAGCAAAGAATGGAAAAGTCATGTTTAAGATGAGTAATGTTAGTGTCGACCAAGTTGGTATATGCCGAGAAAAATTATAGTGTTGACCGAACAACAGTTAATTGTCGATGAAGACAGTGTAAGACAAGGAAATGGTTTTAGTATTCACCGAGCTTTCTACATGAAGACCGAGTGGACAATCATAGAATTGACCGAGCATCAATAATTTTATATTTAAAGAGAATTTAATTTTGGAGCTGACATTGTTGAATTCTTGGATTATGTAAAATGTGTTGACTTTATTTATTGATTGTTTGGAAGCATTAAATGCATTTTAAAACATTTTATTGTAAATCTTTAAGAGATTTGAGATGATTCTAGAAAAGAAGTTGAAGAACATGAAGTGGGTAGATTCAATGAATTTGACCTAACCCTAAGATCTACAAATGAGATTGAGTAGCAAAAGATGAGTTAACCTAATTGAGGAAAGTATAAAGGGAACCTGAGCATTTGGATATGTATGTATATGGGTGAAAAGAGTATGCTGGAAGAGGAAAGTTTTATTGACTGAATAAGCAGAAAAGGCTAAAGGAGAATTGTGGTGATTGCTTGAAGAAAAGTTCTGAGCAGATCAGAGATGGAAATGGAAAAGTTTCAAAGTTAGTAAACTAGCATTAATTTAGCGAATCGGATCTAATATTTGCAAAGTGAGTTGTATATTTTTTAGATAAATATTGTTGCTACTTTCTAACCATTGTAACAATCAAAATCCTTTTAATAGAGGTTAACCTAATAGTCATATGTTAAATCATTTGAACCAAGTTGCATTCTAATGGAGTGTCTGTACGTCCTATGACTAGGCTCACTTTTAATACGGTGATTGAAATCCTTTAACCAGGTCACACTTAATAGTGTGTATTGTAACCTTTGACAAGGTTGGCTTTTTACCAAGCTCACTTCAGAAGAGTGAAAATAATAGTACCATGTTACAAAGTGGTTTCTCCCAAGTTGGGTTTCCACTATAAATCTTAGTGTTAATACTTATGTGAATGTTTTGGTTTGAACATTTCTATATTTTACAAGTTAAGTTATAGCTGGGTAGTGAATTGCATTGTTGTATGTTTCTATTATTGAATCAGTAATGATCGAGTTTGTTTTGGTTATTGAATCTGATTTAAGGATAAGTTTTTGAGATTTTTTTATACATCAAGACCTAAAAACAACTGATTCACCCCTGCTCTCTCTTGTGCTAAATCATATTAACAGACCTAAAGTATCCTTGTGTTTCTAATCCTACTTATTTATTTTATTGATAGTTTTATTATATTCACTTCATGCTCATATATTTTACATTTAAATTGTATGATCTATGTTTTTTTATTTCTACTCATGTTTTTAATTACTACAACATAATTATTTCATTTATTTTATAGCTTTAATTTCAAATTTATAACTAAGAAAATAGTATTAGGGATGAAGAAAAACAAAATGAAAGTTTTGATCTAAATTTAATCCCCAAAGAGTGAACAATTTATTCTTCTCTTCTTTCTTGAGGTATAGGTTTTATTGGAGAGAGATTTCTAGCATAATGTGGAGTTGGTCAAATAGTTCCTTTATATTGTGATTTATCATTTGATCACTTTTTTGAAATATGATAGGTTAACATATATAGTTTCAACTTTCCTATTAATTAGACATGTACTTAAATTATTTTTATTTCATTTCTATGTATTAAGAGACATTTTGAGGTACATTTTACTTAAATATTTTTTTTTTTGTATAGGACTAAAACATATTACAAAAATATTTATCCTACGTGGTGCCATCTAGACTAGTCGACTTTATATATTGGTGAAAAGTTTTTTTTTCATGCTTTTATCTAACTTTTATTCTCTAATTTTATTTCTTATGGTTATTTTTTTATAATCAACAATAATATGTCTTTTGATTATATTTGTTCACTTAATTTTAAAAATAATTATTTTTAGTTAGAACACTTTTGAGATAATCAGCTAATCTATTCTAAAATAATGATAATATATTTTCTTGCAAAATTAAATAAAAGCTATTTAGTCTACGTTTAGAGTTATTTCAATATCATTCTCAAAAATATCTAATCTTTCTTTGATAGATTTAGATTTTAATATCTACAAATTGAAATTCACAAGATCTTGATATAAGTAGTAATCTTAGTATATTTATTCATTAACTAGCTTTTTATTTTGATTGTAGGAAAAAATAGGTATTAAAGGGGACCCAAAACCCCATACAAGTTAGAGAAAAAAAGTTTTAGTGTTTATGCATACTAAATAGAAATTGGAACCCACATAAACAACCTCAAAACCAAACACCAGCAAAAAACCAACAACCAAGGAGAACCAAAAAATAAAAGGCCAACACTAGGGATGCAGGGCACTAAGCAAACTCTTTACAAGTTTCATCCACTTCCTTCTTCACCTTAGAGACCTTATTTATAGCAGCATTGAAGTTGGAGAGCTCCTAGATTCTTTCTTGGATCTTTCTCCTTTTCACAGACCTCGTACATTTACCTGGGCCCTCCTCTTTCAAGTCGTCAACATCCTCCTTAGGTTTCTTGCTGGGGGAGCCAGCATCCAAGTCTGCTTTGATTGTCAGAAAGCAGTCCATGGTAGAACCCGTGAACAAATTATTATCCTGCATATGTTTCTTCATGGCATTCTCTAGCATATCCATTCTAACTTGTATTTCCTGCACTTTCTTGTCCTTGTCATTGTTCAGGGTTCCATTTGTAGTGTTCGAACCAGACTCCATCCTTTCCTACAGGGAATCCACTTTAGCATAATTGGAATGACATTTTAAATTCAAATTATTTATTTCCTAAAATACCCATTTCAATAACCAAAATGAATACATGGAAGCAGCCTTTGCAGTCTGGAGAACCCCAAAGGGGGGCTAAATTTTGTCATCCATATCATCTTTGAGGAGTTGATATTAACTAGCTTTTTATGAATATATTCTTTTTATAAAATAAGTTTAATTAAATGTATATAAATGATATCATACGTATGGGAATCACTTATTATATCAAAATATTGAAACAAATGGTGAAATATTCATTTGAATCTTTTACTATAACTACTAGTACTCACATTTTTAAAGTTCTTTATGTATCTCTAATTCATCTAAATTCTACAATATTTTAGAGTCTTGCATCAAATTTAATGTTAGAACATGTTTCACAACTACCACCTTTAGTTTATTATGTACATGCATACACTTAAGTACCTATATATTTGGTTTTTTCGACAGACAACTTTACTATTCCTACCGATCACAAATTTACTAATAGATTATTTCAGCAAGTAAATATTAATTAATTAGGCTTGCCTGCATGCTTGCAAAGGGTTCTTGATAATTCAATATTTACTACACCCTAATTCTACAAAAGAAATTAAGA
This sequence comes from Chamaecyparis obtusa, assembly GCA_027943335.1. Lineage (NCBI taxonomy): Eukaryota > Viridiplantae > Streptophyta > Pinopsida > Cupressales > Cupressaceae > Chamaecyparis > Chamaecyparis obtusa. The sequence goes on along the minus strand of BSBK01011577.1, from coordinate 188,504 downwards.
CATGGTTCTCTTCATTTTATTCCCAAGATCAATAGGTTGACTTGCAAATATGGTCATTGTTTGTTGAACTACTTTTTATTTTGAATAAAAAATGAACATGTTCCATTATTTCTATTTCTTATCATGCACATTGAAAAGGGTTTGGACCTAATATATGAAAATTTGAGACACAATAATTACTAACCTAAAGATTGGATTGCACACAAACAATTTAATTACATTGATAAGTAGGAGATAGAAATATCACTATTCTAATTGTTATGTTGGATTAATTGTGGAAAGTTAAGTGCTAGGAGGGAAGAAGTGAATCAGTACTCCAAAAACTTTTAACTAACTTTATCATCATTCACTGAATTCCTAACTTTGCATGTAATAAAATAAAATACATAAGACAATATCATAACACACAACTTATAACACCATTATTTGGGTATCGTACGAATCCTTGTTAGAGGATAAAAACTATATTAGGGATGACACCCACAACACTTCGCTACTACTGTAAAAAGCTTTCTTGGTTAGAGATACAATGTTAGCTATTTTTTATATCTTACTCTCTTAAGAGTATTAACCCTTATTAAGAGTCGAAGGATTGATTAAGTCTATGGGTGAGCCAACAATAGCACTTATAATTTTTCAGAGGAAGGAATCCATCCTAAAAATCATGAAATCCCAGATTTACTCACATACTTTTGATAGAACTTGTACTTTCTATTGAAACTAGATATTTTATATCGAAACTAGATACTTTTCATTGAAAGTACTTTAAATCAAAAGTCCCCAAGTAAGGGTAGTTTTCATAGTTTGATGTAAATTACTTTGAATAGAAAGTACTTTCTATCAAAACTAGGTACTTTTGATCAAAATTACTTTCTATCAAAAGCCATTGAGTAAGAGCAATTTGTAGAGATTGATAAAATTTTGAATGGCTTTGGGGCTCAAGCACAGGGGTCAAATGGAACAATAAGGACATGTCCTTTTTCATACAAGTACTCGGCATGATATTTCTAATGATAATAGGTTAGACTATTTTTTATTTTATTATGTATATATGTTTTTTTATGTTAATTGGATGTATATTTTTTATAAAATATAAACATTTGAGTTTGACGTTCAATGAAAAATAGTAGGAAAGAGAATTTAAAAAAATAATAATAATTGTTCCCTCCGTCTTCGAGTCTACTTTCTATGAAAAAAATGAAATTAAATAAATACACAACAAGTTATAAGCTACGTAGTCAAAGTATATCAAAATTATGGTTTAGTCAAATTCAAATGTTAATAAAATATGAAATAATGATGATAATATTGTGAAACCAATTGCATTCCCTTCGTATGGATGTTAAAAACTAAATTTGAAAGAAGCACATTGATATATATTTTTGAAAAAAAGTTATTCTCTATGAAAACAATATAACTCTTTGAAAATGACATTTTCAGCAACATACTAGTTTTCGTGGGAGAAAGAAAAAAACCATTCAACTCAATTCAAAACTAAAAATAAAAAATATATTTAGAATCTAGATAGAAAATCCCAAAAGACTCTAATTTACTTCATCTTTTGATTTCAAATGGTTTAATGATGATATGCATCCAAATATGAAATTTTTTTCTCAAAATGTAGATTTTAGTGTCCGTTCAAGTAAAAAAGTGTAATCCACTAATGTGGGTTCACCCCTACCTTGATAAAGGATTTCATAACTCTAATATATGAGTTGTACTCTGATAAAGGATTTGTTAGAAAGTAAAGTCCACCAAGATAACTAAGAGTGGGGTGGGGGGGGTGAATCAGTTATCAGATAATTATAACCTTTATCAACTTCATCAGCATTCAACCATGTAAGCAATGTAATTACCAACCATAGAAAGATATTCATACACAATGACACAATAACACAAGATATGTTGACTAGGGAACCTCTTGATCAAAGAGTAAACCTCAGTGGGAATGATGCCCACAAAAGATGCACTAATATAAATATTCCTTGTAAAAGGATGGACTTTGTTAGGAGTCTTATGAAATACATTCAGTACATATGAATCCCTGTTAGGAGATTTTGAATCCCTGTTAAAAGATTCTAACCCTATTAGGAGTTATGTAAGATAGAAGGACACACTGCCCAAACAGCTTCAGGGTAAGATCACTGAACACACTATCCAAATGACCTTAATATTATTTAGAAGAATAATATGAAATATGTTACCTCCTTACTATGCCAAACTGTACTCATTGCTACACCAGATCTCAATTCTAGATCTTTGTAGTTCGCATATCTTCCTTCACAATTTCACTTTCACAACTTCATTAGCTCTTTTCTTCACTCCATGCTTACATTCGCATTCAACCATACCATGCTCACACTTCTTTCATATTACTACCACTACTACTACATTCAAATAAGGAAAAAACATTCCTTCTTTTATACCACACTCAAATAATTACAAATGAGTTGGCACACAAATACAAAATAAAAGTTTATACACGCTACATCAAAATTACACAAAACTATCAGCTTCCAAATATAATAACTCTTCACTCATGTGACCTAAAAGTTTGCACTATGAACCAAATCACTTTTAATGTGTCTCAACCTTCCCTTTAATTGTCCAAAACTAGATTCCATCCCAATTAGGAGATATCATCTAATTTCCACAAACCGCTACTCAAGAACACTGCCTGAGTACTGCTTCCACCAAAATGCTCATAACTTCTATAAATAAATGAATTTATGTCTTTTCTCTTAACCATAGACAAATAACATATCAAATAATATAACCTCAACATTGCATAGCTCCAACTACAATATGCCACGTGCGCTAATCAAAATAATGTCTGCTTCTCTACTAGTCTCTAGAACATCATTGTGTTGATATCAATGACAATAATAGTCATGAATGCAACAAAAAATGATATAGAATGACTGCCAATATCTAGTATTCATTCCTAACAATCTCCTCCATTGGCATTGATGGCAACATAGATGAAAAACATCCAATTTTCCAAAAATCCAATACTACTGCTTTGACAAACATTTTCAAATCTTGCTTCGTTATCCTATTCAGTTCTCTCCAATAGATGGTACAAGTGGTTTTTCATGTACACTTCTCCCCCATTGACATCAATGATATAAATTTCATCACTATGTCAACAAAAAATCAATGTCCATAGACACTATTTAGAAAAATACATTCACAAGAGTCCTCATGACTCAACTCACATACTCCCCCATAGAGGAAGTACCAACATCCAATCTAGAAGAAAGATAAGGCTCATATACCACTGGCCAGATGCAACCAACTGCATCATTACTCAAAATTAGGATAGGGCATAAACCCAAGCATACCTCTTAGATACTCAAATGTATCCTTAGGCAAAGGTTTTGTAAATATGTCTGCTATCTATTCCTTTGTTTTTATGTACTCTAGTCTCACTTCTTTTTTAGCAATTTTTTCTCTTACAACATGATACTTGATCTCTATATGCTTAGTCTTAGAATGTAAAATAGGATTCTTAGACATACTAACTATACTGATGTTGTCACAATGTATGACAAAAGGCTCAACAAACCTAATTCCAATATCCTTTAGCATCTGCTTCATCCAAATTATTTGGTTAAAATTGTTTTCTGTTGCTACATACTCTACTTTTGCTGTGCTCTGTGAAATACAATTCTTCTTCTTACTTAGCCAAGAAACTAATCTTCCTCCAAGAAAAAAGGCTCCACCACTGGTGCTTTTCTTGTCATCAACACTACCTCCCAAATCAGCATCTGTATATGCACATAGGGTAAATGTTACCCCAATTTTCATATGCATACAAATTTAGCTAAAATCCATCCCTAGGTCTCTATTTTTACCCTACTAAGCACCTCAAAAATTTTCATAGCCTTATGTCCTATTCTCCGGTCTCTACAAGCTTTCTAACTCTCTGGTCGGCAGGTCAAAAAATTCATAAAAGTAGCCATTGGTGTTCTAAAAACCCTAAGAGACCCTAGACCATGTTTTATTTGGTCATTACTTTTTCAGTCACTTAAAACTCCTCAATACCCATGTGCGCTTTAATTTCCTTCAGTTGCTAGTTCTCTAAGTCTTCTAGTGGTTATCTTTTCCTTTTGACAATTCAACAACTGAAGCATTCCTCTTAGTTACATAATGCTTGGAGGTTAAGTCTTAACATCTCGCGACCCAGCAAAATAGCTAACTTCCCCTTGGTCATGTAATTGCTAAGTCCATTAGTAGTCTAAGAAATGTGGGGTCCTAGTCAGGAAGATCCATCGGATGTCGTGAAATCACAAGGGGTTCTTCTCACACATGCGGTCTTGTGACAACTATTAGATCTTCCAAGTGTAAAGCACTGACATATCTTCATGAGGAGGTTTTATGACACATGTGATCTTACACCTGTCATTCAATCTACCAAGTGTTCAGGTCCTATCAGTGGGTCCAGTGCCAGGTCAGGGTGATGTGCTCAATCTTCATTGGCCGAAGTAAAGATGAATGTCAAGTGGGACCAATGCCACGTGTTGCTGACTTTCTTGTATATGATTGGTTTTCATGTGCTGATGAGGACTTCCAGGTGGACCGATGTGTTAGTGGGGCTCTAGCTTGACTGGATCTACGACTAGCATAAAATTGCAAGGAATATTTGAAGGGTATGAGATCTTGCACCTATTATCAGATTAGAATCTTCTCTTAAGTGGGTCCATTGTTCAAAGTACTGAGGTGTTCACTAATGGAGTTGCTGAAATGAATAAAATAATGCCATGTGGAAGCCTAGGCCCAGAGTTAATGAAGTATTAAGCAATTCAATGATTAAAGGGATTTCTTGCATTTTCTTAATGGAACCAGGGTAAGATAGAAGACCCAGTGATTCAATGAAAAGCCCTGTTCACTGAATTGCCTAACTAGACCAAGGTTAAGGAAAACACTTTACGAATGAGAAAAGGGTCTTCAGTCACATAGTCATTGAATGACTTAAAGGAGAGGAAGGTCAAGGTGGGTCCAAATATGTCGATACATCAATTTGCTCGCTTCTTATTGGTTGTTGACTTCCATGGTGGCATTTGACTTGTCAGAGGGGGGTTTTAAGTTGTTTTCTCAGTGCATCGAACCTATTCATCTACTAGGAAGGGTTTCTCATCAACGGTCACATTTTAGAATGACCGACTAGCCATTGCATTTCAAATTTGAATGTATCTAGGAAGGTTTTTTTCCAGCATTTGATTTGCAGGCTGCGAGCAGTGAGGTAGCTTAGAGAATTTAAGTCTCTAGGACATTTGTAGTTAAAGGAGGATGATGAGGAAGTCTCGACAGCTGTCATGGGTCATTTCTTGTCTCAAAAAGGTACCAATTATGTATCCATGGCAAGACTTTGTGTAGGAAACTTGATGGATCTAGGTTGCTTGTCCGTGAGTTGATGCAGTACAGAGATGGGCACACAATATCTAATTGGCCATGGTATTACAGAGATGTATTTATGATTACATTTGATGGCAGTCAGGGTTTGAATATTATTTTAATGAAAAATCCATGAAAACCCTAGTTAGGTTTTGCTCCCACTTGTTTAGGGGGATGTATATGTTGTATTTTTTGGAGCCTTAGCACTTAGAGTTGGACAATTGTAGAAGAAATTCATCCTTTCTTAAGGGTCATCTGTGGTGTCATTTCTACCCTCTAGCTTATACAATTGTATTTCTCCCATTGATGATTAAAACATTGTAGAGGTATTTTGTGACAATTCTTCATGTCCCTATGCTTCCTTGTTTGAGTTATCTATTATTGGATTAAAGTATATGATGTTTTTAGTGACATCTTAGGGTTCTTGATCCCTATCGCTTTCTGTAATTTTGTGTGTTATTGTGTTTGATATGATTTAGATGTTTTTGTGGGTATACTTTAGCCCCCTAATAGTCTTGTCTCAATCCTACACCGAGTTGCAGAAGTGAATGTCTATTTGCAAGTCATAGGTTGTGTCTTATGTTCAGACCCTCCTATGAAACACTTATGCAAGCCTATTTAGTAAGTTGTGACCTACTAGACCTGAGATTTTCATTGGTTCTATTCTTCTATACTAAGATCCAAACCCTAATTTCAGTGTATCACCTAGTAGGTAGTTTGCTTTCAGTCATTTCCCTTTCCAAGTATTCTTTCTATCCCTTTCCCTCCAAAGTTTACTTTCATGTCTAAAAGAAAATTAAGGTGATTATCCAAGAGGAACCAGCCTAGAGCCTGGACATCTCATCTCAGTTAGCATAGGTCCCACAACCTAGAGATGATTCCCATGTTATACTAGGTTTTCAAGACTACGAGAGCTTGAGACAAAGGTGCAAATTTAGTGTATAACAATTTTGGCACGCCTGGTGGGACAAGAAGTTTATTCAAATTCAAGTTATGTTATCTCTGATATACAGATTGCATGATACAAGCTTTTAGAAGTTGTTCTATCAAGTGTATCTAGTGACCACCAATTTCAAAGATCAACGCTAGCCTTGTTCAAGGTTTATGAGAAAGATTGAGACTAGGAGCTCAAAGCCCACTAAATTTTCAGAGTTGTCCTCAAGAAGAAGTCACAAAGGTAGGTCAACTCAAAGAACATCCCTTGCAAGGAGAGTTCATTTGACACCTCCTAATACTTGAGAAAGGAGACCTTTTCCCTTTCATTCTAGAAGGAGAGGTAGATCTCTAACCAGATATCTAGAAGAGGATTCAAATCTAGCATCAAATACAACTCATATAGTTGTCAATCTTTAGATTCGAACTCCTATAATTGCTAGGTCATTTGCATTTGTACCTTTCAATCAGGGTAGCCCATTAAAATTTTCTCAACATCATGATGTGCCCTTGGTGGCACTAAAGAGTATACCTAATTTTATTGGTGAAGGGCAGACAACTTCTTTTGAACACATAAGAGATGTGACCACCATCTGTAGCATACACAATATTACTCAAGAAGATGTGGCCACAAAATTATTAGTAGCCTCTCTAAAAGGTAAGGCTCTTGAATGGTTTAGAAATCTAACTGTTGGTTCCATTACTTCATGGGATGAATTAGGCGATGCATTAAGTAAGCACTTTGAGGATAAATTAGATAATTTGTATCTGGTAGAGCAGTTACCAACTATTAAGAGAGACCCTCAAGAACAAATGACAGATTACAATAGTAGATTCCTCAAAACATGGAATAGAATCCCAGTATTAGTAAGGCCATCAGCTGACCATGATTTTCTATATTACTTGCAAAGTCTAAATGGTCAAATTTCTATCATGATCTAGTCTATGGGTGGTACTTCCTTACCCCAAGCTTTTGACATAGTCGTCAGGGCTGAAAATTGTTTGATTCAAGTAGGCATGATTGCTAGAAGGCCTACAATGCCCATCTTCCCTAGCCTTAAACCCATTGCACCTACACAAGTACCCCCATTTACCCCAATTCCCACCATATTAGCACCTCAGGCTAGTACTAGTGGTCAAGAGCTAATAGCTAGTTTCTCTCAGGAGCTACAAGAAATAAAGAATAGCCAACAAACTAGTTATCAAGAAATGACAAACTTGTTGCTGACCTTGACTAAAGAGGTTAAAAATCTAAAGAAGCAGGGTCAAGGAATCAGACCACCATTTCAGTCACAAGGCTGAGGTCCTAATTAGAAATATCAAAATCAAGGACATCATTATCAAAAAAATAGGACACCATACCAAGGAGGGTATCAAGGACAAAGACAAAGTTTTAATCAGAGACCATTCCAACCATATAACCCTACACCTCTAAATTCTATGAATCCAATGAGGGATATGGTTCCTAGTCAAAACAACATGGCTATGGATAATGAATGCTATTTTCCTTGTAATCAGCCTCATAATCAAGCTAAATGTTCAAATGGATGGATGAACCAAGCTCTAATGGTTCAAAGTGCCTCACAAGCTCAATCAAAGGCTTCATCCAGTGGGTTAGTTCATCAACAAGAATCACAAGAAAATGAGACTACTCTTTTTAATTGGGAGCAACCAGACTTCAATGGAGTCAATGATTAAGCTACTTTTGTTGCTTATACAAGAGAAAAAAGGAGAGCTCAAGACATGGAGAGAGAAGATTCAAATGTCAAGGCCACTACATCTATAGAGAAACTACAACAAGCCACACCCATCACACCTAAGGAGGCTCCTTCCCTTACAAGTAACGAAGGCCAAATTCTGAAGGAAGTGGAGCCCATCATAGTAAAAGCACAACAAAGAGTACACACTGTGACACCTTTTAACATTATAGACAACATGAAGAAGCTGAATGTCACCATGTCCTTGTAGGACTCTTTGGCTCTTCCAGGATAGCCTAAAATTTTGAAGAAGGCCATGTCAGAGGTAGCAACTCCTCAATTTGCAAGAGAAACTACAAAGCTAGTGTTAGTTAACACTGGTCAAGAAAAGGGGGCTCCAAGTAGAAACTCCAAAGGAAATGCCACACAAGGTAGGAACTCAAAGAAACCTCCCTTTTATGTATCTTTAATCATTGGAAAATCTTTAGTACATAATTGTATGGTAGATAGTGGAGCTACTAGCACTGTGATGCCCAAGAAAGTAGCTGACCAATTAGGACTGAAATATGAACCCTTCAAAAAAAAGGTCACACAACTTGATGGATCCTCAGTCAATACTATAGCTATGGCTAAGGATACCAGTCTAATCCTGCATGCTAGTCCTAATTTTTCCATCCTCTGTGATATATACATCATAGATCTCCTTGCATTATTTTCTATATGTCTTTCAAGGGAGTTTATAGCCAAGATAGGAGGCTACCTATCTTCTGACTGATCTCACATGCTATTTCATACAAGGTATGGGACCAAAGTCACCATTAAATTAGAACCATTAGTAGCACACCATATAGAACCATATGTATCCAATGCCATCAATGCAAATTACCCCATATATGATAATAGTGACTTCCAAACTATTAGTGAAGCAAGCACAAAGATAGAAAGTATCCCTAATATTCTTTTAGATGGAAGAGCTTCGGAAGCCCAAGAAAGCTTTGTTTGGGATTTTGGTTTGGGAATTTATTTGATACAAGAAAGTGGATCCATAGAGCCAACCCTTTTCAAGGAAGACACTGATTCAAAGGATCAGAGTAATCAGGTTTGAGAACTATTTTTTGATGGAGCTAGAAGTAGACATGGTTTTGGTGGTGGTTCTATGCTAGTGTCCCCAAGAGGAGAAAGGTATTATATTTCCTTTAGATTTAGTTTCTCTTGCACTAGAAACACTACAGAGTATGAAAGTCTAGTCAATGGACTAGAATAGGCTAGAAAAAGAGGGCTTAAAGCCCTAAAAGTTTATGGTGACAGTGAATTAGTTGTCAGCCAAGTAAGAGGGATAAGTGCAACCAAGAATGACACCTTGAGAGAATACAAACATAGAGTTTGGGATGCAATTGAATATTTTTGGGCTTTCAATATTGTTGTCATCCCTATAAAGTTAAATCCAAATGCAGATAGGTTAGCTGTTGTTGGATCTCAGTATGACATTCCAAATAGCATTTCTAAAGAAATAGATCAACAACATATCAAAGTAATTGTCAAACCATATATTCTTGATAATGATGTCAATTGGTAAGTGTTTGATAATGATGAACAAGTTTTGCAATTCTTGTTTGAAGAAGATGTTTTTTCAGAGTACAATAAAGATAGGCTATCACAAAGTTATGGTGATCAAGTAATACAACTTAAGTCTAATAAGATGCCTAGAGGTCTTGTCACCTTAGAGACTATCTTCAACAAGGATGATGAAGTCAAGAAAAAAAAAGCTAGCCTGGTAGTCAAACAAGAACATTGTGTTGAACTAGAGTTGCAACCAAATAAGAGCCTACAATTTGGAAAAGTGAAAAATGAATTAGAAAAGAAAGCTTATACCTAATTATTCAAAGAATTCGGTGATGTTTTTGCATGGGAATATGAGGACCTCAAAGGTTTTGATCCTACCCTTTCCCAACACACTATTGAATTAGAACCTAATGCCAAACTAGTAAGGGAGAAACAAAGGCTTGTTAATCCCAAGCTTGAGAAACTTATGCATAAGGAAGTGCTCAAATTAATAGAAAGTGGTATCATCTACCCCATCAAGCATACTAGTTGGGTTTCCAACCTTGTTTCTACCAGGGAGAAGAATGGGGAGTTGAGGTTATGTGTTGACTTCAGGGATCTTAACAAAGCTTCATTAAAAGACCACCATCCATTACCCTCTATGGAACAAATCTTACAATGTGTCTTTGGATCTGAGAGATTTTCATTATTGGATGGCTATTTAGGATACAATCAAATCTTAGTAAATGAAGAGGATCAATACAAGACTGCATTTACAACCAAGTGGGGAACCATGGATTATCAAAAGATGCCCTTTGGTTTGTCAAATGTAGGTGCTACATTTCAAAAGACAATGGATATGGCCTTTAAGGGCCTCATCTACAAGTTTGTGTTGGTCTACTTAGATGACATAACTATCTATTCAAAGCATGTAGTAGATCATATCAAACATTTTGAGAAGATTATTGAAAGGTGTAGAGAGTTTGGGATATCTCTTAATCCCAAGAAGTGTGTGTTTGTTATTCATGAAGGAAAATTGCTAGGATATGTACTATCCAAACAAGGGATCACAATAGATCTTGAGACAATTGCAGCTATCCTAGAGCTACCCCTACCACATCACAAGAAAAGTCTCCAATCTTTCATAGGAAATATCAATTTTGTTAGGAGATTCTTGCCTAACATTGTAGATTTACTTAAGCCTTTGACAACCATGTTAAAGAAGAGTTCAGCTTTTAGTTGGACCAAAGAAGTGAGAGTCAACTTCCAGGCTATCAAAGAGGCCTTAACAGAAGCCCTTGCTCTCCTAAACCCAAATTTCAGTAAGGATTTTATCCTTTATGCTTATGGAGGTCATGATACTATATCTGCAATGCTGACTCAAGAAAATTCAGATGGATTGGAGAAGCCTATTGCCTTCTTTAGAAAAGGTTTGGAAGAGTATGAATAGAGGTACTCTTTTGTAGAGAAACATGTACTTGCTATGGTAAAGATCCTTAAAAAGTTTAGATATCTATTGACCCATAGCAAGGTACACTTGAATGTTACTCATCCAAGTGTCAAAGAATTTTTTCTTTCCAAAGATCTAAATGAGAAAAGAGCTGGTTGGATCACCAAGGTGATGGAATATGACATAGATATTCAAATTACCAAGCTGGTTAGAGGAAGAGGTCTCTGTGAGCATTTGGTAGAAGATGAAAGTTCAAAGAAATCAGAGCAAATGCATGCATCTCTGGTGGTGCATTCTACGAAAGAACAAGCCAAGGCAACAAGCTGGTTGCCTAATATGATCAATTATTTGAAGACAGGACAATGTCTTGCAAGTTTGGATTCAGCAAAAAGGAGGTATTATAGGTTACAATATGTTCCTTTTGTGCTGATAGATGAATTTATTTTTAGAAAGGATCATAATGGTGCCCTTTTAAGATGCATAGATTTAGAGAAGATAGCTGATGTCCTATTTGAATTTCATGATGGACATTGTGGAGGTCACTTTTCCCCTAGGACTACTACTTTTAAAATCATAAGGGCTAGATACTATTGGCCATCTATCTTTAAGGGTAGCCATGATTATGTGAGAAAATGCATCAAGTGTGCCATGTTTGTAGGAAAAGAGAGGCTTGCAGTGTTTCCCCTACAACCAATCATAATAGATCAACCCTTCATGAAGTGGGGCATAGATTTCATTGGCATGATCAATCCTCCATCTAGTGTAGGACACAACTGGATAATCACTGCGATAGATTATTTCACTAGGTGGATAGAAGCAATTACATTAAGAGAGGCCAATGAGAGTGTTGTCTTATGTTTTTATGATGACATAGTTCATAGATTTGGCATTCCAGATTCAATAATCTTAGACAGTGCATTGGAATTCATAGGCCTCAAAGTCTCAGAATGGGTAGTCAGGAATGGCACTTATCTGAATACCAGTTCCAATTATTACCCTCAAGGAAATGGCTTAGCTGAATCAACAAACAAGAATTTGATTAGGATAATCAAGAAGACCTTGCAAGACAATCAGAGTGGTTGGCATACTAAACTAAGGTCTGCATTATGGTTAGACATAATTACTCCAAAGAAGATCATTGGGAATTCTCCTTACATGCTAGTGTATGGTAGAGAGGCTAAGTTATCTATTTCAACCAAATTAATAGCCCTGGACTTAGCCACTCAATATGCCCTATTTGAAGAAGGAGATCCCTTACAAATCAGGTATGCTCAGTTGATAGAATTGGAAGAGATTAGAGACAAATCAATGAAGGACATGGAATTCCATCAGATTCAAACAAAGAAGAGCTTTGATTAAAGAGCTAGGGTCAGAAATTTCAAAGTTGGGGATGTAGTCCTCAAGTGGGATGAGTTCAGATCCAATCCTAGTAGACATACAAAATTTGATTCATTTTGGGGTAGACCATTTGTTATAACAGAATGCAAGGGATCCAATGCTTTCCAGCTATCAAATCTTGAAGGAGATGCCTTGCTAATATCAGTGAATGGATTCCACTTGAAGCTCTTCTTTGAGGTTAATCCCTCTTTGTAACTTCTTGTAAATATGTCCTTGCTTTCTTTCCCTATTTTCTAGGTTAGTTTCCTACTTTCCAAGAAGTGCTTGTGCACAATTTCTACCTCTTTGAGAGAATTTTGACTTTTGATGACCCCATGCCCAATGAATCATGTCAAGGCCACTAGTTTCCATGTCTAGCAGGCTGACATCTAGCAGAAATCACCAAAATGTTACCCTAATTTTTATATGCATACAAATTTGGCTGAAATCCATCCCCAAGTCTCTATTTTTTCCCTACCAAGCACCTTAGAAAATTTCATAGCCTTATGTCCTATTCTCTGGTCTCTGCAAGCTTTCTAACTCTCTAGTCTGGAGGTCAAAAAATTCATAAAAGTAGTTTTTGGAGTTCAAAAAACCCTAAGAGACCCTAGACCATGTTCTATTTGGTTGTTACTTTTTTGGTCACTTAAAACTCCTCAATACCCACGTGCGCTTTAATTTCCTTCCTTCGCCAGTTCTCTAAGTCTTCTAGTAGTTATCTTTTCCTTTCGGCGATTCGGCGACTGTAGCATTCCTCTTAGTCATGCAATGCTTGGTGGTTAAGTCTTAACATCCTGTGACCTAGTGAAATATCTAACTTCCCCTTGGTCACATAATCCCTAAGTCCTTTGGTAGTCTAAGAAATGTGGGGTGCCAATCAGGAAGATCCGACGGTTGTTGTGAAATCACAAGGGGTTCTTCTAACACATGTGATCTTGCGACAACTATTAGATCTTCCAAGTGTGAAGTGCTACATTATGTCAGTGGGTCCATTGCCACATTGTCCCATGTGGAAGCTTCTCATTGGCTGAGGGTAACAATTCAGATAATATGTCAGAGCAAGCCTGATAGATTGTGTTCCTTTTAATCTGACAACTGGCAAGTAATCTCAAGGGTTTGTGTTAGAGCTTGAGATCATGTGTCGATCATTGATTTCACTTTGTTGTCAGAAGCTCTATGGGTGGGTCCTCATTTGCTGATGTGCTCATTTCCTATTGGTCCACATAGCACACAGCTAGATTACATCAATGGGGCCATGTCAGAGTCTCTAAAGGGTTCTCAAAAGGATGAAGATCTATGGATGGCATATCTTCATGAGGAGGTTTTTTGACACATGCGATCTTACACCCATTGTTCGATCTACCAAGTGTTTAGGTCCTATCAGTGGGTCTAGTGCTAGGTCAGGGTGACATGCTCAATCTTCATTGGCTAAAGTAAAGATGAATGTTAAGTGGGACCAGTGCCTTGTGTTGCTAACTTTCTCATATATGATTGGTTTTCATGTGCTGATGAGGACTTCCAAGTGGATCGATGTGTCATTGGGGTTCTAGCTTGAATGGATCTATGACTAGTGTAAAAGTGCAAGGAATATTCGAAGGGTATGAGATCTTGCGCCCGCTGTCAGATTAGAATCTTGTCTTAAGTGGGTCCATTGTCAAAAGTGTCGAGGTGTTCACTGATGGAGTTACTAAAATTAATAAAGGAATTCCATGTGGTAGCCTAGGCCCAATGTTAATGAAGTATTAAGTGATTCAATGATTAAAGGGATTTCTTGTGTTCGCTTAATGGAACCAGTGTAAGATAGAAGACCTAGCGATTTAGAAAAAAGCCTTGTTCACTGAATCACCTAACCAGACCAAGGTTAAGGAAAAGACTTCATGAATGAGAAAAAGGTCTTCAGTCACGTAGTCATTGAATGACTTAAAGGAGAGGAAGGTCAAGGTGGGTCCAAATATGTCGACACGTCAATTTTCTTGCTTCTTACTGGCCGCTAACTTCCATGGTGGCATTTGACTTATCAAAGTGGGGTTTTAAGTTGTTTTCTCAATGCATCATAGTCATTCATCAACCGAGAAGGGTTTCTCATTGATGATCATGTTTTAAAATGACTGGCTAGCCATTGCAATTCAAATTTGAATGTGTCTAGGAAGGTTTTTTGCGAGCATTCAATTTGCAGGCCGCGAGTGATGAGGTAGCTTAGATAATTTATGTATCTAGGACATTTGTAGTTAAAGGAGGATGATGAGGAAGTCTGGGTGATCATCATGGGTCATTTCTTTTCTCATAAAGGTACCAGCTATGCATTCATGGAAAGACTTTGTGCAGGAAAGTTGATGGCTCCAGGTTGCTTGTTCGTGAGTTGATGCAGTACAGAGATGGGCACACAATATTTGATCAGCCATGGTATTACAAAGATGTATTTACGATCAGATTTGATGTCAGTCAAGGTTTGAATATTATTTTAATGAAAAATCCATGAAAACCCTAGTTAGGTTTTGCTCCCACTTGTTTAGGGGGATGTATATGTTGTATTTTCTGGAGCCTTAGTGCTCAGAGTTAGACAATCGTAGAAGAAATTCATCCTTTCTTAAGGGTAATCTGTGGTGTCATTTCTACCCTCTAGCTTATATAGTTGTATTTCTCCCATTGATGATTAAAACATTGTAGAGGTATTTTGTGACAATTCTTCATGTCCCTATGCTTCCTTGTTTGAGTTATCTCTTATTGAATTAAAGTATATGATGTTTTCAGTGATATCTTAGGGTTCTTGATCCCTCTTTCTTTCTATAATTTTTTGTGTTATTGTGTTTGATCTAATTTAGATGTTTTTGTGGGTATACTTCAGCCCCCTAATAGTCTTGTCTCAATCCTACACCAAGTTGCAAAAGTGAATGTCTATTTGTAGGTCATAGGTTGTGTCTTATGTTCAGACCCTCCTATGAAACACTTATGCAAGCCTATTCAGTAATTTTTGACCTACGAGACCTAAGCTTTTCATTGGTTCTATTTCTCTATACTAAGATCCAAACCCTAATTTCAGTGTATCACCTAGTAGGTAGTTTGCTTTCAGTCATTTCCCTTTCCAAGTATTCTTTCTATCCATTTCCCTCCAAATTTTACTTTCATGTCTAAAAGAAAATTAAGGTGATTATCCAAGAGGAACCAGCCTAGAACCTAGAGGTCTCATCTTAGTTAGGATAGGTCCCATAACCTGGAGATGATTCCCATGTTATACTAGGTTATCAAGACTACGAGAGCTTGAGAAAAAGGTGCAAACTTAGTGTATAATAGTAAAATCATCAGATTTTTCATACCACAATCCATAATCCATTATACCTCTTAAATATCTCAATATCCTATTTACTGCTGCATAATGTGACTCTCTAGGTTTAGCTTGAAATCTTACTACCATTCCAACTAAGTGTTATATATCCAGTCTAGTATCTATTATGTACTGTAATCCTCCAATCATGGATCTATATTTCTTCTTCTCAATTGCCTGTGTTTCATCTTTGCTAGATAGTTTATGTCCTATAACCATAGATGTTCCAACTAGTTTACAGTTCTCCATTCCAAATCTTTTCAGCAAATCATTCAATTACTTTGTCTGACATACAAAGATACCATCACTGTTCTATGTTATCTGTAATCCCAAAAATTATTTCATCTCACCAATCATACTCATTTCAAATTCAGTCTTCATTTCATCAACAAATTTGTCACTAGCTTCATCTTGTCCTCCAAAGATAATTTCATCGACGAAAATTACTATAATCAACAAACCATTTTCAATTTCTTTTGTGTACAGATTTCTATTAGTTGTTCCTTTAGTAAATCCCAATTTCAACAAATACTTATCCATTCTAGCATACCAAGTTCTAGGTGCTTTCTTTAGTCCATATAATTCCTTTTTCAGTTTACATACCATATCTCCTTCTTGAGTCAAAGGAAAACCTTCAGGCTGCTCAATGTAGACTTCTTCTTCCAATTCACCATTCATAAATGCTGAATTCACATCCATCTGATACACTTTGAATTTCTTAAAAGCTACATAGGCCAAGAACATTCTTACTACTTCAATTCTTGCCACAGGTGCAAAAGTTTCTTCATAGTCAATTGCTTCTTGCTGCGAGTATCCTTTACAAACTAATCTTGCTTTGTTTCTTACTACTTCTCTTTATTCATTCATCTTGTTTCTGAATACCCATTTAGTTCCAATCACATTTTTGTCTTTAGGTCTAGGGACCAATTCCCATGTCTTGTTCTTTTTAATTTGATCTAGTTCTTCTTTCATAGCATTAATTCAATGTTCATCTTCACAAGCTTCACTAGTAGATTTAGGTTCAATTTGAGAAATCAAACATAAATGTACCTTTTTCCAAGTCAGAAATCCTCTGTCCAAACTTCCAATAACTTGTTCAATAGGATGATGTATTGATATATACCTGTTTGGTGTCATAGTCATAGATCTTGCTTCAATTGTAGATTCTTCTCTAGATTCCTCTTTGGTTTCTTCTGCAGGACTCTCATTCAATAATTCACTATCAGTCTCATAGAATAATTCAGTAGTTTCAATGTTAGGCTGAGGATGAGCTTCTTCATCAGATTCATAGTCAAGCATTCTTTCCTAAATTTTAAACTTCTCATCAACTTTAACATTTGCACTTTCAACAATAGTTTTAGTTCTCTTATTGTAACATCTATATGCTTTTCTCTTCAAAGAATATCCAAGAAAAATACCTTCATCACTTCTAGGATCAAACTTTACAATATCATCATCTCTCTTTATATAAAATTTGCTTCAAAAAATTTTAAAATACTTAACTGAGGGTACATGTCCAAACCATAATTCATAAGGTGTCTTATTTGTGTCTACTCTGATTTGTACTTTGTTCATTTTATATACTATTGTATTCACTGCTTCTCTCCAAAATGTCTTCACCAAATCATTCTCAAATAACATAGCTCTTGCTACTTCAGTCATTGACCCATTTCTTCTTTTTGCAATACCATTTTTTTCAAGTGTTCTAGGGGCTGAAAAACTATCTCTTAATACCATTCACTTCACAAAAAGTGTTAAACTCTCTACAAGTAAATTCTCTGCCTCTATCAGATCTCAAACTTTAATCTTCATTCCAGATTCATTCTCAAATATATTCTTAATGATCTTAAACTTATCAAATGCTTCATATTTTTCTTTCAGAAATGCGCCACATCATTCTTGTAAAATCATCAACAAGATTCATAAAATACCTTTCTCCATCGAATCCTCTAGTCCTGGTAGGACCGCTCAAGTCTGTATGAACAATCTCCAACTTCTCTGCCGATGTGAACTTCTTACTAGGAAATGAACTTCTCTTTTGCTTAGCCATCACACATTATTTGCAAATCATGTTAGTAGGCTTCATAATTTTAGGCAAATCCCTTACTGCAAGTGTAGTAGTCACTTTCACAATATTATCAAAGTTTATATGAAAAAACATTCTATGCCATAGCCAATTTTTATCAATTTTAGTAATCAAACATGTCATCTCAATAGGATTCAACTGAAATACATTACCTCTGGTTCTAGATCTAGTTCCAATCAGATTTCCATCTTTATCCTTTATCACACAAGTTTTCTCAGTAAACCAAACTTGATATCCCCTATCCACTAACTGTCCAACACTCAAAATATTATGTTTCAATCCATCAACAAAGTAAACATCATCAATATTAGTCTTTCCATCAAGAGTAATAGATCTTATACCTTTAATCAAACAAGGTGTATTGTTACCAAATCTAATAGTTCCTCCATCATAGTTGTTAAACTTTATGAACTTCTTCATGTCACAAGTCATATGATGTGAACAACCACTATCTATAATCCAATCAGCTTTCTTTTCAACTTGGGAAACTAATGCTTTTGCTTCCTTAACATTAGATTCATAATTCTCTTCTTTAATTGCTACAAATCCTATTTCATCATTAGTCTCAGTATCACTTTCACTCAGAGTTCTTTCTATACTAGCTTCAAGATCTTCATCATTAGCATAATAACATTCCTTAGATCTTTTAGGCTTGAAATTATTTATGTACTTCTTAACTCTCTTAGGACACTTAGATGCAAAATGACCATAGTCTTGACAAGTCCAACATTTAAAATTTTTCTTACCGTCTAGTTCTCTTTTCACAAGCAAGGCAATACCTTCTTCAATCTTCTTATCTTCTTCATTTCTAGATCTGCTACTACTGGCATAATCTCCACTCACACTGGTACTTCTTGACAAAGTAGGATGAATACTAAGAGCACTGAATGCTATCTCCATTCTAGGTAAGTCTCTTGATACCCTCAGGTTCATTTCTACTACTTCCAATCATCCAAGAAGAGTCTCTCTTGTAAAGTTTTTAGTACAAGGTATAACTTGTTCAATCATCTGTGTTGTCTGTTTAAATATAGGAGTCAATGTCCTCAAAATTTTCCATATCACTTCATTCTCTATCTTTTTTCCTCCACAATCTTTTATTCCTACAACAATTTCTGACATTCTACCAATATAGCTTCTAACAGATTCATCTTCCATCATTCTTATATATTCAAATGCACATATCCAATTATGTGATCTAGCTCTCTTTGCATTTTCATCACCTTCAAAAGTAGAGTGTAAAGCTTTCCAAATTTCATGGGCTTTTGTTAAACATTTTACATGACTGTATTCATTCTCTGAAAGTGTTGTCAAAAGTTATTCTCTTTCAAGTATGTTACACATGAATAGATCTAGCTCATCTTTAGATCCTGTCTCAAGATTATCTTCTCTAATGATAGTCTTCTCATTCTTTGTAATCAACCAATAACCTGGTACTAAACATAGTATATGTGTCTTCATATTCTCTTTCCAGCTGTCAAAATTTACTCCATCAACCTTAGGGATTTCTTTCCTGAAAGTCACCATGGATCTCCTTAAGCTGTTAAACTTTTCTTTCAAGGACCTGCCACTCTGATACCAATTGTTAGAAAGTAAAGTCCACCAAGATAACTAGGGGAGGGGGGGTGAATTAGTTATTAGATAATTATAACCTTTATCAACTTCAGTAGCATTAAACCATGTAAGCAATGTAATTACCAACCATAGAAAAATATTCATACACAATGACACAATAACACAAGATATGTTGACTAGGGAACCTCTTGATCAAAGAGTAAACCCCAGTGGGAATGATGCCCACAAAAGATGCACTAATATAAATATTCCTTGTGAAAGGATGGACTCTGTTAGGAGTCTTATGAAATACATTCAGTACATATGAATCCCTATTAGGAGATTTTGAATCCCTATTAAAAGATTCTAACCCTGTTAGGAGTTATGGAAGACAAAAGGACCCACTGCCCAAACAGCTTTAGGGTAAGATCACTAAACACATTGTCCAAATGACCTTAATATTATTTAGTAGAATAATATGAAATATGTTACCTACTTACTATGCCAAATCGCACTCACTGCTACACCATATCTCAATTCCAGATCTCTGTACTAAGCATGTCTTCCTTCACAATTTCACTTTCACAACTCCATTAGCTCTTTTATTCACTTCATGCTTACATTTACATTCAACCATACCATGCTCACACTTATTTCATATTACTACCACTACTACTACATTCAAATAAGGAAAAAACATTTCTTCCTTTATACCACACTCAAATAATTACAAATGAGTCGGCACACAAATACAAAATAAAAGTTTCCACACACTACATCAAAATTACATAAAACTGTCAGCTTCCAGATATAATAACTCTTCACTCATGTAACCTCAAAGTTTGTGCTATGAACCACATCACTATCAATGTGTCTCAACCTTCCCTTTAATTGCACAAAACTAGATTCCATCCCGATTAGGAGATATCATCTAATTTCCACAAACCACTACTCAGGAACACTGCCTGAATACTGCTTCCACCAAAATACTCATAACTTCTATGAATAAATGAATTTATATCTACACTCTTAACCATAGATAAATAAAATATCAAATAATATAGCCTCAACATTGCATAGCTCCAACTGTAATATCTCATGTGCGCTAATCAAAACACTGTCTGCTTCTCTACTAGTCTCAAGAAGATCACAATGTTGACATCAATGACAATCATAGTCATGAATACAACAACAACTGCTACAGAATGACTGCCAACATCTAGCATTCATTCCTAATAGGCTTTAAAATATAAGATCTATTAGGATCCACTTGGTTAAGATCTTTTACAATTATGATTACACTTTAATTAGTACATACACTTCTGTAATCACCAAAAAGTGGACAGGATCATTCATGTGAGTAATCAAGGAAAATCAAGGCAATTGAATCCAAACAAGAATTTGTCCAATCAAAATTAAAATCAATCTTCAATTCAAATTAATTAAAAATCAAGAGCCAAAAGATCAATTAAAACCTATCAAATCATGATAAATTAAATCAATGTGCAATTAATCCAATTAATTGTATAGTTTGAATTAAGTCAAATCAACCCATTCAAGGGATGCACATGGCTAAACAATTAGATTAAATTAAAATTAATTAAGTCATATTTTCTCTCAACACCACATGAGAGGAAAAAGCCTCAACCAATAGGATTTAAGGAAAGAACTCACATGGATCAAGCCAAAATGAATCTCAATCACTCAATTGAAAAGAACATCTTGTCCACTCATCCAAAGCTTTGAGGATAATCCATTTAAATTGTCTCTAAAGCATGGAACAAAGGACTTAACCCCAACTCAACCATGATCAAATCCAACTACACTCCCTACCCTTGCCAAATCCTATAAAAGAAAGGCTAAATTTACTCATAATTTATCCACAAATCTAAGAATTGCATCTAACCTCTTGAGATTTTGAGCTAGAAAAGAAAATTTAGAAGTTTATTAAGCATTTAAACTTGGAATTGAACTATTTTAGCCTATTTTATCATATTTTCTCATTCTAGGATTGTCATTAATAGAGGCTTGCTGAGAGCTTCACCATTAACATCCCTAGTTAGAGATCCATAGAGTGCTTAATTGCTTCTCATTTCTTAAAATAGCTCTTCCTTTGTGGTAATTTAGTTATTTTATTTAATTATTTGCAATACCAACCCTATGAAGGTACAAATTCTAGTACACAACTTGTCTATAAAACTTACATCAACATATGCTTATTATACTCAATATATGCTCAATAAAAATTAACCTCATAGTGTAATTCTCTCAGAATATAAATTATCTGAATCACATTCACACTATATTCTTAGTGTGTTGTTACTCGGTGGATTTTCTACTCATCACCTACTCTCTACAATTTACCATTCACATATATAGTCTCTCATACCCTCCGATTGTCAGATTTTGATCCAATTTATACTTAATTCTAGAAGTAGTGGAAAAAATCTAGAATCATCTTCTTAAGTGGTGAGAGCATTGCTTACTTCTCCAATATATATCTTGTTTAATTCTCATTGGTGAATCTAACCTTTTAATCATACACAATCATCATATTTAAATCTTCAATGCTTCAACAAAAATTTTCCTTGAGATTCGTAAACTATTTTCCACTTGATGTCTAGATTCAATGTATCTGTAGAGTCTCCTTGTGTCGACTTGAGATGCTCAGAAATACATTTTCCTTCTTTTGGGTATCATGTATGTTCTCTTAGTTGGTAGATGTTGTATCTTGGTACTACTCGAATCTTGGTGCTCGGTGGTCGGTTTGTATTGTTCTACCTTGCTCGTTGTCTTAACTTCCTTTATCTTTACCAAAAATTGTCTTTCCTTTATTTCCTTTTACTGACTAGCTTAGGTTCATTAATGACTTGACTTTCCTCCTTTTACCAAATGACTTTGACAATCAGTATGAATTAATCATAACTAATGATGACAAAATAACTATAATCTAATCACTTATATCAACTATTAGACTTACCATGCTATCCATAGCACTTACATTTGTGGTATTTACCAAGTCTTCAGCCTTATGCACATGTTTTTGAAATGACTCAATTTGGCAGATAAAAAATGGTTCTAACTGCATGAGATCCATTCTAATTTTATTCTCCTCTTTCCTCAACTCATGTCGCACTCTCATTAGGTGCATAAGCCTTTGATAGCATGCCTTAAAAGTGTCAGGCTCAGTAGACACCTTTGATAGATTCTCAGTCATTTCCTTCTCAACCATTTCATCTTTGGCTTTTATGTCTTTTAGAAAATTAGAAATCAAACCATTTTTTTGAAATAATAAAAGAATATATTGCAATTCATTTTCCAACTTGATAACCAACTCAGAAATTTTTACCTTATCAAGAGCTATGGATTGAAGTAGTTCTTCAATGACCTTATTCTCCATTTGCTTTCTATGCACTTGCATCTTATATTATGTGGTCTTAGTACCTGGTTTGTTAATTTGGCTCACTTGTTCACTTAATTGGTTGTAAATATTTCCTTTCTTATTTATATCTTCCTTTGGTATAATCTCCTATAGTATTTCTTTGATATTTTCTAGGACATCTATTTTCTACTTCTTTGCAGGCAATTTATCTTGTGCAACTTTCCTTTTAAGTAAATCATCATTTACCATATTCTGATAGTTTCATGGGGCTCATGGTGGATATGTCAACCATCAGTATAACAATAGGTTGGATCCAATCTATTTTTTACTTCTCATGCTTTCTCTTCTTGGACTTCTTCTTTGCAGCTTGTGTACTCACTCTAGTAGATAACTTCACATAAAAATTGTGGCAATAACTTAGTAGTATCCCCGGTTATCTCTTCTTTTTGTTTTCCTTCTTTATCTTATTTTTATTCTTTCTGCTCTTCTTCTTTATATTTTTCCTTCTCATTCACAACTTCTTGTCTTTATTGGGTATGAGTGGTCTTAGTAGGAGTAACCAACTTTGTAGTTTCCTTTTGTTCTTTATCCTTTTATAGTTCAGTGGGAGCATCATTTTTTTACCTCTGAGACAACTTCTTAAATCTTAGGAAAATTCATTATGTGTTGAATAACAGGATCTTCTTCCATTATTTTTTCTTTTTCTAAATCATTAAGATTCAATTCTTCAATATCCTTGGCCTTGGTTGCCATTACATTTTTATCATCTTCTATAACCCCTACTAGGTCTTTATCTATTATGTCTTCTATGATGACCTTTTCTTTACCTGTAGTCAAATAAATGGGACCCAACTTTCCTTTTTACTCCTTGATTTCTATCGGTAGGTGAGGAAAGAATATCTTTCTCCATAAATCAATTGTTTCCTTTTTAACTTCTTCAAGCTTACCGACCATTACTTTTAGTGCTCTACTCTTGACTAGGAATATCTTAGAATATTATTTCCATGCTTCCTTAATTACTCTAGTTGATAATTCAGGTACATTGATAGACATGGATCTTTTCCTCATTTGTTTTTCAAATTTCAAGGCATATTTCCATCTACCATCTATATTTTGACATAATACATCTAACACTTGGTTGGCTATCTGAAGTGGCGTAGTTCTAAACTTGTGCAGTGTAAACACAACTACTTCTTCAATCTTTTATTTTTCCTCATCACCCTTTTCTTCATATTTGAGTTATTTTATACCTGAATAACCTCCATATTTATTGCTCATACCTTAAGAGACTCATTAAGGTTTCTCATTTTTTGGGACTAGTTATGCACAACCTTGAATTGTGAAACATCTTCTGATTTAGTTTCATTGTCTTCTTGTAATCTTAATTTCCTTTTGGGTTTCCCAGTTGTCTTCTTTTCTCTCATGTAGGTTTTAGGCTATGGTGGTTCAATCTCTACTTTATTTTTCTCTCTCGTTGTGGAGGAAGACATTGTTAATGGTTTGAAACACTACTAATCAGTTTTCTATTTTTGCGTAAAACCTTAGGTATCAATAGAGCTAGTTTGATTTTATTCTTTACATCCTCATAAGTGTCATACCAATTGGCTCTTTTGTCAACTGGTTTCTCTAATAATCCTTCAATCTGTATTGATACAACATCAATATCCATTTCATAACCCATTGGTGGTAACCAAATGGTTCTTGGTTCCATATATCTCACTATATAAGTGTCTATATCAACTTCAAAACATATAGTATCCTCGTACTTTTCCACTAGCTGTGGTGGAATTTTAAATATTTTATGCATTTTTTATTAAAATTTTGAAAAATAATCATTCATGATCATGTCAAAGTTATCTCCTAAACTTTGAATAAAATCATTTATCTGGTAAATTATCATTTTGTTTACGTTCCACACTACATCACCAATTGATGGAAAAAATTTCTAAAAGTAGAAAAATATGCATACTAGTAGTGGACCGAACTTCAAAGTATTTTTTTTCCTTCCTAATTGTAATCATATTGTCATCTAAGTTCTTCAATAAGATATCACATAGATCTACCTTAATATCTTTCTTCACAATCTCGTAAGCTATAGAGACATTTGTTCAAGGTACATTGTCTACCCAAGATGACTAGAAGATTCAATAGGATATTATATTGCATGCCAATCTTAACTCGAGATCAAAAAAAATAGATAAGTTCAAACCTCTTCCATCCCATTTATGTGGAGTAAGCTCACAAAGTTTGTTCTTGTCCATTTTCTTATGAGCTCTTAGTCTATGACTTATTGGATAAACTGTTACAATATGTAGTACATCTTTTATGATTTTAATAGGTGCATCGAGCCACATGAACTGATCATGTACATGGCTCAAGACAATCCTCATCCATTATTTGTTGAATATTATTGTTACATGCATGGAATGACCCTTAGTCTCCAAATGTGTATGATCATCCTTCAACTTCTTGTTTACACAGATTCCTATAGGATGTGTCAATCTCTGCCTAAAAAATGTCATCTATCTTTCAATGTATGAAGGAATGAATGTCTTAAATAAGAATAACTCTCAGTGGGATTGAAGATAGGGCTCCAAATTTATTTGCTTCAGCTGCTAGGGTGGGTGGTAGCTTGTACTTTGGATTGACTAGGTCAATATTCTCTACAACGATAGGCTTTTGTTCTTTTGTTGCCATTGATTCACATAAATAATTTCTTGACTAGTAAATTTTTTATTGAATAACAACTTGTTTTCATTAACACAACTTGGGAAAACACCATTAATACCTCAAATGTGCTTGATAATGCTTACATTTTCTTGATTGGTCTCTTGAATGCACTCAAAAGACTCTTCTTTGATAAATGCTTCAAATGCTCTTAAAAATGTAAGGTAAAAATGAAATAACAAGAGCTATATTTATAGTTTTTCTTCAATTAGACTTTCCATCTAGTCTATAATTTTGGCATTAAATTATCTTTACCAGCTCCCTTTTCACTTATTACCAAATGTACTTTCCTTTCACCGAATGGAAAAAATAACATATACTCTTACCAATCAAAATATGAAATTTCAACTTTACAACATATATCCAAAATGTATCTTAATATGCTAATATGGATCTTTGTGCAAATGTTAGAAACTGATTTAAGATAGAATTTTCATCATCACCTCCTACTTATACATTCGACCAATTAGGTGAAGATAGGTGTACCTAATCCATAGGATGTGGTGCCATAAGTTGTTCTAATTTTAGATCCATCATCTTGAGACTTCATCCTCTATGTTTTATTCATATGATCTCTTATCGCATCAACATTAACTTTAGTATTCTTACTCAATTGTTCCTTAGTTGGGGCTTTTCCTTGGTACCTGCAATCTTTGGCTAGGTGACCAACCTTGTGACAATGAAAAAAATATATCCCAGAGTTTTTTCATGACCTTCTATTGTTCCTTCCATGCATCAAAATACAATTTTCAATAATGTGTCCAAATCACCCACATGCAATACATGTAATTCATGTATTGTAGTCCCATAGTATAGTTGATCTTTGTCAGTTGTTTGTAGTTTTATGTCGGTTAGGCACCCATTTCATATTATTTATTTGTGACCTATATTCTTCAGACTTGTGATCATATCTACAATAGTTGTTGTAGTAACCATTGGATTTTAGCTTCCTTGAACTATTAGCAATTCTTTATCTATACTCAAATGCTTTATGACCATACTTATTATAATTGTAATAATAACCATTAAACTTAGGAGTGCTCGACGGATTACCTCTTTTGGTACTACAAATATTAGCTATATGACCTAGTTTCTAATAGTGATGCTCAAGTAGGATTCTTTGTCTTCACTTGGATAGTAGCATCATCTTGATTAGCTACTTGTTTATAGGACTCACCCTTCTCAATGCTATTGCTTTTTATTACAGGAAAAGATAGGTTTTAAATGGGACCAGAAACCCCGTACAAGTAGAGAATAAAAGCTTTAACATTAAGAATACTAAAGAGAAACAAAAGTGGGACCCAGTCCACCAGAACCAAACACCAACAAAAGAATGACTACCAAGGAGAACCAAAAAAAGGCTAGCACCAGGAACCCAAGGCAGTATGAAAACTCTTTACGAGTTTCATTTGCTTCCTTCTTTGCCTCAGAGACCTTTTTTATGGCAGCTCATTGAAGTCAGAAAGCTCCTGGATTCTTTCTTGGATCTTTCTCCTTTTCATAAATTGGGTATTTTTACCTGGGCCCTCCTCTTACATATCCTAATTATCCTCCTTAGGTTTGTTGCTGGGGGAGGTAGCATCCAACTCTACATTGATGGTTAGAGAACAATCCATGGAAGAACCCATGAATAGATTATTATCCTGCATATGTTTTCATGGTATTCTCTAGCATATCCATTCTAACTTGCATTTTTTGCACCTTCTTGTCCCTATCATTATTCATGTTTCCATTTGAAGAATTTGAGCTAGACTCCAACCTTTCCTACAGGGAATCAACCTTAGCAAAAATAGAATGACATTTTAAATTCAAATTTTTTATTTCCTAAAATACCCATTTCAATAAATGAAATGAATACATAGAAACTGCCTTTGCAATCTAGAGAACCCCAAAGGGAGGGTCAATTTTTTCTTCCATATCTTCTTTGACCAGTTGAACATTCCATTCCTACATATTAATAGTTTTGGAAAAGGGAATGTTCCAAGAATAGGCAGGGACATTAACTTTCTCCGCACTAGGGGAAGCTGTCTCCGCATCAGGGGAAATATTCTCCATGTCAAGGGCATCCTTCTGAATATCTTAATAGACCTCCATGATAACCTCCAACTTAGGGGAGATGGACATGTCATGTTCTTCAGAAATATCATACTCCACCAAGATGGGGACCTATTGACCACTAGCATCCTCCTCTTTCTTGTCATCATCATTGTTATTCTTGATCCCAAAGGTATTCCTCACCTCCATAGTATGAGAAACCTCCTCCTCCATCTTCTCATAATCCCTTGAAGCCATATTCAACACCAAAGTTGAAGCATCACTACCTTCCTCGGTCAAATTAGCTGTGTCCTCATAACTGTCTGCACTCTTAGAAGTGGTATTAGTATTCATACCCACATCCTTTTCCTTTATTAATTTTTTCTTGGAAAGACTCTCCTCTTTAACAACCATCTCCCTAATATGTTTCTTAGCCAAGCCAAAGGTTTTGGGAAAATAAATGATAGGGCTAGAGATGGAAGTCTGCTTAATGTGTTCTACAATGAGGAAAATAAGCCCTTCATGCATAATGGGTCTCTTCTCTTTCTTTCTATGCTGAGAAATACTAAGGCAGAGGGACTGAAGTATATAGTAGGGCAATGCCACCCTAATATTATGATGGAAATGATAGAGAAAAACAAAATGGTAGGAATGGGCACTTTTAAACCTACCATCCAAGGTAACATATTCCATGATCACCATCATAACCGTCGCCCAGATTTTCTTGAATGTAGCAACATCATAGCAACCACTGGAATATTTCACCAAACTCTACCCTTCAACCTTTCTTTTGGGGAAGTGTTGTATGGCCTTTTGCAAAATTTTCTAATCTCAATAAAATTTGATGCCCTTGAGGCTAAGCCTAGACACCTCAACAATGAGTTCCTCAGTTATATTCATAGTGAAACTAGTTATAGTAACCGCCCCATCTTTCCAGGACTCAACAAACATTTTCATAGTACTCTCTTTAGTCCCATGCAACTATTCCATATAGGTAGTAAGACCCCCCTTTGTGAGAATTTCCTAGACCTCTGGCATATTTTTCCATTTCACACAGTCCTTCAGTTCCCTTTGATTTAGCCCACCACCCATGATCTCAAAGATAACAATGATAGTAGCATAAGTAGAGAAAAACCAAATGTTGGAAGAAAAGGAAACATTGAAATAAATAGAGATTAACTCATGTCTGCAATTAGTAATCTCAGGAAAGGCACCACTTTCCATAATCATATTACCTTATTTCGCTAAAATATGTCTAATCATCATAACTTCTTGAGATACACCCAATCCACCCTTTTTCTTTGAGACCTGTCAAAAGCCAGCTTGGCTTTCATATCAATGGTGATATTGCAACATCTGTGCTAGATCATGATGTCCTTAGCTTTAACCAAAAATTTGGCTAGCTCATCAGTGGTACAACTAGTGTCCAGGTAAGCATGAGAAATAATGACTTGCTTAAAAGACTTAATAATTACCCAGGCTTCCTCGATTATTGCCTTAATGGACCATGATGGTTTTTTTATTTCATTAATGGACCTTAATATATTCATTGAATCTCCTTCAATCCATACATTCTAAGCCATATCTTTCTTAATAATTTTAAGGGTTTGTAGAAGGGCCATGGCTTTCGCCACATGGTTTCTTTGCACCCTGATGGGCATCGCCATGGCTTCAAGGCAATTAGCCATGGCATCGCATATGAGTCCACCACAACTTGTTGGGCCTAGGTTTCCCTTCACAGCACCATCGAAGTTTATTTTAATCCATCTCGGTGGAGGAGAGAGTCAGATGACATTCTCCCTTTGAGTAAAGATTCTTCTTAGTGGTATTGTTTTCATTAAATAAAAATCTAGAAGTGTCTCTCAGTTGTCTCCGACCTCTTAGTTGTGTTAGCACATGCAAAAAATTTCATGGCTCTAGCCCTTTTCCCCTGGTCTTTGTAGTTATTTTTGGGTCTCTGCCTTTAGCCCTGGTTCAAATTTTTGAAAATCTAGCCATTGCATACAAAACTCTTTGATAAACCTTGGCCTTTTCTATTTTGATGTTACTTTTTGCAGGTCACTTAAGGGGCCTAATTCACATGTGCTTTATTTTTTGGTCGTCACCATTCATTTTTTTCCTAAGTCTTTACCCTGGTGGCCTTTAATACTTTCCTATAGTCCCTTGTGCTTGATATTTTCCTTAAAGCCTAAGTCCTGTGCTTTAATTTTTCTTATGTTCTGGCTTAATATTTTCATGGGCCTAGTCTTCTGACAACATCTCAATCTAACGGTTGGTGTAAGTTCTCATTGACTTTGTCAAAGGCTTGAGATCTTACACTAGTCATTGATTCTCCTTTATGATAGAGCTTCTCAAACAAGTGGGTCCATCGGCACATATGCACAAATGGTGACATCTTATTGGTCCATGTTTTCACACATTGGCAGTTGTCAATGGGTCCCGACACTTGCAGTGAATCAACGACGAGCGTAAATTCTTATGAGATGTGTTAGACATGTGAGATTTTGAGACAATCATTGATTCTTTTGTATGACATAACCTTTTCTTTTGGTAGGTCCATTTGCTAGATATGTTGATTTGTTGTACTGTGATTGGTCCACATTGTGTGAGTTGGACGTGTTGTCAGGCAGGCCTAGTATCTCAATCGGGAGATTCAAGATCAACGGTTGGCGTAAGAGTGCGTAGAATCTTCAAAGCCCTTCAGATCTTGTGCCAACTATCCAATCTTCCAAGTAGCTTAATGTTCTCAGTGGGGCCATTTGCCAGGTGGTGCAAGATTGTTCAAATTTAATTGGTCAGCATGGGTGATGTGGCAAGGTGGGGTCATTGTCAGAGAGATCACTGACGAGGACAAGATCTACTATTAGCATAAGTTCTCATGAGTTTTGTCAGAGCTATGAGATCTTATGCCTCCCATCCGATTATAAGGCTTACAGAAAGTGAGTCCTGTGTTAGTGTGACCGAGCATGAGCTGCGAATGAGGTAACGAAAAGTGGCATAAAGCAAGCCTAGGTGGGGTCTAAGGTATGGCAGTCTAGATAAATAAGGTTAGCGGCCTGACAAAATTTTAAGGGGTTTCGCTCATTTGCAAAAAGAATTGGTTGTGTTCCAAAATTATTGGTGATTCAATGAAGGAAGGTCACATCATCACTAAATTTTTTAGCAGTGACATAAAGCATTTTGCGAACTGGCAGAAACCTTCAGTCACTAGTTTGCTAAATTTGACAGGTTATATTAAAAGGTTAAGGTCATAAAGCCCATGAAACATGAAGATCTAATGGCCATGACTTAAAGTTGATCGAGGTTTAAATATCAACCATTGATTTGTTGCAACCACCATAAAGTAGCCATTTGATTTCAAATTTGAATTTGCAGAGGGTTTCCTGTGACCAGAAGGACTAAAATTGAATGCTTTCATGGTCGGATTTGATTTGTTTGGTGGCACTTCCTATTGCAGAGTGGTCTAGGGTGTGCCATGATCATTTGTAGGGGTTTGTACTATGTGGTTTTGTGCTCGAGGCATGTTGCAGGGTTGACATTTTGAGCATTTTTGTGGTTCTCAGTACCTTCATAGAGAATTTATCATGGTTGAGGATCATTCCAAGATTTTCTTTCTCCTAGTTGCCTAGGTTTCCAACCCTGTAATAACTTTATGACCATTTTCAGTTGGTTGGGTGGTCGAAACCCTAACCCTAAGTCATCTGTAGCTTGTTGCATTCTCTTTGAGAATTCCAAGATGACTAGGGAGTATATATGGCAGAAATTTTAACTAAGGGTTCCAAAACATTTTCTTTTGGTGCCTGGTTGTTGACAGTGTTATATTGATAGAGGGGTTGGATTTTGGGTATTTCCTATCTTTGTGTTGTTTTGATTGTATATTGATCTTGAATATGTTAATGAGAATGCCATTGAGTTCTAATCTTGCATCTATGTATGTCTTCTTGTTTCAGTTCAGAGCTCATATATGTTAGTGTCACAAAGTGTATTAACATATGGTAAACAAAGAGTATTGTGAAGTCATCACTGAGTTCCTAACAAAGTTAGGATTAAAGTCTTTTAGGTGTGTTCAGTGAGTTTACAACCAAGTAAGAATCTAATGTCCTTGTGTTTAAGGGAGAGGGGTGATAGGAAAAGCACTTATCCTAGATTCAATTATGTTTGAGTTAAGGTCTTAAGCTGATGTATGTAATTGGGTGACTCTTTGCCCTAGGTTAAGGCACTGATCCATCCTCTGGAGGCATTTAATTGTCATCAACCACACACACACATTCAAATGATAAAATATTTAACAAATTAGTATGGGGTATAGTTGTATATTGTCTTGAGACTCCTTTGGAGAAGTGAGTCAAGGCTACACCCGCTTGAGCATTGAGACTCGAAGTGTAGGAGGATCTCTTTTGATCCTTGTTAATTGGCCCTCTTTCTTGTAGACTTTAGAGTGGTGATAGAGTCAAAGTGTTATTTAAGTTATCCATCAAAGTATAAATCTACAAGTGAAGATCAAAGGAAACTCCCAACAAAATGGTGACTCCACTGGGGAGAATAACAATGAAGCAGTATATCTGTTAGGACTTCTGGTTGGGACTACATTGTAAAGTCAAAATCTTTTGTTGACCAGATAGATATAAAGGTTGTAAATGCACTCTTGTTTTCCTATTGTATTTAGTTAAAAGGATTTCCCATCTAGGTTGGTGGTGACTCAAAAGGTTAGAACCAGTGCTATATATTGTAAATCATGGACAAGAGGAGGAATACTAGGTCCTTTGTCAAAAATAATTTGGAGGTCACTCTGGAGCAATTTCCTAGATAAAAGAAGAGGATTTGGATTAGAAGGAATGGTGAGTCTACTAGTGCTCCCATGAGAGAAAAAGAAATACTAGAGCTAGAGCACCACATTTTTCCTCAAGTGAGGATGGTTCATAGGACAGAGCTTCTAGATCAGATGGTGATCACTCTGAAGATAGATTTTATGATACCCCATAAGCTGTATTTCAAGACAAGGGTTCATTTCTTGCAGGTTAGGATGAACAAGCTAGAGAGATGGGTTTGGAGATTAATTTAGATCTTGATGAGGATAATTTCAAAAGAGAACCCATGAGACCTAGGCAAGTCCACTTCCCATATCAAAATCTTTTTGATATGGATGTGTCATCAGGTTCTGATGACATTATGGTAGATCCTGATGATTTAAATGCACTAAGGTTACAGTTGGCAGAGCAAGATTCCATACATAAGAGGTTACAAAAGGAGAGAGAAGCTGAAAAAGTGAATGCTCTAATAGAAAGATTGTCTCTTCTTAGAAAGATCAATGAAATGAAGGACATAAACAAGATGCTTGCTTCTGCTCCTAAAACTTTGCAACATGATGTCTTTGGTGATCTTGATGCCTTGAGGAGTGAGAAAGAGTGCTTACTACAAGATTAGGAATTTGATAAGGAGGGCCTTGTGGTTAGACAAGTGCAAAGTTATGTTCCTTTGCCTAAAGATAAAGATGGGCATGAGATCACTAGGCCTACTGTTGCCACTGGTGAGAAAGGAAAGCAGAAGATGGTGGGACATCAAACAAGTAGATCATTGACAATACCTTGGGTCCCACCACCTAATTCAAATAAGGACACAGAAATAGAGAGAAGAAGAAAAGAAGATGAGGACCTTGCAAGAGAATTAGAGAAGGTTGAAATTGAAGCTTCCATTGTAGAAAAGATAAGAAAGATCCAATTCTTGAAGGCTTCATCAGCTAATGCTCTTGGTCCATCTACTACTGAACTAGGTATGTCATCTATGACTACTACTATTCCACTAAGTAATGCTACTAGTTCAATTCCTTCTTCATCTGCTAGGATAGGTGTTGATCCTAGGTAGCAGTCAAATGCACAAATAAATGTAGACGCTAATGTTGATCCTAGGGTTAACACTAGTGCAAGTTTTCAAAGAAGACCTATGCAACTACAAGGCTATAGGAAAATTAGTTTTGATGGAATTCCTAGATATCCAAATGCTTTTCCAAATGATATTAGAGATAAGGTACCTAAGTTTGCTGGTAATAATGCTATTAGTTGTGAGGAGCATCTTAGGTTATTTGTTGATATGCTTAATGATTATGAGGTAGAGCATGAGGATGTGGTCATGAAATTAATTGTTTAATCTCTAATGGAGGATGCTCGAGATTGGTTTAAGAAACTTCTTGACAAATGTATTGATACTTGGGATTCTTTTGAGAGATGTTTTAAAGAGGAGTATGGTGATAGGACTAATGCTAGTTTCATGTTGAATGAATTCAATACTATAATGAAAAATTAGAATGAATTTGCAACTGAATTCAACATGATATTTCAGAAAGGTATGCATAAGTTGTTCCAAGTTATGCGGTTAGATGACAATGTCTGTCTGACCACATATTTCAATACATTTGATGGAAAAATGGCATATTTAATGAGAGACAAAGAACCAAGAACTCTTAGGGATGCTTTTAGGATTGCTATCAATATTGAGAACAACATGAAAATATTAGGAAAGTTGGGTAGAAAGAGAGATGACCCAAAGTTGCTTGGGGACAAGAAATACAAAAAGGAAAATGATAAGAATGTTGGAGCTAGGAGGTAAGAGGAAGATAAATTGGATAAGGTGTTCAATGCATTGAAGGATTTGAAGGCACCTACAAATAGGAACATTAGTGCTCCTTCCAATGAGAGGCCTTAGTTCAACAACAATTTCAATAAGCAGAATAGATTGCAAAACTACCCCTACAACACCCAATACAAGGATGGCAAGCCTATTGTCCCTACTATAAGAGGAAACAATGATAGAGGTGTCCCTGACCCTCTACAAAAGGCTTCAATAAATGTCATGGAGGACATACCTTGGTCTGTTGCATGCTAGTCTCATCATTCTGCAGAGCATTGTGTGGTTACACATTCTACGGTTGCAAATCAAGATTGTGGCAATGAGGACATAGATCAAGAAGAAGATCAAGATGATGCTGGATGAAACATGGCTTCTTCATATCTAGGATATGAAGATGATTCTTATTTTGATGAAGAGGTAGATGTAAATGTAAAGAGACACAATCAGGCCCTTTTTCATCAAGAAGTTTTTTCTGATAGTGAAGATATTGATAGGAAGACATGTAACATGAACTCTTCTTCTAAGCCAATAAATTTGAGAAGACCTTCTAGAGAAGAGATGGATAGGATTATTGTAGAAATGATTGCTCAAGTGCAAACCAGAGGCATGGTGGCAACGAATATAAATGAGAAAGCTGTAGGAATGTTTATAAAGAGTACCAACTCCAGAGAACCTAATAAGAACAAATCAAAATGTGATCACATGGTGAAATTTAAGAATGTAAAAAGAAAGAAGTGTGAGCCTAACAGAGTTGGAGTTGAAAAATTTTCTAGTGAAATTGAGAAGCCAGTTAGCACCATGGTTAAGATTAAAAAGATAAGGGTGGCCAATACACCTAATGTATCAGATAAGAAAAAGGATATTAAGGTAGTGCAGATTGAGATTCCTTCTTCAACTGCTATTGATATGTTATCTATATT
Organism: Chamaecyparis obtusa; assembly: GCA_027943335.1. Lineage (NCBI taxonomy): Eukaryota > Viridiplantae > Streptophyta > Pinopsida > Cupressales > Cupressaceae > Chamaecyparis > Chamaecyparis obtusa. Next base: position 153,462 of record BSBK01011577.1, on the reverse strand, counting down.
ATCCCAAATTATAGTTAAGGTTCCATTGTCAAAATTGTTGAGGATCCCTGAACACAAAGATAGAGCTATTGCATGGGTAGATAATTTTCATAATAATGATGTTGCATGCAATGGATCTCAGGATAAAGCTTTGAAAGGTGTTTCTGCTTAGGGAATTGTGTCTCAAATTCCTCCAATATACTTGGATAGTTCTGTCAATGCTAGCCTTGAAAATATTGATCCATTCTTTTTAAGTGTTCTTGTGAATGGAATGAAGTTGAGAAATTGTATGATTAATAGTGGTTCCTCTAATACTATCATGCCTTTCAAAACCATGGAGAAGTTGGGCCTTAAAGTTGATACAATGTAAGGTAGATGTTTTGCAATGGATCAGAGGGAGGTACCAGTTATTGGGACTATCAATGCAATGCCATATAGGCTAGCAGTATATCCAGAGAAAGAGTTAACAATGAGTGTTTTGGTGGTGGATATCCCTCCTCATTATGGGATGCTACTATCTAGAAGGTGGAGTGCTACCATGGGTGGAAGTTTATAGTGTGATATGTCCTATGCCACTTTCAAGATTGATGATCAGTTTGTCAAGATTGAATGAGAGCCAAGAGTACGCCACATGATTGAGAGAAATATTTTTAATGAAAGTACATGTTTTATGTATACTGATATTAATGCTTTTAGGGTAGAGATCCCAGTATTTGAAGAGGAACCTATTTTGTCACCTATCTCTATTGAGGTAAGTGCTAATTTTGTGAAGGGTGATTTATGGGTAATCTACTTTGATGGTGGAAATTGCAAAGATGGTGCAGGAGCAGGTATTTTACTGATTTCTCCTGATGGAAACACCTACAAATTTTTTGTCACATTGAATTTCATTTGTACCAACAATATAGCAGAATATGAGGCATTGTTGTTAGGATTGAGGTTGGCACAAAAACATGGTATTAAGAGCTTGAGTGTGGTTGGTGATTCTAAGTTGGTGGTGTCCCAAGTCAAGTCAGTATATGCTTCCAAGAACAAGAGGATGAAACAATATAGGAATGCAGTTTGGGAGTTGGTTGAACATTTTGATGCCTTTAATATTGAGTGGAAGGATAGGAGTAACAACAAGATGGCTGACTTGTTAGCCAATATTGCAATCAATCCCAATGATATTACATTTTCTGGTATCTCTAAAGTTGAAATTTAGGCTAGGCCTAGCATACCAGATAATATTGAGAATTGGCAAGTTTTTGATGATGATAATGATATCTTAAAGTTTATGGGTTGTGAGGGTCAGTATCATGGTCAGGAATTTGATTGTTCAGCCTTGGTTAAGTCAGTAGAAGGAAGGGAGATTGTCTTTGGCAATGAGGTCATTCAGCTTAGAACTAACAAGGTGCCCAAGGGGCTTGTTATTTTTGAGACTATCTTTGATAACCAGATAGAGTTCAAAAGAATATCAAAAGAGAAGATCATGCTGATCTAGAGAAGATAAATCTTGGAACACATGAGGCACCTAAGAAAGTATACATTGGTAGAGATATATCTCAAAAGGTAAAGAGATATTTGATTGAATTATTGAGAAAATTTAGGTATGTTTTTGCATGGTCATATGATGACCTAAAGGTTTATAGAGAAGACTTATTTCAGTATATTATTCCATTAAAAGAAGATGCTAAACCTTTCTGGCAAAAATAAAGGCCTATTAATCCCACTTTGGCACCCAAGATGCAAGAAGAGTTAATGAAGTTGAGAGATGCTGGCATTATCAAGCCTATAAGGCACTCTTCTTGGGTTTCAAACCTCATTCCTATGAGAAAGAAGAATGGTGACATCAGGCTTTGTGTGGACTTTAGGAATTTGAACATCAACTCATTAAACGATAATTATTGTCTACCCAATATGGAAGCTATGTTGCGGAGAGTAAGCGGATTAGAATTAATGTCTATGATGGATGGTTTCTCTGGTTACAATGAGGTCATTGTAAAAGAATCATAATAGTTTAAGAAAAATTTCACAACACCTTGGGGGACATATGTTTATGTGAGAAGGCCTTTTGGTCTCACAAATGTTGGTGCTACTTTTTAGAGGGCAATGGATGTTGCCTTTTTAGATTTTATGAATGATTTCCTTGTTGTATACCAAGATGATCTAACTACCTACTCCAAGAAGGAAGAAGACCATTGTACTCATTTAGAGAAAATATTTATAAGGGCCTTGGAATATGGCATTTCATTAAACCCAAGGAAATGTGCTTTTGGTGTCATTGAAGGTAAGTTGCTTCGCCACTTAGTTGGGAAGCAAGGAGTGAGAATTGACCCTGAGAGGGTAGCAGGCATTGATAGAATTTAGAGACCAAAGAATGTTAAAGGAATTTAGTCCTTCTTTAGTCAGGTCAATTTCTTGAGGAGGTTTGTGACAAATTTTGTAGAGGTTACTAGACCTATTTCTAAGATGTTGAAGAAGGGATCTGCAATCAATTGGGAGGGTGAGCCTGATGAGGCTTTCAAAAATATCAAGTAGGATATTAAAGATGCGCCAGTGCTAAAGGCACCTGATTATAATATCCCAATGCATATCTTTTCCTTTTCATCTTTTCACACTATTGCTGCAGTTTTGTTACAAAAGAATAAGGATGGTTTTGAGCAGCCTATTGCATTTTTCAGTAAATCTTTGTAGGCTACAGAATTGAAGTATGACATAAATAAAAAATAGGCTTATGCACTTGTGAAGGTAGTCAAGGCTTTTAGGTGTTACTTGATGGGAGCAGTTGTGATTGCTTTTGTGCCAAGTGCAGCTGTGAAGGATATTTTCTCACAATAGGAGGTATCTAGGAGAAGATGCAGATGGATCAATAGGATCCAAGAATTCAATGTTAATGTCCATATTACTAAGTTGGTTAGAGGACAAGGATTGGCAAAACTAATGGCCCAATCCAATCTTGATGAAAATCAGGTAAATCATTCTGAAATTGATTATACATGTGATATGGATGATTGTATTTGGTATCAAGATATTATCTATTACTTGAGAAATATGAGATGTCCAACAGGAATAAATGATAATCAGAAGAGGACATTAAAATTATAGGCTATCAAGTATGTAATTGTGAAATGTAAATTGTATAGAAAGAATTTGGATTGCATACTATTGAAATGTGTAGTTGAAAATCAAGCTCAAATATTGTTGAAAGAAATGCATGAGGGAGTTTGTGGTGGGCATTATATGGGTAAAACAACTACTCATAAGATTTTGAGAGCAGGATTCTAGTGGCCCACAATCTTCAAGGATGTAGAATAGTTGGTGAGGAGGTGTGATGCTTGTCAAAGGTTCTCTGGTAAGCTTAAATTTTTAGGAAATGTGCCATCAAAACCAGTAGAAGTTCAGGTTCCTTTCAAACAATCGGAAATTGATTTCATAGGGGAGATACCAAACAAGTCAAGTGGAGAACACTCATGGATCTTAGTTGCCACTGATTACTTTACAAAGTGGGTAGAAGCTATACTTGCAAGAAATGCAACTAGTAAGGTGGTAATTGATTTTCTGATGAATAATTTTGTTACAAGGTTTGGGTGCCCTAAGAGAATAGTAAGTGATAATGCCATGTGCTTTAGGTCTACTGAATATAAGGACTTTTGCAGAGGCTTAGGAATTCAGATTTCTAATTCCTCACCTTATCATCCACAAGGAAATGGTTAAGAAGAATCTACTAATAAGAGTTTGATTAAAATCCTAAAGAGGATTCTTGAAAAGAATAACAGGGCATGGAATTGAAAGCTGCCATTAGCTTTGTGGGCTAATAGGGTAACTGTGAAGAGGGCAATTGGTTGTGCACCCTTTGATTTAGTATATGGAATACATGCAAGAATGCCTCAGAATAATTTATTGGAAATGTACAAGTTTATTCAGTTACATGATGATGATTTAGATGATGAAATGTAGTTGAGAATTGAGGACCTCATTAGGTTGGATGAGACTAGAAGAGAGCCAGTTGCAAGAAATGCTAGATTGCAATTGTAGGCTAATAATTTGTACGATAAGAAGACTATTGACAAAAGGTTTGAGCCTGGTGATTTGGTGTTAATTTGGAATGCCAGATTGGAGGATAAAGGAAAGCATGGTAAATCTGATCCAATTTGCTTAGGGCCATATCTGATTCATGAGAAATGGGGCCAAGATTCATATATTGTGAAAGAATTAAATGGTGATATTTAGGAATTTCTAGTTCATGGACAATTCTTGAAGAAATACTTCAACTGACGTATTCTATTTTCCATGAATAGTAGTTAGGTCTATACATTTTGTAAATTTTGTAAATAGTTGTTTGCCCCTACCCTATTTTGTCCTGGTCTGTAGGATTTTGGTCTTGTTGCCCCCTATTGTCAGTTTTTCCATTGGGATGGTCTTCTTTAAACTAGTGATTCTAGATCCTTGTTATGCCTGCAGGAGGTATACATCCCTAGACAAAGTCACTATTAGCACGTGCAAAAAATTTCATGGCTCTAGCCCTTTTCCCCTGGTCTCTACAGTTATTTTTAGGACTCTGCCTTTAGCCCCGGTTCAAATTTTTTAAAATCTAGCCGTTGCATACAAAACCCTTTGATAAACCCTGGCATTTTTCTATTTTGATGTTACCTTTCGTAGGTCACTTAAGGGTCCTAATTCGCATGTGCTTTATTTTTTGGTCAGCCCCATTTAATTTTTTCCTAAGTCTTTACCCTGGTGGCCTTTAATACTTTCCTATAGTCCCCTATGCCTGATATTTTCCTTAAAGCCTAAGTCCTGTGCTTTAATTTTTCTTATGTTCTGGCTTAATATTTTTCTGGGCCCGGTCTTCTGACAACATCTCAATCTGATGGTTGGCATAAGTTCTCATTGATTTTGTCAGAGGCTTGAGATCTTACGCCAGTCATTGATTCTCCTTTATGACAGAGCTTCTCAAATAGGTGGGTTCATTGGCACGTATGCACAAATCGTGACATCTTATTGGTCCATGTTTTAACATGTTGGCAGTTGTCAGTGGGTCCTGGGTTGCCGGATTGTCAAAGGGTCCTGACACTTGCAGTGAATCAATGGCGGGTGTAAATTCTTATGAGATGTGTCAGACATGTGAGATTTTGAGATAATCATTGATTCTTGTGTATGACGTAACCTTTTCTTTCAGCGGGTCCATTTGCTAGATATGCTAATTTGTTGTACTATGATTGGTCCATGTTGTGTGAGCTAGACATGTTGTCCAGTGGGCCTGGTATCTCAATCAGGAGATTCAAGATCAACGGTTGGCGTAAGAGTGCATAGAATCTTCAAAGGCCTTTAGATCTTGTGCCAGTTGTCTGATCTTACAGGTGGCTTAAAGTTTTGAGTGGGGCCATTTGGCAGGTGGTGGAGGATTGTTCAAATTTTATTGGTTGGCATGGGTGATTTAACAAGGTGGGGTCATTGTCAGAGAGATCAGTGACGAGGACAACATCTATCGTCAGTGTAAGTTCTCATGAGTTTTGTCAGAACTATGAGATCTTACGCCTGCCATTCGATTATAAGGCTTCCAAAAAGTGGGTCCTATGTCAATGTGACCAAGCATGAGCTACGAATGAGGTAATGAAAAGTGGCATAAAGTGGGCCCAAGTGGGGTCTAAGGTCTAGCCATCTGGATAAATAAGGTTAGCGACCTGACAAAATTTTAAGGGGTTTCACTCAATCACAAAAAGAATTGATGGTGTTCCAAAATGATTGGCAATTCAATGAAGGAAGGTCGTGTAGTCACTAAAATTTTTAGCAGTGACATAAAGCATTTCGCGAACTAGCGGAAACCTTTAGTCGCCAGTTTGCTAAATGTGACGGGTTACATTAAAAGGTTAAGGTCATAAAGCCCATGAAACATGACGATCTAACGATGATGACTTAAAGTTGATCGAGGTTTAAATATCGACCACCGATTTGTTGCGAGCACCATAAAGTAGTTGTTTGATTTCAAATTTGAATTTGCAGAGGGTTTCCTATGACCAAAAGGACTAAAATTGAATTCTTTCATGGTCGGATTTGATTTGTTTGGTGGCACTTACTATTGCAGAGTGGTCCATGGTGTGCCATGATCATTTGCAGGGGTTTTTACTATGTCATTTTGTGCTCAAGGCATGTTGCAGGTTGACATTTTGAGCACTTTTGTGGTTCTTAGTACCTTCACAGAGAATTTATCATGATTGAGGATCATTCCAAGATTTTCTTTCTCTTGGTTGCCTGGGTTTCCACCCCTGTAATAACTTTATGACCGTTTCCAATTGGATGGGTGGTTGAAACCCTAACCCTAAGTCATCCGTAGCTTGTCGCATTCTCTTTGAGAATTCCAAGATGACCAGGGAGTATATATGGCAGAAATTTTGACAGAGTAAGGGTTCCAAAACATTTTCTTTTGGTCCCTAGTTGTTGACAGTGTTATACTGATAGAGGAGTTGGATTTTGGGTATTTCCTATCTTTGTGTTGTTTTGATTGTATATTGATCTTGAATATGTTAATGAGAATGCTATTGAGTTCCAATCTTGCATCTGTGTATGTCTTCTTATTTCAGTTCTGAGATCATATATGTTAGTGTCACAAAGTGTATTAACATATGGTAAACAAAGAGTATTGTGAAGTCATCTTTGAGTTCCTAACAAAGTTAGGATTAAAGTCTTTTAGGTGGGTTCAGTGAGTTTACAACCAAGTAAGAATCTGATGTCCTCGTGTTTGAGGGAGAGGGGTAGTAGGCAAAGCACTTATCCTAGATTCAATTGTGTTTGAGTTAAGGTCTTCAGCTGATGTATGTAATTGGGTGACTCTTTGCCCTAGGTTAAGGCATTGGTCCATCCTCTGGAGGCATTTCATTGTCATCAACCACACACACACATTCAAATGATAAAATCTTTAACAAATTAGTATGGGGTATAGTTTTATATTATTTTGAGACTCCTTTGGAGAAGTGAGTCAAGGTTACACTTGCCTGAGCATTAAGGCTCAAAGTGTAGGAGGATCTCTTTTAATCCTTGTTAATTGGCCCTTTTTCTTGTAGACTTTGGAGTGGTGATAGAGTCAAAGTGTTATTTAAGTTATCCATCAAAGTATAAATCTACAAGTGAAGATCAAAGGGAACTCCCAACAAGTTGTACATCCACTAACCTCACTGTTTCTTCATTCCTTTTCAAGATTTCATTTGCGTCCTTTTCATATTTTAGTTCATTCCTTAGATGTTCATTCTCAGATCCAACAATCTCTCCAACTTTCCTTGCAACTTCCCGGTTTGCACCATCTAGCTGATCTATCAAGTTGTACTGAATTTGTGTCAACCTCAATATTTCCCCATCTTTCTCATTCAACCTCACATTCATTTCCCTCCTTTCATCTTCAACTATTCTTTTTTCATCTTCATCATTTTCTCTTTTGTTCTAGAACTTCACACATCCTTACTGATTGACCTTCATATTCTCTTTTCAATGCTTTTATTTGATTAGTTAGGTTTTTGTTGTTCTCAATCAATTCTGATAATGCAGCTACAAATCCATCAGATATAATTTCCTCTAATAGATCTTCAAGTTCTTTAACTTGATATTGTGTATCTTTCAATTGATGTGCCAGCTCTTTTCTCTTTTTTAGTGAATGCTTCAGTTTCCTCTTTAATTTATCAATATGATCATTAGCCATCCTTAGTTCAATGTTCATGTTATCAATTGGCTTTTCATACCTATAACTTTCCATCTCTCCAGATCTTTCCTCTCAAGTGGTTAAAATTCTAAATAAGAGACTTATCTCTAATACCAATTGTTGGATTAATTATGAAAAGCTAAGTACTAAGATGGGAGGGCTGAATCAGTACTCCAAAAAATTTTAAGTAACTTTATAACCATTCACCAAATTCATAACTTTACATGTAATAACATAAAACATGTAAAATAATATCATAACACACAAGTCATAACACCATTATATTGGTATCACAAAAATCCTTGTTAGAGGATAAAAAATGTAGGGGGATGATGCCCACAACACTTCAGTACTATAGTAAAAAGCTTACTCAGTTAGAGCTACAACGCTAGCTATTTATGATAGCTTATGCTATTAAGAGTATTAATCATGTTAAGAGTCTAAAGGTTGATTAAGGCTATCTTGCTAAAGGATTTCACAACTTTAATCTAAGAGTTGTACCCAATTAAAGGATTTACAATATAAACTCTGTTAGGATCCACTCGGTTAGGAGCTTTTAGAATTCTGATTATGCTTTAATCAGTACATAAAATTTTCTATAAAACTTGCATCAACATATGCTTATCAGAATCAATATGCTCAATAACAATTTACCTCATATTGTACTTCTCTCACAATATCAATTCTGTACTCAATAACTTTAAATTTGAATCACATTCACACTCTGTTCTTATTGCTATATTACTTAGTGGCTTCTCTTCTCATCACCTACTCTCTACAATTTCTCCTTTGCACATATATTCTCTCATTTTCATACTTTGATCTAATTTATACCTAATTCTAGAAGTGATGGAAATAATTTAGATTCATCTTCTTAAGTGGCGGTAGCATTTTCATACTTCTCCAATATATATCTTATTTAATTCTCATTGATGAATATCACCTTGTAATCACATACAATCATCATATTTAAATCTCCAATGCTTCAACAAATAATTTTCTCAAGATTTGTAAACCATTTTCTACTTGGCGTCCAAATTCAATGTATTTGTAGATTCTCCTTGTGTCATCCTATGATGCTTAGTAATACATTTTTCTTCTGCTTGGTATCATGTATGTTCTCTTCGTTTGGTAGATGTTGCAGCTAGGTCTTACTCGATGCTCGATGCTCAATGCTCGGTGCTCCATTTTCCTTGTTCTGCCTTGTTCGATGTCTTAACTTCCTTTACCTTTACCAAAAATTGTTTGTCCTTTATTTCCTTTTACTGACTAGCTTAGTTGCTTTACCAACTTGACTTTCTTCTTTTTATCAAATGACTTTGACAATCATTATGACTTAATCATAACTAATGACAACAAAATAACTCTATATGAGTATCAACTATTCATATGATTTATCATGTAGTGTTTGACTCTCTTAAATAAGAAATTGAATTTTTAGATGCTATGTTTGTATTTCTTATTTCATTTAGGATATATAAATAACCATATGCAATGCTATACATGCATAAGACTACTTCCTTAATACTTCTATATTATACCCCTATAGGCCTTTCAAACACTATGCTAAAACCTTGAATGAAAAATTAAAATAAAATTAGATATATACAGGAACATGGTTCAACTAAATATAATAAATTGTTCCAACCAAATACAAGAAACTCTTTCATAGATCTACATTATAAGCTATACCAACTTTGCACCTCATAATTATTACTCAACATATATCCTTGCACTAATTATATTAAAATCAAACCCCAACATTTCTCATTCCTCTTTCCATGTGCCCTATATATAATAGATTGTCACCAACAATTTTTATCCTTATTCCAACATGCATTATACATAATACTATCAAACTAAAACCTCGAACAATCCTTACCCCTCCTTCCACATATATATAGTAGATTGTTCTTTGGTCTCTAAACTTTAATATAAAAGTCACTTGAGTCTACTCACAATAGTCTTAGTCAAATTTTAAAAAAAAATCTTGTCATTAGATGTCAATCCCTTTTGCCCCTAAGGTTAACTAAATTTTCGGCAGCCAATTGTGCACAACACAAAAGTAATCACTACTTCAATAAGTTCTTATATAGTCTTCCAAATATCTACTATTTTCTGTGCATCTTCCATTTTTAAAGCGGGGCTTTTTATGGAAACTTCTTCAATGAATTCTTCTTATCTAGTCCATTGTCAGTTATAACAGTGGTTCAATGCGTTGGCTTTGGAGAGCCACTTAAAAATTGCAAGTGAGCATTAGAGGATTCGGTAAGGGATGACCAAAGACCCGTGTCTCCAATGTCAGCGTCTATGAAAGCAAAATTCATCATACATTGAACCTTCTCCGACCACAAGCCTGGCACATCTGCTATAAGCCCAACCTTTCCTTTTATTTTTCACATGGAATAAGAAGCTTCACATAGAATATAGCCTGGGTCTCCTTTTGTTCTTCTTAATATTTGTGCAGGTGGAAAGAGTGTCGTCCTACAGGTTTCCAATGTGACAAAATGGTCCGCACCACCAAAAACATCCAGAATATATATATCAGATGTTACACACCACAAAATCTAAGGCACACGGAGTTACTTTTCCCTTCAACTGAAGCTGAACAACACGAGTTAACACTTCCTCCGCTTCTTTTCTTCCATGTTTTCTGGGCTTTTACTTTATCCTTCACGTTCCTCTTCTATTTCTTTATCCTGAATTTTACAGCTTTCCCCTACCGACTCAGACGGAAAGTAGAGGTTTATTGAGGTACGTTGAGAAACCATTGGCGGGTTGATTCACGTGTCACCCTTCTCCTTACACCACAAGCCATTGGTTATTTAGAACTTTCTGAGATTTAAATGAAAGATTAAAAGAAATATACAAAAGTGAGCATTTTAATAAATAAAATAGTTAATAGTTTATTTTTAATTATTATTACATTATTATAAAACCTCTTTTAAGTAGGTAATTTTTTAAATAACTTAAAGAGACATCTTCAATAGGTCTCTAAAATTAATATTGGATTCAATTTTTCATTTTTTAAGGTTCAGAACTATTTAAAGATTAGATTGGATTATATTTTTATATTTTTAATATTTATTATATAAGAAATATTTTTGAAAAAATTTAAATAAGATATTATATATTTTATTATATAATTATATTAAAAGTATTATCTATCATTTTGTATATTAAAATATAAAGTTATTAATTTCAAAAAATTATAGAGTTATTGAATTTTTTATATTCTTTATATATAATTTTTTGATATCTTATGATTTTATATGGAGGTTCTTTAATAATTTCTTTTAGTCCACTCTTTATAGTTATTGTTGTTACTTCTTTTAACTCAATAGAATAAATTAACTAGTACACAAATAAAGTACTCTTAGTAAATAAATAAAATAAAATACTTTTATACTAAAAGAAAATAATTCTAAAGCAAACAAAATTGTTCTAGAATAATTCTATAATAAAAAAATAAAACAATCACCATATCAAATAACTAAAGACTTAGAACATATTTTTCAATGAACACGTTTAAAATATCTATAGCCATGGATAACAATTATCATTTTCAAATTCATTTTACAATGTTTGAATATTTATCTTTAATTCACATTCTATATCCATATGAAAAAAATAACTTAAAATTTAGTATAATGATTTAGATAAATTATTTTAAATTCAATAAAAAGTTTAATATTTTTAAACTAGAATATTTATTTATTTATTTTTAAATTAAAATTTCAATGCATTTGATAGATTTATAGTTCATCTCAAAATTAATGAATTATTGATTTGAAATACAATCAAGCATATGAATCATCATAAATGTATTTATATTAGTATATAATAACTAGCCAAAGAAAAAAAAAAATTGGTCTAGATTAAAATTTAATCTACCAATAGAAGGAATTAAGTACTATTAAATGAATACTAAAAGCATTTGTATGTAAGTATATGTCATCTCTAAGAGAGATTATATGAAACATGAAACCAAGAAAAGAAGGCGAAAGCACCTATCCATGTTTGAAGAAACTCCAAATTTGAGAAGGGAAGCCACCCAAGTTGAAAGAGTGAAGAATGTTTGAAACCAAGGATGTCAAGCTTTCTGTCAATGTAGATGCCACCTCCTAATCAAGAAAAAAGGTCGATATATATAAAGGAGACCATAGATGTTATAGAAATCTCCAAAATTTAGTTAAAGCCAATGACATGAAGTTGTGTAAGAAGGTTACATCCTGACCTTCAAAAAGGCTAGTATTTTGTCAAAAGAATTGGATCTCTCTATAGAAGATGAGAAATAGTGGACACCTAAAGGGACATTAACCATGTAAAATGTTGTCAAAAAAGAGATCAACATTGCTACACCATTGGAGGAGAGAAACTGAAACAAGTATGAAGATGAAAAAGAGTCAGCTTCAATTGTTATTTAAGAGGATATGAAGATTAGATATCATTGTTTTTATGTAAAACTATTAGTGTTTGAAATAAGTAGGAGATTGTTAGAATATTTAGCAATTCCTTTCACTTGCATAAAATTTTATGATTTTATTGTCATTAGTTTTTCTTTTTATTAATTATGAAAAAATTTCAACATAAGTTTCTAAAAGTAAAGACTTCCATGTAATCAAACAATTATAATTTATTCATCATTAGTTAGTATGATTCTTTATTATTTGATCAAAAAGATCTTTTAAACTCTTGAATTAATAGAATACTTTTTTTATATTTATCCCGAAGGGGTTCTTATTTGAAAGGCATTCACCTGGGTTAGCTCAATCAATGACCGTCTAGCATATCGTACAAATGAAAGATGATTAAACTAATCTGAATCGTCTACAGCATTTGAAAAAACATGATTTTGCAAAAAAAATTAAATGTGAATACAACTGCATAGCCATTTATTAACTCATGATCAATAGGGGTTAGCTCTATGGCTTACGAGACACATGTTGATTCTATTCTTCTTTTGCATCCATTTTACTTTATGCAACACTGAAAAATTCATCATAAGTGACAGGCATTGATGAATTCATTAGAAGTGACAGGAGATGATGAATTAAGTGACAATGGTTATAAATGCATGTGCTTCGAGGATTAACGGTTGTCTCCACCTCCATACAGTGCAAGAAAATTGAACAAATCATGACCCTTCATCACTTTTCATTTGCATTACATATAATGACCACCGATGAAGCTGAGAAATGTTTAGATGAAGAAAAGGTGGTGATAAACAAGTACAAATAAGCCATATTGCTATTTGTATCATCTTAAAATGGAAGCACATCCATGTTAAGAGCATTTAGCCCTCTGAGTAAGTGGTTTAGGATCATGATTGGAATCTTTGCATTCTCCCTTGTCTTCCACTTCTTCTCTGCACTTGATTTCTCCATTCTAGGTGAAATTAGGGTTAAGGTCTTAAGGACTTTCCTAATTTTCCCTCTTCTATGGCTCTATTTTCAAGGTATGATTCAGAAATGAGACCTCCTAGTTCTTCATCATATCATTCTGAGGATTTTCTATCTATTCCAGACATTGGGTCCTGATCTGACATTAATTTCTAAGTTTCTAGCACCCCTGGAACTCCTGTTGCAGAACCTGACAAAAGTTAGGGTTTGAGGTCAAAGTCAACCTTGACCCTTACTAGGTCAGGGTCGACCTTGACCCTGAATAGGTTAGGGTCCACCTCAACCTTCACCTCTTCCTGCCAGAATTTCAAAGTTTCATTTCTCGCTAATTTGGTTTTCAGAAAAGTTATTTCCCACTTCCGGGTCGGCTGTTTCGGTCTCTGAAAGGGTAAATCCTTTAATGGTATTTAATCAAGGTATATTTTCTAAAGGTGAGGACCTAATTGGGATTTAATTCTTCAAGGTGGCCCATCTAGAGAAGTGTTCCCTAGATCACTATAAAAGGAGGCCTTCCTCTCTCATTTTCACATCAAGCTTTAACATCTCATCTCAAGCAATCAAGCTCTCAAGCTCTCAAGATGATCAAGCAAGCATTCATTCAAGTATTCAAGTCTTCTTCTTCATCCAAGTTCTCCATTGGAGATCAAGGATTTAAAGCATTCAAGCTATTGAAGGGATTTGGCTCAAGCATTCAAGATCTATCATTCAAACCCTAGATCCAGCCACCATGGTGGTGTGATCTTCCTTCAAGATCCTTTGTTCATCTTCAAGATCCATATCATTGTTTCCTCAAGGTGGATTTCAAGCATACATTCAAGGAGGTTTGATTATGTTATGTTCAAGGTTTCATATCAATATATTTCATTACATTCCAAATACATTAGCATATCTATCGAATTGCATAGCTTCATTGTTAGATTCATTTCTACTACTTGCTAGAATTCTCCTATTTCAATTTCAATATTAAGGTTGATTCCAAACTGGGGTTTGACCAAGGCAAACCCCCCATACAACAAAAAATATCATTTTTCTTATAGGTAAAGGTGTGGGATCTCAGATCTGAGAGCAAATTTAGATACCCTTTTCGGAAATCTTTCAGGATTTGTGAGCAGAATCAAAATCGAACTTCAAATAAATAATGTGGTCTTTGACCTTTTAAAAGGTCAAAGTCAACCTATGTGAATTTGGAGAAAAGATTTTTGGGTTTTGTCCGCCTTGGCATTTCCAATCCAAGATAGGTGACAGAATCTTTAGAAAGTTCATACATAAGCGAGAATTCAACATTTTCCAGATCTGCCCTAATTCAAGGTTAGTATTTTCACTTCAATTATTTCAGATTTCAAGCTTAATCCAACTATAAGGAAATATAGGGTTTCTCTCTCTTTCATATTCTTCATCGATTGATTCGATTGTGTATTAACCTCTTGGTTGATCAAATTGGGTCTCTTCATTGGGAATTTGGATTTTGGAGTGGATCTCACATTTTTCTCACACGCATACACAAATAGTGATGATTCCAAATCACTACTATTCATTTTGGTGAACCCGACTAGCTTACTCTCTTTGTTTTTGGTGTTAGATTTACATTTTTCTGTTGCATCTATACTTCAAAAATTCAAAAAAAATCTATATAGTGAATAAAATACAAAAACATATTTCTTGCATTTTTATTTATCATGAAGATTGTTAAGATGTTTTGGTGCATAATCATGTTTTTTATTACTCTTCTTCTAGCATCTCTTTATAATGCATATGATGTTTATGAGGTTATTATTCATTTCATAACATTGATGACCCTTCACTTTTGTCTTTCTTATACTTTTGTGAAGTTGACTGATACTAGTCTACCTACATTTAAAACTTTTCTTAGGGATTTATGTGGTAGCATTATTCATCTTTTGGATTATGTGAAAAATTTGGTAGATTATACACCATCTCCTAATCTTCCTAATCTTCATTGTCCTCTTCATCCTAATCTTCCTATTCTGATACCTAATTATCCATCTGTTAATCCTCCCTCTTCCCATACTTATGATGGGATTTAAGCTATAGTACAGGATGCAGATGTGCAAGATTTCTTTGATTTACCTTCTACTCTTGTTCAAGATGATATTCAAGGACAGGATAAAGAAACTTCTTCCAAACCTATTATCCCACCTTATATGACCTTTACTCATGAACATGATAAACAATCACCTCTTATAGAAGCTTTGCATGATATGTACACTACTGGATATAATATGGTGAATAAACAACGCTATAAAGGTTTGGGGCTAGGAGTTAATGAACATGGTATTAAATTTCCCATTAATATACCTCCTAAATCGGATATGTGTGGTGTTGGAACTTCTAAATCTCAAGTCAAGTTAAGAGGTGTGGATCTTCATCCTCCCCTTAACACTCATCTCTCTACACCTCTAATGGATAATCCTAACACTCATCATGAAAATGCTAAAATAGTATATGTGGAGCTAATGAATTCTAAGAAGGAAAGATTTAGACATATGCCTATTGATGCTTTGTATAAATTTAAATGTCCTTTCCACTATCGTAATACTCATTTGCTTGCCAATTGTAACAACTTCAAATTATATGTTAGGGATAGGGCTGCGCACGGTATTATACCTTTTTCTCGCGCCATCTTACAACTTCTTCATAATTTTGATATAGGGGACTCCCCTCCATTAGAGCTAGAGTAAATGTTCCTATCCTCTTGTCTCATGACTGGGGAGCAAGAGGCATCATTTTCTTTCTAGTCTTTTAGGATCCATTATGTCTTTTTATTAAGATTCTTTATGTTTCCTTCTTCCATAATCTTGCATCATGTTTTTATCCATTCCTAGGAATTATATTTTCTTCTTAGAACATCTTTTTTAGGATATGTGTTTTGTAAAAATATCCCTTGTCTTTCATCCCTCAGGGGGCAAGGTCCTTCCTTCTCTTTTTCTAAGGGAACTTCTTTCCTTAGCTTAAGTGGTATTTGTTTATATTGCAATATTATTTCATCATATTGATAGATATTTTGACTATGGATAACCTTCTTACATGAGAATTTGTTGTCCTAAGTCATCACTTCTTCTCTATGTTGAAAATGATGTTCTTTATAAACTCTCACCCTTGCTTTAGTGTTAGAGTCGTGTCCCTCATTCCAAAGATTCCTCTTGCTCTTCTTCACCGAGGGCTTCATGATTGAATCTTTGTTCCTGCCTTTTTGAAAGATGATATCTTATTTACAGACACTCCTCTTTGGTGGGGGTCTTGGCAATAAGATCTTTTTCCTTGAGGATCCTTTTCCATAGGTGACATATCCTTTTCACAATTATCTATACTCTTGGATGTAGGAGTCAATATCTCTTGCAAAGGATATACTATACATTGTTGTAAATAGGATATCTTCTTGCTTGGTGAAGTAGGTATCCTCTTCCATCTTTTTTCCTACACTTGTGGGGCAAAGATTCCTTATCCTTCTTTTCTATCTTCAAAAATTCACACATGGAGTCACAAATACAGGTTGTGAGTTTGGTAGAAGTACTTTAGCCTTGGAGACTTGGTATGCTTTTTTATCTTATTCAAACCTATGCATTGTTATTTCATCTAGTATTCTCTTCTTTTCTAAGGATTCACCTCTTTCCTTGGCTAAACAATATTTATCTACTATGTGATATCCTATCATACATGAAAATTATGGTTTAAATTTGAGGACCTATGTCCTTTATACAAACCTTATTTGTTGTTTGACATTGGGTTTCGATGGTCGATACATCTCTCACCTTGGAAACTGAATAGTGTGCTATCTCTCATTAAGGGTTACTTTCTTTTCACTTCTTGCATGATATCTTTTACATTCATCTCTTCCATGGTCTCATAGGAGCTATGACCTTCTTGGCTTGGACTAGGTGTTGTCTATGGATATTGTCTTGATGCTGAAGAATGCTTTATCCTTGTTGTTTTTCTTTCCTTAACATAGCAAAATAGTATGTTTTTGCCATCTTAAGGAGGGGGGCATATATAGGGCCTCCCTTGTACTATAGTTTTTTATTTTTACATGCTAAATCTTGGAAGGTAATGCACATAAGTTAGTAAATATTGAAAAGACACACATTCATATGCTAAATCTTTTGATGGTAATGCACATAAGTTGCTAAATCCTAAGGAGACACACATTTTTCAAAATTTTCAATATGCTAAATCCTCCAAAGGTAACGCACATAAGTTGCTAAATCCTGAAAAGACACGCACCTATATGCTAAATCTTTCGAAGGTAATGCACATAAGTTGCTAAATCCTGAGAAGACATGCATTTCATATTCATAATGATACAAGAAGGTGGATCTAGGGATATTCCAAAAGCCATCAAAAGACGCATTACAATTGCAAGCACAATTTATGGGTGAACCTGTTGTGCTCTCCCTCTAGGGTGATTCATGGTAAGGTGGGCATCTTACCGGGTGAGGTAATCACTTTCTCTTTTCTCTCTTTTCACTTTCATGCTAGTAGGACTGGATAGTGAAGCTATGTTGTCTATAGTGTTCTTCTTTTCTTTCTTATGTAATCATTTATGTTGTTATGATAGCTTCCGAAATATGATATTGGTTTGAGAAATATTTCTTATCAAGGTTTCTTATGCTAATTGATTTGGGTTGTTTAGTACTAACCCTTGTTCTTTTGTTTACTCTCATGTATGTATTTTGAGTTAGAATCCTTGGTCTAGGGGCTTGTGTCTTCAGCTAAGTGTTATTTTATCTCATTTTGAATCCACTGGGATCTCTTCTCCCTTCTCCTTTACCAAGAGTTTGCATTGAATCCATACTCTTGCTAAAGTGAGCGCTTAATGTATCATCTTAAAATGGAAGCACTTCCATGTTAAGAGCATTTAACCCTCTGAGTAAGTGGTTTAGGGTCATGATTGGCATCTTTGCATTCTACCTTGTCTTCCACTTCTTCTTTGCACTTGATTTCTACATTCTAGGTGAAATTAGGGTTAAGGTCTTAAGGACTTTCTAGATTTTCCCTCTTTTATGGCTCTATTTTCTAGGTAGGATTCATAAATAAGACCTCCTAGTCCTTCTTCATATCATTCTAAGGATTTTCTATCTATTCCAGACACTGGGTCCTGATCTGACATCAATTTTTAAGTTTCTGGCACCCTTGGAACTCCTGTTGTAGAACCTAACAAAAGTTAGGGTTTGAGGTCAAAGTCGAACTTGACCCTGATTAGGTCAGGGTCAACCTCAACCCTGACTAGGTTAGGGTCAACCTTGACCTTGACCTCTTCTTGCTAGAATTTCAAAGTTTCATTTCCCTCTAATTTGGTTTTCAGGAAAGTTATTTCCCACTTTCAGGTCAGCTGTTTCGGGCTCCAAAATGGTAAATCCTTTAATGGTATTTAATCAAGGTATATTTTCTAAAGGTGAGGACCTAATTGGGATTTAATTTTTTAAGGTGGCCCATCTAGAGAATTGTGCCCTGGATCACTATAAAGGAGGCCTTCCTCTCTCATTTTCACATCAAGCTTTCACATCTCATCTCAAGAAATCAAGCTCTCAAGCTCTCAAGGTGATCAAGCAAGCATTCATTCAAGTATTCAAGTCTTCTTCTTCATCCAAGTTCTCCATTGAAGATCAAGAATTTAAAGCATTCAAGCTATTGAAGGAATTTGGCTCAAGCATTCAAGATCTATCATTCAAACCCTAGATCCAGCCACCATGGTGGTGTGATCTTCCTTCAAGATCCTTTGTTCATCTTCAAGATCCATATCATTATTTCCTCAAGGTGTATTTCAAGCATACAATCATGGAGGTTTGATTATGTTATGTTCAAGCTTTCATATCAATATATTTGATTACATTCCAAATACATTAGCATATCTATCGAATTGCATAGCTTCATTGTTAGATTCATTTCTACTACTTGCTAGCATTCTCCTATTTCAATTTCAATATTAAGGTTGATTCCAAACTGGGGTTTGACCAAGGAAAACCCCCCATACAACAAACAAAACCATTTTTCTTGTAGGTACAGGTGTGGAATCTCGGATATGAGAGTGAATTTAGATACCCTTTTTGGCAATCTTTCAGGATCTGGGAACAGAATCAGAATCGGACTTCAAATAAATAATGTGGTCTTTGACCTTTTAAAAGGTCAAAGTTGACCTGTGTGAATTTGAAGAAAAGATTTCTGGGTTTTGTCTGCGTTGGCATTTCCAGTCCAAAGCAGGTGACAAAATTTTAGAAAGTTCATACATAAGCCAAAATTCAACATTTTCCAGATCTGCCCTAATTCAAGGTTAGTATTTCCACTTCAATTATTTTAGATTTCAAGCTTAATCCAACTATAAGGAAATATAGGGTTTGTCTCTCTTTCATATTCTTCATAGATTGATTCGGTTGTGTATTAACCTCTTGGTTGATCAAATTGGATCTCTTCATTGGGAATTTTGATTTTGGAGTGAATCTTACATTTTCCCCACACACATACACAAATAGTGGTGATTCCAAATCAGTACTATTCACTAGTCTTTGGTTTATGCTTTCATCTTCGACTCTCAAAAATTATGTTTTCTGCAAGTTATATGGCATCTCCATGTCCACTTTCATTAGGCTTGGGTGATATTTTCATAGGTTTTGTAAATTTATTAACCTTGGCATCCTATGGTTGGCTTGCTTCACTACTAGTGCTGGATGTATGGTGAGCATTTAGGAAGTGGGCCACTTGGTTTCTTGGTAGGGCCTTTTCCCTCAGCGGTCTAATAGTACAGATAATTGCATGGTGGACAAGTGCAAAACATTTTACCAATAGTGATAAGTTAGATGTGGATACAATAGCTTTGGTTTATCAATTGGCCCTTAATTGAAGAGTTGTTGTGTGTGTTTTCATGGGCTATTTGCTTCGTGGAGTGGCTACTCTAGATTTAAAATCTTTTGTGGCATTAGAAATTTCTATATGCATCAAAATTGGCACTGAACTAATGATTGCTTACCCTAGTAAAACACATATTTTGGAGGATGGTTCAAGAACTTGGTAGAGGCAGAGGAGAAAGAGGTAGAGTTTGGTTTGTTGGCATTAAATGATTTGTAATTTTTTTTTTCCGCAGAAAACAATTGTTCAAGTAATAGGCCAATTTCACAAGATCAAATAATAATTGCTTCAAAATATAAAAGTGGTTTTGCAAAATTTAATGGCATATGTTTTTGATAGATAAAGCAACAAGAGAATGTTGGCCTAATGAACAAAGGACTAGTAACACATTAATAGCACATTAATGGAACTAGTCAAAGTAGATATAACAATTTAACAGTATAATCACCAAGTCTTACTCTGCCCCTATCAAAAACATAAACCATAGTACTAATCAAAAGAATTAAACCAAAGTACTTAAAATGAACAGTAGCATGTAAAGTATCAGTTATAAGCCACACAAGGCTGAATAGGAAGATATAAAAGCTAACATGAACAGTAGCATGTAAAGTATCAGTTATAAGCCACACAAGGCTGAATAGGAAGATATAAAAGCTAACATGAACACCAACCACAAAATAGGGGATCCTAGGGCCAAGCCCAGTCAAAATTAACCAACACATGGAAACCAGAAATTAGTTGGTCATCATGCATTGGTTCATTAGATCCTACATATTCTTCTTGATCTCCACAATATCTTTGTCCAAATTCAAGAACCTCCTTTTGAGAGTGCCTTTAAATTTTTTTTTGTCCTCCAGGGCCTCAATATTGTAATCAGAGGTGGGGGACTTATCCTGGGGATCATGAGAAGGACTCAGGGGTGGGGTAGGGATATTGGGGGTTTCCATGGTTTGCTTGAGGTTGTGTAGAGGATTGTTACCAGTCCTAGTGGAACTCATATGATCATCTGAGGAACCTTTCATGGACTCAGTAGTTTCAGAGTCTTTTTCAGTCTAGGAATGCTCTCTAGAGGTCATTTCCAACAACCTAGTTTTACATTGTTCCTTGGAAATTCTGCTTGACCTCCTGCAACCTGAGCCACTCAAGTCCACCTCTAGATTAACCTAGCTCTCCATGATTCTCCATTTTTTGGGCCTACATTCAGTCTCAAGAGTACTATCAGCCTCCTTCCTATCTTTATTCTCCACAAACTTAGAGAAATAAGACTCCTCCTAGCCCTCCTTCCTATTGAAAGGGTTTTTAACACATTTTTTGTGAGTTCTACCCTCTTTAGCACCCAGCTCAGGCTCCTGGATGACATGGATGGACTGGGAGGAGAAATGGGTGGGATTTTTAGTTTTGGCCGGGAAATCCTCCTGCATCATCTCCTAGATAATTGGGCTGGGTTGGGGTGTTGAGAAGATAGCTTTGTGAAAATGGTAAATGTAGAGAAGGAGGCCCTAATGGTGGATAGGTATTGACTTATCAGGGTTGTCCTTAATATCAAGGATATTACTCTCTATGGATTTCAGAAGATAGAAAGGAATGGAAATTAAATCCTTGTTTCTAATATGATTCAGGAATAGTAAGTGGTAGTAGTAAAACATGGTGAACTTACCTTCTAGTGTGAAGTATTTCATCACTATGAGGAAAATTTTTGGCCAGAAGTCCAGTAGCACCTCCCTGTTGAAGCCCCCTTGTTTTTTCACCGACAGCTCACCATCCTTGAAAAATTGGTTGAGGCTAGTAGGGTCGGGAGTTTAACTAGTTTTTTTGTATTTTCTCCCCACCATAGAAAGCCTAGTCACCTTAGCTATGACCTCCTTGTTCAGCTGGAAGTGGATGCCTCCAACAGAGACGCTCCTATTGTTCCAAGATGACATGAACTATTTCGAGATTTGTTCATCATGCCCACCCTTCATTCTCTCCATAAAACCCCATATGCCATTTTCTTTGCAATAATGAGTCACCAATGCATCAGAGGTGAAAGCCTCATCAATTTTATTAGGCTCAATGTGAAGAGTTTTGCCTCCCATTTCAAAGCTCAGCCCCTCCTATGCCAGAATATCCTAGAAAACTAAGAGTCGAGTGTTTCTGCAGACCTTAAAAAACCCCTTGTTTTTGCAAAGCCTTTCTGAGGAAAGATTATACTTAAAATGCTGGCTTTGAGAAATTTTTTAGAAAATGGGCTCCATACCACTAGATTTGACGGATCTCTAGGTGCCATTAATAGCAATAATACTAGGGACACACTTGTCCTTATTAGCCAAGTAAGCCCTCTAATTTAGATAGTTCCTACTCCAAACGTTTAAAAGGTAATGATGATTCTTTATGGGAATTTGGGTTCTCCTTTCCATAATCACAAAAATCACTCGAACAAGCCAGCATGTGATCCAATAAGGATTCACAATGAAAATGACAGTGTGGCACATTTAAACAATGATATCCATTTCTCCCCTAATGAGTTTCTAAGTCACTAAAGGTAAATCACTAACCACCCTCCAACTATTGAGTTTGATTTGTTTTAGGCCCATTGTTTCCATTGAGTTAGCAACCGAATTCCCTTCTCCATACGTGTGACACATAGTGGTGCACTGGAAGCTATTGATCAGCTCATTGATCTCCATAACTTTTGATCTCTAAATATATTTGAAAACTAATGACAAGTGGACACAATAACTAACTCTACAAAACTTAGGAAAAAAAAATGTAGGAACTGTATTATTAGCAGCTTTGTCATTATTTAGAGTGGTCATCATTTCTTAAAATATATGTATGCTTATAAATAAGTTAGATTATTAAATCCTTTTATAGTTTAGTTAATTATTTCTTAGTTTTTCATTGTTCAAAGAGTTTGGAGTACATTTGCGACATCCTGTACAAAAGTTATTCAAGCCTCACTGAAAAATCTCAAATATATTTAAACTATTACACAAAAATAAATTTGATTTAATGTGATACGCCCGCTATTTCCTTTAAAATCATTAAATGAATAATTTTTCGCAAGAAAAGTTTTTCCATGCACATGCAAAGAAAACTTTAAGGTAATTATTTATGATAAAGAAAAGGTGGATCAAATGAAGAAAAGAATCTACAACTGTTAATAGATTCCAAGCTTTATGCGTAGGATCGGGAATATGGTAAGTACATTCACTCATACATTTTTCTCTTTTTAAAGAGGAGTGATTTTGAATGAAATAATTATCAGCAATTGAAGTGACGATACCAAATTATTCATTTACAAAATACAATCTGATAAATACAATGTAATCAATAATAAATAAAAGTTTATTGTACCCAAATTATTAATACAGGGTACCTATTGCATACAAAGGTGCAATTACTCATTTCTCTATAATTTAATTGAATACTTACATTTTTTTTATCACAATAAACTACTATAATCTTTTCAAATAATCTAATACATCTAGTATAATGAAAAGATAGATTATTAAATTATGAGACCTTTTTAGAATATTACAACTAAATTAATTTAGGTTCATATTGATGTTTTTGAATGCAGGAAAAAATAGGTTTGAAGGGGACCCGAAACCCTATACAAATAGAGTCTAAAAGATAATAACATTAAGCACACTGAAGAGAAATAGGACAGGGACCCCATCCATCAGAGCCAAAACTAGGAAAAAAAGGCAAAAAAACCAAACAGCAACAAAAAATCAGAAGCTGAAGAAAACAAAAAAGGTCAGCACCAAGAACCAAGAAGGCTAAGAAAACTCCTTACGAGTGTCATCCTCTTCCTTCTTCATTCATATTGATGTTATAATATTAAAATTATAGAATATTAAAATAAATTACATTAATATTATATAATTTAATGATAAATTATTAACAATCAATTAATCTTATTCACAATAACATATGTATTTGCTATATATTTCTTATAATATTTTAAAATTATATTTATATATTATTTGTAATTTTATATTTTATTTGTAGTTGATTTTTAAATAATAATTAAAAATTTATTATAATAAATTACTACCCAAATTATTAATTTGGAATAGCTATTGCATACCGAAATGCAATTACTAGTTTAGTTTTATATTTCCTTCACTCAGTATTCTATTATTCTAATATATTCTTATTCACATGCTCAATGTAAATTTGAAAGCGAGGAGAGAAACATAATTGAAAATAGAAAAATAAGAACAAAAGAGAGACACAATTTTATAGTGGTTCGACAATTGCCTACATCTATTCTTAAGTGGGGAATTAGTCTATTATTAAGCACCCATACAATATCATATAGTGCATGAATGCACACATTCATTTATACATTTACATATAGCCTTCAAGCAAAGAGTCACGAGAAGCCGAACAGACACGTGACTATTGGGCTTCACATTCCCAACAATCTCCCACTTGAAGCCCAACCGACACAACCATGCTCTATGACATTCCTTGCATTTTTAGTTCCTTACATGGAAATCAGGCCCATTGAAGATTTCAATTTTGTGAAACTTTGTTCACAAACACTTCAAATCAATCTTCTCCAAAATAAATCAAAACTAATAACACTTGGCAACATAACATCTTCAACCTCAAAATTGAATATAATCTCCTCTTTCCACATGAAATCCATCTCATAATCACCAATTAATAGATCAGATGAGATCCCCAAATCAATGTGCTCCTTATGCAGAGCCTCCACGTAAAACGTCACCTCTCCATCTTCATCGATTGCCACAATACTGCAATTCCCATTGACATCACATAGTTTCTCACCACTGCCATTATACTAGGCAATCTCAAAGAAAATATGCCCATCGCTTGGCCCAATTCTCTCGATAGCTTTACCTTCAATTCCAGCCACTCCATCTCATATGGATTCTTCGGTTTCACATTTTTCCTCCTCAATTCCTAACTTAGTAAGAATTGTATTGAGCTCAACGAATTCCATCTTCAGCTTTTCATTTCTTCTCTTTTCTGAAAACTCTGAAGGGGTGGATGGAGTGGATCCACACTTCATACAATAACACAAATACACAAATTTAACAAACATACCAACTTAGCTCTGATACCACTATGATGTGGGTAGAGGAAAAATTAGAATAAAGACAGAAAGTGTTGTAACACAATATAAAATAGATTTTATTTTGCTGCCTGCCAATGATTTACAACGTGCCTTTATATAGGCATTGGAAGAACTTCTTGGAAGCTACTAGTTACAATATGAGAAATTTCTGGAAACAATTCTAGAAGGTGTAAATTTCTGGAAACTACTAAATAATTACTATTCCAAACTACTAGTTATAATTTGAGAAATTTTCGGAAACAATTCTAGAAGGTGTAAATTTTTGGAAACTACTATATAATTACTATTCAAGAAAATTCCAGAATAAAGGAGAAAATTCTGGTCAAAATTACTAGAAACTTCTAACACTCCCCCCTAATTTCTACCACTAATTACATCAAGATCCATAATTCTACATCAAGACCTTATTCTCTTAATTTTATCTTAATTTTGTCCACAAATGCTGCAGCATTCAAATTCCCTTTTATCTTCTATTTTATATGTATTCTTCACTATCTTAATCCTCTCTTTTGCCTAATGCCAAAATGTCATTCTCCATCTTCATTTTATTATTATTATTATTTTTTATGATGCCTTTGACCTTGTCCAACTACTGCGGCAGTCCTCAATTCTTCAAAATAAGAAACTTGAAGTTCATGCAAACTCACTTTCTATAGATGTCTTGCTAGACAATGATTCTGATTTACTCAAACCATTTATAGTCCTTGAACATTCAAACTTTGCTAGTTTTCTATTACTGCCCAGACTTGAACATTTTTTCTTAAACAAACTCTTAATCATACTTGTAATCTTCTGCCAACTTGATCTGTAGCTCCATCCACAATCCACTTTCATGTAACCTTTCATAGAATCATTCTTTGATTCTTTATTCCAACATGTCTTTTCACAGTGGTTCTTCAAACCACAAATACTGTACGGATGTAGATCCCAACATCTTTCTTTTGTATGCCCTTTTCTATTACAATGTGAACATTCCAGACTCTTCATTCTGTCAACTGATTCACTTGAGCTTGTATTCATCTTTTCATTGCCTGTAGCATATCCAAGACCTTCATATTTTGGCCTAATTGTAGGCTCAATTATATTCCTCATTCCTTGCTCATTCTTTCCTAGTCCTTTACCCTTCTATCCCATTCTTTTCATAATTTCAATCCAACATTTATTTCATTTCCATTGCATCTTAAAACATTTTCATTTTCATTTTTACCATAAACTTCTTCAGCAAAAACACATTTATCCAATGAAAAATTCAAATCCTCTATACTACATGAAACATCATGTACTAATTTTTTTGCCTTTAAACATTCATTCTCTTCTTTTAGTTTTGCAATTTCCTTCTTGTATATACTATTCTCTTCTTCCAACTTCTTCATTTTTCCCTCTAAATCATCATTTCTTTTCTTAATATCATCAAACAACTTTAAAAAAATTTCTAGCTCTTCATTTTTCTTTTCAGCGTTGTTTAATTCGTCGTAAAAAACACAAATTCTTTTTTGAAGTTTATATTTTTCTGCTAACCTCTCTCTTATGTATGTAGCCATCTCTTTTCTTAATTTCGTCAATTCTTTTTCCAAAAGATCTTTTTCACATACTAAATTTTTATTTTCTCTCTACACCCTTATTAATTCTTCTTCTAAATCATTTGATTTTTCTTTCTTAACTCTGCCAGCTTTTCCCATTTGGATTAAATAATTGAACTCACTTTAACAATTCATGCACTTTCCTTCTCAAAACTTTCAGAACATCCAATCCAGTGCACTTAAAGAACCCGAAAACTCTAGGATGTTCAAGATAAAAAATTTATGACTATCCTTGAACAACTTCTTGAACTGATAATCTTATCTTTGATAAAACACATTTAAATAATAAAAATTACCTTGCATTCTTCAGGCAGCACCTTCACATTTGCCTTCAGCGGTATCCATAATTTTCTCTTGCTTCTCCCAAATAGTTCAGTAAACAATGATCTCTTTGTGCCTTCTCAACAACTATTATTTCTTCTGGCGTTCCCTAAAATTCTTCCTTCCAACAGCAACTTTCTCAGTCAGTAGCGCACTCTCATTTTCAATTTCCTACCTTTGACTCCAAATACTGATCCAACATTTCACATCCTCACACAATTTTTAGCACACACAATTAATCAACACTACCTCAAAATACTGCAACACTAATAGCACAAGGCCTCTATTTAGAGAGTTTTAGACTCACACCCAAGATCATAAAGTCTGCTCTGATACCAATTTGAAGGGGTGGATGGAGTGGATCCACACTTCATACAATAACACAAATACACAAATTCAACAGACATACCAACTTGGCTCTGATACCACTATGATGTGGGCAGAGGCAAAATTAGAATAAAAACACAGAGTGCTACAACAGAATATAACACAATATAAAATAGATTTTGTATTGCTGCCCACCAATGATTTACAAGGTGCCTTTATATAGGCATTGGAAAAACTTTCTGGAAGCTACTAGCTACAATATGAGAAATTTCTAGAAACAATTCTAGAAGGTGTAAATTTCCGGAAACTACTAAATAATTACTATTCCAAACTACTACTTATAATTTGAGAAATTTCCAAAAACAATTCTAGAAGGTGTAAATTTCTAGAAACTACTAAATAATTACTATTCGAGAAAATTCTAGAATAAAGGACAAAATTCTGGTAGAAATTACTAGAAACTTCTAACAAACTCCCACTCTTTCACAACTTTCTCGTTTTCCTTCTCCATACAAGAAATTCACTCTTTGAGCATCAAAACCTCCTTTTTAAGGGTCATAATTTCTTTGTTAAGGCAATCCTCTCGATTCTTAGCCTCTTTGTTCTCTTCCATCTCTTTGCCAATAGTAGCCACAACTACATCAAGAGTTGAGAAGGAAACAAACCTAGCTTCCTCCTCTGAATCCTTCTCTTTTGTCCATCCATTCCACCAATAGACATGACATCTTGGCACCATCTCCGCTAAATACTTCACCATAGCTTTGATACCAATTGTAAATTTTAAAACGAGCAGAGAAACAGAAATGAAAAGAGAAAAATAAGAACAAAAGAGAGACACAATTTTATAGTGGTTCGGCAATTGCCTACATCCACTCTTAAGCAGGGAATTAGTCTATTATTAAGCACCCGTACAATACCATACAGTGCATGACTGCACACATTCATTTTTACATTTACATACAGCCTTCAAGCAAAGAGTCATGAGAAGCCAAACAGACACGTGACTGTTGGACTTCACATTCTCAACACTCAAAAATGTTGCGGACATTGCATGGGCAATCTGTAAATGTTGTAGACATAGAGTTGCCGATCTGTAAGAGGTATTAAACCTGCACCCATAAAAAACATAAAATGCTTTTAAAATAAAAAATTCCCAAGTCGTGCGTTTGCATATGGAAGGATAGCAATTAACGTTAGAATTAAGAAACTTTCTTAAACATGCTACACAAATTCATTTTTATCGATCGGGGAAGTGTTAAACATACATTAATTTTGTGAACGATATCAATCCTAAAGCCTGCAAATGTCCCATTCACGCGGACTGTTGGCCCGTGATTTGCATCTCTGCCACGCATTATATAAATAAACCTCTAACGGCAGATTGTTCATATGCCATTGTAGCTTGGAGAGCAAGCTTTGAAAACATTTATTCCGTATAGAATTGTGTTTTCGAGAGAGTAGATCTCTAAAAGCATAATCAAAATGTCTCTTACAAGAAAAGCTTCTCTCATGTTTGTTATTATATATGTGTTTGGCTTGAGAGATTGCACCAGATGCATAGGAGCAAGGGATTTCAAGAAAAAATCTTTCATTTTATTATCATCATCACCTGCTACAACATCATCTGTCGGCGATTCCAAGGTGGTGGACGTTACAAAATTTGGTGCAAAGGGCGATGGAGTCACCGATGATACCAAGGTCGTCATTCTATCTATCTAAATACTTAGCTCATCCTTTTGGCCACAACGTGTTAAGTTTTTTATTAAAATTATATCTGTAACAGGCATTTGAGGCAGCATGGAAAGCAGCTTGTGAGCAGAACTCGGCTACACTACACATTCCAGCTGATTATAAGTTTCTAGTTGGGCCTCTCACCTTCTCAGGACCCTGCAATTCAAACATCCTCTTCAAGGTATGACATTTGCTTAAGGGCATTAACAGAATATACGAGTTATAGGATTTAAAAGCACAAGCCGAAATATATCTGGATATTTTGAAATTTGGCAGGTTGATGGAAATGTTATCGCTCCGGTTAATGCAAAGGCATGGGCATCTAAACCGTTGAACTGGATAAAAATCTCTGAGCTGAATGGAATTACTATTGCTGGCAACGGTACCTTTGACGGCCAAGGTGCAGCTTGGTGGAAAATCTCCCAACTAGAAGATGAGGTAAATCTTAGTTCTGAATTAAAAAAATTTTGAGCTTCGAGTCTTTGACATACCTTATTCTTGTTCGATAACGTTGGCATTTTATGTGTATCAGGATAGCAACGAAAATGGAAGCAAACTGCCAAGCTTGAGGCCAACGGTGAGCCTCTATTTTTTTTGTAGTTTTAATGTCATTTCAAATGTGTTGAAAAGTAAAGATAAGCCCAATTTTAATGGCACTTTCTTCTAAACGCGGTTGCATATCTTTGTTCGTACTGTGAGTAAGTTACTTGAACTTTTACTTTTTCATGGAAAATATGTTGATGTATATTTATTGATTCTGAACAGGCATTGCGGTTTTATGGAAGCTATGACGTGAGTGTCCAAGGCATCACAATACAAAACAGCCCCAAATTTCACCTCAACTTTGACGGTTGCACGTTTGTTACAGTCGTTAATGTCACAATCTCCTCTCCTGAAAATAGCCCAAACACAGATGGAATTCACGTCCAGAATTCCGAAGAGGTTGAAATACACCATTCCTCAATCGCTTGCGGTATATCAGATTTACATCCTAATGCGGCCTTCTCACTGTTATCAGTTACAATATTAATATATGTTATTATAGCCAGTTTTGGTGATTCAAATAAACAGGAGACGACTGCATATCGATACAAACAGGAAGCTCAGCCATCCGCGTCCATGACATCAATTGTGGACCTGGTCACGGTAACAGGTGCCTTCATTATTCTCATTACAGTCCTTTGTTTATTAATGTCATTGGCTGAAGTTAAACGCAATTGTTTTTATGTCATTGTTATTAGTATTGGAGGACTTGGGAAGGGAGCAACAAAGGCCTGCGTATCGAATGTCAGGGTTTATGACAGCAACATTCATGATGCATCGAACGGCCTCCGGATCAAAACATGGCAGGTCTGTTAAGAACTCAATCTTTCCAATGAATATTTTAATAAGATGCTTGACATCGAACATAACCTGAGCCTCCTATTATTGTTCTTAATGTTTACAGGGAGGAACTGGGGAAGTGAAAAGCGTGTCGTTCTCCAATATACATGCTTCCAATGTAAGAGTGCCAATTATTATTGATCAATTTTACTGTGATAAAATGGTGTGCACCAACCAAACATCTGGAATATACATATCAGACGTCACTTATAAGAAAATCACGGGCACTTACGTGAAAACGCCAGTCTATTTGGCTTGCAGCGATGATGTGCCATGCACTGATTTAAAGTTCCTAAAAATTGAACTTGAGCCGGTGGCTACACAGGCAAAGAATCCCTTCTGCTGGAATAGCTATGGAGAGCAACAGTTCGGTGTTGAATGCCTGCAAATTGGAAGACCCACTCACGACCCTGCTCAAACTCTATCACCCGAAGATCGATGTTAATAACACATTTACAGGTTCATATTTGCTTTGTTTCAGTGAATGGTTAAGCTAAATTCGGAACGTTCATTAGCCAACTGACATACGACATTCCATGTAATTAAGCTACACTAATCATTAAGGAAGTCCTTTTTTCCCATGTAATGTAAGATGTATCGTCCAAATAAGCTTCTGTTCCTAAGAGATTCCCTGTCCTTCAACCGAAGCTGAACAGCTCAAGTTAAATGTTTCCTCTAGTTTTCTTTTTTCTATCATCTTCATTTGTTGTTGGTTGTTAGATTTATCCTTCACGTTCGTCCCTTCCCGAGCATTCTCTTCTATTTCTTTACTCTGACATTTACCTGCTTTCCACACCAACTTAGAGAGAAAGTAGTGGTGTCGAATGAAGTACATTGACAAACAATTGGTGGGTTGCCAAATATCAGTCACGTGTTTCTCTTCTGCTCCAACAAAATTCTTTGGTCAATGTTTGCTATATAATTTTTTGAATGGTTTTAGTTCTTACACAGCCTAGTCTTCTTACAAGGTTGTAGTTTATTATCTTAAACATATCTATATACTAGCAATTGCATTTTGGTATGCAATATGTACGCTGAAGATATGTGAAGAGTAACATAAAATACGACAAATTTTTAACGCGTTTAACAAATTTTAAGTAACATAAACAATGTTTTTTTTTTAAAAAAACTTTAAACTAGTAATTGCAACTTGGTATGCAATTGTTACGCCGAATAGATGTTATGTTGTTTAATTTTATGTATTTATATTTTTTTTCCCTTCTTTTTATAGATACGATTGTTTTCCTATTTTTTATACGAGTAAGAAATGTAATTTAATGCTTATTTGAATTTGATTTTATGACTTTGAAATGGAGTATAGGTAATTTTGTAGTCATATTCTAGGTTAATTTGTTGTAATTAAAATCTTATTTTAGGTTTTTTTTTGTGCATTCAATGTTTGATGTTTGGGTTGGAATTTTTTGTTTCTTCTATTTTCAATGTGAGCCTGGTTAATTGGATACTGATTAAGTGATATGTAAAATATTTATGTTACATAATAATTAATTTTTTTCATAAACAATATTTAAAAATTGTAATATGTTGTGTTATAAAAATTGTAAAATTATATTACTTATTGAACCCTTAATGCATTTACCAATTAAGTGATAGTGATGGATGGCTTTAAAGATGAAGCGGTCAAATTTCTGTCCATGATTGTATACTTTTGCTTCTTATAACTTTTTCAAATGATTCAGTCAGTACTGTTACATCTTATTCTAATGACCTCCTTTAAGTTTCTTTATATTTTCTTTTATGCAAATTTACTATAGTCTATGTTTGTTTTGTTGAGAGCTAGCGACTGAAATTTTTCTACTTGTCGTTGAATGATTTATCATTTAGTGATATAAATCTAAGACTTTTTGACTATAACGACTCTTTTAATCACCAAAACTTTGTTGACTTTTCCTAATTCCATGGAGATTATCCAACCTTGGTAATGTGGAGATGTAGCGATTATAGAGTATTGTTTTAATTGGAGCAATTTATAATACATTTTTATGTATTTTATGTTGAGATTCAGTGAGAATAGTCTATTTGAATTTCAACTAGCTGATCTTAATCCAAAAACTGTCGGTCAATCTCTGAATGAAACTTGTAACCGCCAAGAATTTGGGAGAATGCGCGAGTTAGGCATTTTTCCATTCTCCAGATGTTTGGTACTTAACCGATTGAATTTGGATATTTGGAGACCAAGGTTATCTCCTGTTCTCCAAATTTGTTTTGTAACCGCTAGAGTATTTCAACTTTAGGCGACTAAGCGAATCTGGAGATCTCTAAATTTGTCTTTAACCATCGTGGGTTTGCATTTTTTACTAGTAAACGAAAGCAGATTTTGAATGTACTAATTACTAAATCTGATAGTATTTAATAACAGATTTTGAGGTCATTAACATCTAAATTTGAAATGTCAAGTAAAAGCATTTTACTATAATATTTGCAATAATATAAAGTTGAACAATGATGTATCGTTTGAATGATTATTCAATAAAAATAATTGTATATCTATATTTAAATTAAAACAAAATTGAAAAGTTCTAATTAATTTAAAATCATATAATTAAGTTACTAAATTAATAAGTGTACGATATATCACAAAAATTAAGTGTGGTAGATTTCGCATTAGACGAGATCAATATTATATATAATATTAGATGAGAACAATCAGAACATTTAATGTACTTACATTAAAAATCTAAGAAAGACTTTGTTAATTAATAGTCTTCCAAATCATCTAGAAAGTCAATTATTTGTATTCAATGCAAGGTTTTGGATCATCGGATTTGTATGCTAGTAACTACTAAATCTAACATTGTACTAAGTACCTTTCTATTTTTGAGATGACAGTTCATATTTAATTTCTTAATCTCTGAATTAAATAGTAAGATCGACAACTATCGCATGATCGCAAGATCTAAAAAGATTGCATGGGAACATACAAGAACTGTTGATTCTCTACAGAGTGTGAATCCTACATAAACCTTAGAGACTAGGTGCATCCATTGATTTGTCAAGAAGATCAATGACTATTGATGATCGCAAGGGCCTAGAAGATTCCTTGCGGTCTTGTGACAACCATTGGATGAAGATAAGATTCAAAGCTTACATAAGTATCAAGGACTTACAAAAATTTAATTCGGACATTGCTAATTCTGACATTGTGTTTTTTAGGTGTTTGCGTTGTCGACTAATAAATGAAAGCAGGTTTCAAAGGTACTGATTACAAAATCCAATTCTATTAAATTATAGTTTTTGTGGTCATTAATATGTATATCTGATATGTGTACTAAGAGCATTGTACTATAATATTTGCAAGAATATATAGATGTACAATGATGCAACATGCTAATGATTATTCTAATTAATTTAAAATCTTATAATTAAGTTAGTAAATTAATATGTGTATGATATATCAGAGAAATTAAGAGTGGCAGATTTTACATTAGAGGACATCTATATTATACATAATATTAGCTGACAATAGTCAAAACACTTTTTATCCTTAGTCTAAAATGAGCGGAGCGAGTGATGGCATTAGGGTTTCAGAGGGAGAAGGGGATTCTGAGGATGGTGAGGTGGATGATGACGATGATGTTGTTTGTGCTCTGCCCCTTCTAACAACAAGATTTATTTTGGGTAGATCCATTCTTCCTTGTGGGTGTTGGAACCTAAGGGTTCCTTCAGGGTTGCAGATTTGGGAGGGGAGCTCCTCTTTCAATTCTAGAGTTCTTCTTGTGCCTGATGCACTTTGGTTAGCTTCTCTCCCGGTGTGGAGCCAGTCTAGTCTTGTTTTCACTATGAAGGCTGTTGGAGAGGCACATGCTATGGCCTCCTCTTTTGTCTGCGATGGCCTTCTTCTCTCCTACCTCATCCCCCTTCCTTGGGCTCCTTCTCGGCGTGAGGAAGGTTGGTATGGGTTTCGTGGGATTAGGGCTTCATTTGTCTTGCCTTGTTCCTACCTCATTGGTAGCAAGGCCCTTCTCTGGGGGGGGGGGGACAAATCTGATGTTTCCTTGGAGACTCTCTCACTGGATCCATCTTGTTCCCCTATCTTCCTTTCATTTTGCGGAAGGCTTTTGGGGTTTTATTCACTAACCTCTATTTCTTCCTTAGAGCTTTTGGGTAGGATGGCTTCCAGGGTTCAGCCTTATTTGTTGTAGGGGGTTTTTATTTTCCTCCTCTCTATTTTAAATGATTTCTTTGTTGTTTCCCTATGGAAAAGCTTCTTGAGGAGTGTTCTGATTCTCGGTGCCTTGGTGTGGAGAGGCTTCTTTTCTCTTCTTATGCCTAGGGTTGGAGGCTGTTGTGTTGGAGTTTTGGCTCTTTCATCTCTGTCCTCTTTGTGGTGCAAATCCCTATTAAGGTGGGGTTTCACTCTTGGGCCCAGTGGTAGTTGATGGCTTCTCTTCTTCTTTCCTCTTCCCTAATTCCAACTCAAGTGGAAGATCCTTTTTGAGCTGGAGGCTCAGCCTATAGAGGTGGCTCTTTGCTAGATGAAAGAGGTGTGAAGGAGTGTTTCTGTTGTACTTGGCTTGTGTTGGAGAGAGTCCTTTTTGCCAGAGTTCTTTGCTTGTACTTTCTTTCTCCTAGCAGATTGTGGCTTGGTGGTTTGGGGAGACTTTCTTTTCCCCATTTCTCTAGTTAAGGTTGGGGGAGTCTTTTAAAACCCTTATGTCTTGACCCAGCTCAAGTTAAATCTGCTTAATATTTTAAGCTGCTATTTTTATTCTTATCTAGTCTTGGAAGGGTGGATGGGTCTTTTTACCACTATGCTGGTATTCAATCCCAAATTTAAACCCAAAATGGTTATGGGAGCCATTTCAAAACACATATTACTAGTTTGGGGTGCCTAGAAACCCTAATTTTCTTCTATTGGCATAAAGCTTGGATTCACTCTAACAACTTCTTGCAGCTAGAGCCTTATTGTTTATCCCTCATTTGGTTGTTGTTGTTCTGATGCCTTGGGGCTGTTGGTAGTTCTACTGGAAGTCTCTATTGGGGGGGCTCTATAAAGTTTACCTTCTTCTCCCAGCTATCTCATTTTAGGTCTATGCTAATTTTTCCTATCTTTCTCTGCAATTGCATTGGGTTACAATTCGCTTCAAAAACTAAATGTATATCATTTTGAGACCCATTCAAAACCTATTTTACCTAATAAAAAATAGTCAGAACATTTTATGCATGTATATGTGACAAATATAAGAAAGATTTTGTTAATTAATACTCTTCAAAATCTTATAGAAAGTCAAATATTTTTATTGAATGCAAGGTTTTTGATCATCGGATTTATATGCTAGTAATTACTAAATGAATGTAGTCGCAGTTTGTCATAATGTGAATCTTGAATTTGATATTTTCTGGAGATTTAGCGACAATTGGAAAATAAAGATGGTTTATTTCATTTTTTTATTTGAGGACTATAGTTATATCATTGTTTCTTAATGTTTCCTTATTTATCCATTTTGTGTAGAGATTGCCCAATCGACCATAGAATGGGTCAAGAGATTACGTGACTATAGTTATTTTTAAGGAAATATTCATTATAGACACTAGTTTTCATAGATTAGTTAAATCTATTTGCTCACTTTCTGGCTAAAGGGATTTCGGTAAGTCATTTGTAAAGCATAGTTAACAGATTTTAAAAAACAAGATACCTATCGAAACTAAAAATAATTATTTTTGGATTTAGTAGTCATGAACATTGAAATCCGGTATGCCAAGAAAACCTATTTAAAATCAAACCAAATTGAAAAATTTAAATAATATTAAAATTTTATAATTATCTTACTAAATCCTCGATTATATGAGATATGACATAAGTTATTTGTGTCAGAATTTTCCTTCGATGACATCGACATTATACATCAAATTAACTAACAATAGTGACAACATTTAAAGTACATCAGTAACAAATCTAATAAATATTTTGTTCTCAAATGATAATAAATTGTTTTTGGAATTTTACATGTCACATATGATATTAAATCCTTAAGTGTTTTACATATGAGATAACTTAAATGTCTCAGATTTCACTTAACATGACATCGATATAAGAAATGAAATTAACTCAGAACAGTCAAAACAAATAAAGCACATCGGTAGTAAATCTAGTAAAGATTTCATTAATTAATAATCTTCTAAATCTTATAGAAAGGCATATATTTGTTAAACCTAGTGTTTCTATAAAATGATCAACAAGAAAATCAATCCATTTAAAAGATCATTACAGTAGATAATATAGATTACTATAAATAAACTATTAGTAATGGAAGCTACCTTTACTTTCAAACAAGCACACAACAAATAGCTTTCTTTGGGAGGGTAGAACATAAATATTAAAAAATTTATTACTCTGCAAGACTAACTCTATTGTGCAAGCAGTTCAACGGACATTAGGTGAAGAATTTTAGAATGCTAGTCATCGATGGAAGGTAAATGCTGATATTGGTGCTATGTAAATGGCTTGGGGTTTAGAAATAGGAGAAAATGTTCAGACTGTTCATTTTGTCATGATCTCTCTTTTTCCTGAAGATTTGATTAACAGACTTAATTTGTTTTTAGAATACGCACAACTTGGTCAAGGTTTTGACTACAGTAAGTGATTTGTAAACAAAGAAGACATTGAAAATATAGGTATTTTACCATTTGTGTGATGACCAATGCCAATAGACAAAGAGGTTTACAAAAAACATATCAAAAATCAATGAGTAAATCTTTGTAAACAAATTAGGCAATATAAACAAATTGAAGCTGCATCAATATTTCTAGTTGTCTTTCCACAACACAAACATTTTGTTTGTGTACAAATAAAAAGCAAACATTTGAATAATCAAGCTTTTACAACAAATCAACTTCAATTTGTGATGCCAATCATCTATCTAAAACGTTGTCGCACTTTTCGTCAACAAAGATGAAAGATAATTGAAAATTTTGCATGCTGATAAAAAATAAGGTAATTACTATAATATTTATATTTTATTAAACTTAAAAAACCATAACATTATTTTCCATCATTTTTATCTTTTTTTTGTATGTTTTAATTCAGGTATGCTAAAGCATATACTTTTAGAAAATAAGATAAGCGGAAGAAAATATTTTTAATTTTATATGCGTGATTGTTCATATTTGCAAGAAACCATGTTCTTGTTAAATTATCTAGTTCAGATTCTATTTTACATAAATGATATTGTAAAGGAAAATACATTTAAGGTTATCTATTTTTTATACAAAATACAAATATTTTTATGAAATGTGGAAATGCTATCGAGTGTTTTCAATGAAATATAGGTAATTGAACAGCGAATATGTTTTTCCAATATTCTAAAATATGTTTTAGTTTATCTATTTATAAAAAAATGTTAATTTACTTTTAGTCACCAAATTATATGTTTAAAATGTGGTTTATATTTTTTTATTGTTACATTTAAATTTCTTGAAAACAAAGAATACTTTAATTTTTTTTTGTAATTTTACATATGATTTTTAAAAATAATATTATAATTGAAAATAAATTTGAGTAAATTATCTACATTAAATAATGAATTTTTATTGGGTTGTCAAGCAATTATATATAGATTGTAGTAGTCACTGAAAGAGTTGGCATATTTTTGTTTTCTATAGCAATCTGGTGAATAAAGAAAGTGTCTTATAGTCAGTGATAAATTAACCCATAAAAAATTATTTGGTGACTTAACGACTAAGGTTTGAATGACAGTCAGTCAATATTTTAGGTTTTCATTATTTTATCTAGACACTCATCAAGTAGTTTTGATCTCATACACTTATTGAGTATACAAAGAAAAGACAATTGCTGAATTTTATAGCTTTTTATGACTTTTTATAATTATTCAGTGAGCATCGTTAGATCTTAATTAA
The DNA here is from genome assembly GCA_027943335.1 of Chamaecyparis obtusa. Classification (NCBI taxonomy): domain Eukaryota; kingdom Viridiplantae; phylum Streptophyta; class Pinopsida; order Cupressales; family Cupressaceae; genus Chamaecyparis; species Chamaecyparis obtusa. The sequence goes on along the minus strand of BSBK01011577.1, from coordinate 115,239 downwards.
ACGGTATCCTTTAACTATCTTGATATTGCTTTTTAAAAATGTTGAGACTCAGTGACTATAGTCTATCTCATAGTCATTGTCAGATATATCAAAACCTAATTTAATTTTGAGAGTTTGTGACTACTGTTAGATCGTAATCTAATGATTTTCCTTAGGTTTCTTTATCTTTAGTTTTTATTGAGATACTTAGTGACTGAAAGGAGTTTCTTAATCGCAAAAAAAATTTTTACTTTTCAATTTTTCGTTGAGTTTATGTGATGTGGGTCATTTTGAGATTAAGTGACTGCTTAGTATTCTCTATATCACTGCAAATTTTAATAAACTTTAATTTGATGTCCTAACTTCCCACCAACCACAAGATGTAAATTTGAGGGTGCTGACTTTTTGAAACAGAACCTTACAAAAATTAAAGATATGTGAGATAAATTTTCAACCAGACGGTCTTAATCAAACAGTAGTCATTCAATCTCTGTAGTAGCTAGATGATGTCATCTTTATCAAGCCATTAAAAATTTGGATTTAGAAGTCAGTAACAACTAAATTTGAGAATTATAATATAGATGACTTAATTTTTGAAACGAACACAATGCTTTCGATTGTCAGATTTAGTTGTTATTGACTTCTAAATCCAATTTTTATTAGAAATTTATTTGTCTCTGCTATAATTGTTAATGGACATGACAAATATTTTGATTAATGATTCTCAAAAAACTTATTATTCTGAGAGTACTTCCAAAAACACAGTAATCAATAAAAAAGAAATTAAAGCCATACTTTGTTCTATGCACCATCTTTACTAATAGTTACTATATTGAATACATATATTGATCATATCTGTAAGAGAAAAGAATATTTCTTGAAAGCAACAAGAACATTAATTCCTTTTATCATTTATATCTTTGATGTATGTTGGTTCTTCCCTTTGATCTTCAACTTGTAGATTTATACATTGATGGATACTTTAATAATACTTTGACTCTATCACCACACCAAAGTCTACAAGGAAAAGTGCCAATTAACAAGGATCAACAATGAGATCCTCCTACACTTTGAGCCTTAATGCTTAGGTGGGTGTACCCTTGACTCCTCCAAAGGAGTCTCAAAACAATATACAACTATGTCCTTTACTAACTGACTGAAAGATATTATCATTTAAATTTGGGTGTGTGTGGTTGATAAAAATGAAATGCCTCCAGAGGATGGACCAATGCCTTAACCTAGGGCAAAGAGTCACCCAATTACATACATTAGCTGAAGATCTTAAATGAAACACTCTTGGGCTCAGGATGAGTGCTTTTCCTATTACTGCTCTCCCTCAAACATAAGGACATCAAATTCTTATTTGGTTGTAAACTCACTGAACTCACCTAAAAGACTTTAATCCTAACTTTGTTAGGAACTCAGAGATGACTTCACAATACTCTTTGTTTACCATATGCTAATACACTTTGTGACACTAACATATATGAGCTCAGATTCAAAACAAGAAGACATACACAAATGCAAGTTTGGAACTCAATAACATTCTCATTAACATATTCAGTATCAATATACAATCAAAGTAACACAAAGATAGAAAAAAGACCCAAAATCCAACTCCTCTTTCCTCAAATGTTCATACAATCATAACCAGTGGAACTGACCAGAATTCAAAATAGAACCTCAGGACCGAACCCTTACTCTATCAAAAAACTAACTACTTATACCCCTAGTCACCTTGGAATCCTCAAAGAGGATGCATCAAGCTTTGGGAGACTAGGGTTAGGGTTTCAACTACACAACCAATCAAAATATAGAAAAATTTATTGTAGGGGAAGAAACACAGGCAACTCGGAGAGAATAAATCTCAAACAGATTTGCAATCATCAAAATCTGCGAGAACAGTACAGAACACCAAGGAATTGCCATGAAAACTAGTCAAATTGGCCACTTGCAAACACACCTCAAGCACAAAATCATACTTCTCCTAGTACAAAAACATCATGCCACTGACCACAAAGACTCTTGAATCAGTTGGCAATAACCAGCGCCACCAAATCAATCGAAATCAGCTCCAAAAACCATAAATTTTGGTACTTCCTGTCACTGGAAACCCTCTACAAATTTGAATTTGAAATTCAACAGTCAGTTTCATAGTGCCAGCAGAAAATCGGTAGTTGGCATTTGAAATTAGGTCAACTTTAAGTCCTGACCATCAGATTTGATGAAGGGTGCTCCCCTTAATACCACAAACACATAACATAAATAGAGAAACAACAACAACAATATGCAAGAACAGAAAATTGGCTTCTTATTATCTCCACAAATGTGGAATCACAAACTTTTAGAATTACAATATGCAAAGCCACATGGGCATTCCCTTACAATATTCTGTAGGACAAAACCTCAAATCAATCCCTAGATCTGCTACCTAGAACTACCCTAGATAACACTATGGGCCTTCTTTATATAGGCATTTTCCACCACCCAAGAAGGTTCTAGAAATTTAGCCCTTAGGGCCGACCAAACTTAGAAATTTTTTTTTTTCAATTTATTACATCAAATTCGGCTCAAAATAACTTATGAAACCCGAACAAAAATTTTGAAAGAAAATTATTTTCTGCCATTTTAGGTGAACCAACTTCCGGAGACCCTAAATCATCACCAGTTGACCTGATGGACTACTATAACCCCATTTTGGAAAGGCCACGAAGCATTCTATAGGCTTGACTTGTGCAAGCGCTTGTCACCCAAATTTTTGACCTCATCTAAGGCCTCTAAAGCCTTCAAAACTGAGTTCAAAGTTTCTATACCCTACTGCCAATACCAGAAATCTTCAATATCTTCAAAACTAGACCTGATCTAGCCATGAAAGTTTATTGGCAGGCTGATATGACCAAGATGAACCTCCACATGTAAAATCAGAACATTCCAAGATCATATGACCAACTTACTGAAAATAGAAAGTTCCCATAAATAGCAGCTCTGCACAAGATAGCCCTAGTTGAATACAAAAATAGAAATATTTTTGGGTGATGCAAGATTGCTCTTACACCCAGGATGCTCCTACATCAAGATCCCTCCCTTTCGCAGGTCCTTTGTCTTTAACTCACTGCTATCCTTGGGTTATCTTTTAGCGACCATGTGACAAAGCAATTTCATGTTCAAAAAATGAAATACTAACTCACCACTTAACCCTGGGAATTGGCGAACAAAGGAAAATAAACTTACCTCAGTTACATTTGGTGAACTAGCGACAAAAGGTTTTCACCAGTTCATAGAACATTTTATGTCTCCACTAAAATATTTAGCGATTACGTGACCTTCCTTTGTTGAATCACCAAACCTTTTAGCAATTCACCATTTTACTCAGTGAATGAGCAAACCCTTTTGAAATTTGTCAGCCCCACTAACCTTTTATCAGAACCTCTAAGCTTTTGGCCCCCGCCTGGGCCCATTTTTTGCCACTTGTCAGCAAGCCATTCGCTGCTCATGCTCGGTCATCTCTGACATAGGATCCACATTTAGTAAGCATTTAAATTAGACGGCGAGTGCAAGATCTCATGGCTCTGACACAACCCATGAGATCATATGCCAACCGTTGATTTTGTCCTCGTCACCAACTTTTCTGACAATGACCCCACCCTGCATTATCATCCACATTGACCAATGAGGAGATGCCACTTGTGTACACATAACAGTGGACCTGCCATATTTTGTCACCTCTAAAAAAGGTAAAATCGACGGTTGTTTGAAGATCTCATGCGTTTGACACATTCCTTAAGAACTTACACCCATCATCAATTCTCTGTAGATGTTAGGACCCTTTGACAAGCTAAAAACTAGGTCCCACTGACAACTGCCAACACATTAAATCATGGACCAATCAAAAACTGCCAACTATGCCTATGTGTTATTTTGGACCCACCTTTATCTCTAACATGAACACCTAGAGGATCAGACGGATGGCCCATGATCGCAAGGGCTCAAAAGAGTCACCCAATTACATACATCACCTGAAGACCTTAACTCAAACACAATTGAATCCAAGATAAGTTCTTTTCCTATTACCCCTCTCCCTCAAACACATTGACACCAGATTCTTATTTGGTTGTAAACTCACTGAACTCACCCAAAAGACTATAATCCTAACTTTGTTAGGAACTTAGAGATGACTTCACAATACTTTTTGTTTACCATATGTTAATACACTTTGTGACACTAACATATATGAGCTCAGAACTAAAACAAGAACATATACATAGATGCAAGATTGGAACTCAATAGTATTTTTGTTAACATATTCAGGATCAATATACAATCAAAGTAATATAAAGATAGCTAAAAGACCCAAAATCCAACTCCTCTTTCAGTATAAAACCATCAACAACCAGAGATGAAAAGAAAAATGTTTTGGAACCCTTAAAAAATAAAAAATGCTGCAACTTATACTCCGTAGTCATCTTGGAATCCTCAAATAGAATGCAACAAGCTACATATGACTTAGGGTTAGGGTTTCAACCACCAAACCCACTGGAAATCATCACAAAGTTATTACAGGGGTGGAGACCTAGGTAACCAAGAGAAACAAAATCTTGGAATGATCCTCAATCATGATAAACTCTTTGTGAAGGTACTGAGAACCACCAAAATGTTCAAAATGTTAACCTTGCAACACACCTCGAGCACAAAACCGCACAGTACAAATCCTGCAGATGATCAAAGAACACCTTGGACCACACTGCAACAGCAAGAGCCATGAAACAAATCAAATCTGGCCATGAAAACATTCAATTTTGGTCCTTTCTGTCACAGGAAAGCCCTTCAAAAATTTAAATTTGAATGACAATGGTCACCCCTATGGAGCCTGCAACGAATTGGTGGTCCACTTTTGAATCTGAGCCAACTTTATATCGCAACCATCTGATCATTCCCTTTCACGGTCTTTTATGATTTAACCTTACAAGGAGTCCTGGTTTACATTTAGCGACTGAGCGACAATGCTTTTCTCATTCATGGAAAGAAAACCTAACTCATGTCTTAACCCCATGAATTGGTGACCAAAGGGACTTAACTCATCCCAACTATATTTGGCAAACTAGTGACTGAAGGTTTCAGCCAGCTCATGAAACACTTTATAATACCACTAGAAAGTTTAGTGATTACGCAAACACTTGTTCACTGAACCACTAAAACATTTAGAGAATTTTCATTTCTTCCTATGAATGAGTGAAACCTTTTAAAATTTGTTGGCTGCTAAAAACTTTATCAAGACCACCAGACCCTACCAGGCTAGCCTACAAACTGCCACATGTCATTATATCATTTTCTATCTCCACCCAGTCACCACTGACATAGGACCCACTGACTCATCAAAGTAAGATGTTAGATCAATGGATGGCACATGATCTCATAGGGTAGGAATATTCCTTAAGATCATGCAGTGACCATTGATCAAAAATCCTTCTCTGCAGGTCCCATTGATAGATCCATGTCACCATAAAGCTCAACCAGTCAAAAATTGACACCTCAAAAATGAATCATCAGATGGTCCCACTTTCCCGGCAAACCTTTTAACCTTCTATCTGTTGGTTGTGGATTATTCCCTTTGATCTTCAACTTGTAGATTTACACTTTGATGGATAATGTGAATGAAACTCTGACTCTATCACCACTCCAATGTCCACAAGGAAGAGGGCCAACTGACAAGGATCAAAGGATCCTTCTACTCTTTGAGCTTCAATGCTCAGGCGGGTGTACCCTTGACACACTTCTTCAAAGGAGTCTCAAAATGATGTATACAATGCTCAACACAAGACTATAAAAGGTTTATCAAATGAATGTTTATGTTTGTGGTTGTTAACCATGAAACTTCAAGAGGAAAGACCAATTCCTTATCCCATGGCTGAGAGTTACCTAAATGTATACTTCAACTGAATACCTTAAAACAAACACAATGGAATCCAAGGTAAGTGCTTTGCCTATTACCCCTTTCCCTCAAGCACAAGGACATCAAATTCTACACCTGGCTGCAAACTCACTGAATTCACCTAGAAGACTTTAATCCTAACTTTGTTAGGAACTCAAAGATAAATTCAAAATACTCTTTTTTTACCATACATTAACACACTCTATGACATTAACATATATGAGCTTAGAGACAAGAAAGAAGACACACACATGATACCAGATTGGGATTCAATGATGTTTTCATTAACAAATCTAGAATCAGCATACAATTAGAATGACACCAAGATAAGAAAAGTCACAAAACCAGACTTCTATCAGTATATTACAGTAAAAAACTAGGGACCAAAAGCACAATGTTTTGAACCCTTGCAAAATCAAAGATTCTGCCACTTATACTACTAGCTACCTTGGGATCCTCAAGATTGGATGCAACAAGCTTCAGACAACTAGGGTTAGGGTCTCAACCACCCAACCTACTAGAAATAGTCTAAAAAGTTATTACAGGGGTGGGAAACACATCCAACCAGGAAAGAAGGAAACTAGAACTGATCCATAATCATGAAAGTCTTCTCTGCAAGTACAGGGGATCACCAAACTAGGCTCAAAAGGACACCCTGCAACATGCCTTGAGCACACAACCACCGCGGTAAAAGCTTTACAAATGATCTAACCACACCCTGGACCACACTGAAAATAGAAAACCAGTCATATCTCACCAAACAAGGTCTAAACTGCAATGAATTCCATAAATTTTAGTACTTCCTGTCAATGCAAACCCTTTGGCAAATTTGAATTCAAAATCCAACGGTTAAATCCTTGGCACCTGCAGAGAACAACGGCCGATGTTCAAACTGAGACTAGCTTTAAAACATATCCATCCGATCAAACCTCCTTCGCAGCTTCACAACTTAACCTTCAACTTTAGTCGCACTACCGTGCGATCAATAACCTTATCCACCATAGGAAACCTTGTTCGCCAAGTCAAGAAACAAACTAGCAAATCGCCAAATCTTCTCGTGAATGCGCAACAAGACTATATCTTATCGGCACCGCCACCTTTTTATCTGGACCACCAAACACTAGAGTCCAACCAAGCCCACCCGAAGCCACATGTCACCTCGTCATTCACAGTTCACACCCGATTATACTGACACGGGACCCACTCCTGAGCACATCCACGTCGACCAATAGGAACATAGAAACTAAGCACCAAATGGTAGACGGTCCCACTTGCATCGCACAGAGAAGATGCTAGATCAGTGGATGGTGCATGATCGCAAGGGCTGGGAATATTCCTTGAGATAATATGCTAACCGTTAGATTAAAAGCTTTCAATGTAGGCCCTCTAACATAGACCAACTCAGCACCGTAGACACGTGTCACCTAGTCGCATGATCGCATAGCCGAGAGAAAGGCTATGCGATCATGCGATAGCCAACCCAAATCTTCCACATCATTGCCTAGAATGCCTAGCCTGGGCCCACGTTCAAACCTACCATCCTACTAGCTCAGACCAACCGGAGATCACCATGACACATCTGCCAACGGGACCACCTAGAAAAAATAGACGGGCCCCAAGGACACGTGGCAAGTGATCGCATGATCAGATAGCCAAAAACTGGGCTATACGATCATGCGACAACCAATCATAGGCTACCACATCACTGCCTCGCATGACCACCAAACTGCAACCACCACCTGTGAATAATCGGGACCCACGTAGATAGATGGCAAGCGGTTGCATGATCGCATGTCAAAAAAGTCTGACATGCACCCATGCGACAACCAATGAGAACATGTCATCTATCCCCCTTCTTACACCGGGCCCACTTCAGTGAAGTAATGCCAGAACAGACAAAATTGACGGTAGGTGCATGATCACATGGGGAAAGAATATTCCATGTGATCACACACCAACCGTTGATTTCCTCCCTCTGGCCCCACATCATTGCACTTACGCACTTAAGATAAAGAACAAGGAGAGCCGGCAGAAAAGAAGATATGCAAGGTCGAAAATACACAGGGTTTTTGGTGAAAGATCGAAAACACAAAAAGTTTTCAACATGACACAAAGGTAAACTAGGAAGCCAAAAACATCAAGGGTTTTTATGCAAGCAAAAAAGGTCAAAAACATCATGGATTTTTGAAAACACTATGGGTTTTCGACACTGTGGCAGGTTTTTGAAAATGCTTCCCACAGACCTTAGAATTTGAATATCTTTCTGGACTTTGTGATTAAGAGGATGGGGTCTAGGCCGAAGCAAGGCAACAACATAAAGAGCATAGGGTAGGACATTTGACAAACACATTGCAGGGAACAGGCCAATTTCACAAGATTTTGCTATGACAGAAAATTGGCTTAACAGTGGCTCTGTCTGGGGATGATGGGTAACTTGTGCCCATGTGAGAATTCAGGATTTCTGGGAGATCAGACCACCAACAAGACAAAATTGTAGAGAGTAAGGAACAAGCAAGGCAAGACAAGCAACATGACCAAAAACTGATAGACTAGGGCAAAACAAGGCAGGGAAAAGCAACCTATATACAGAGATTTACAATATTCACAAAAGGCTCAGGGCCCCAAAACTTTTGACCAGGTCTTTCCTCTATCAAACAAGTAATTTTCATCTCCACTTAGCAAAGGAAAGCTGAAAAATACATTTCTCATCCATCCTGCCATAAACACCGTGATCCACATTCAACACATTATATAAAAAATGATCACCATACTCACCATCATCTAGGGAGACAGTGTCACTAAACTGCCATGAATACTGATCACTTTGTGGCATTGAAACATCACACTCTTCATCATCACTGACCTATTGAAAAATAGAACACTGCTTCTCAATCCCATGGCTGGAAACATTTACAAATTGCTCATTAGTCTACAAAAAGGAATAAACCAGTTTTATCTCTTCACTTTGCAAACTAAGGTAGGACCTCTTAAAACAAAAATCTGATTGCATGAAATTGGGGACATCTTGCTGATCACAAATTACATCAGCATCTTCTAAAAGGGAACAAGTATTGTCAGCTGATGACTTATTAGTCATTTGTAAATCTAAGAAAGCCCCTTCAGACTTACCACATTTTCTAGCATCAGAATGTAAACAAGGACCACTGACATTAGGCTCTTGAAAAACTAAGTCCACACTAGCACACATATCACCATACTCATAAGATGCAACATCATCATTTAAAACTCTGTCATTCATGGAAGAAAAATATTCTGATTTCTCACAGCAGGAAGATAATATGCCATTATTTATATCTGGTTCACCTGAATCTACAACCTCCATGTCCTCTTCAAACAATGGATTGATAATTCCAGGTAACATTCCTCTTTGATCATTGTGACAAAAAATGGGCTGATCATCATCAAAATCCTCATCATATAAGGCATTGGTAAACACCTTAAACTCACTACCCATTTTGTTTTCATGGAGACTCTCAGCATATGAAGAAAGATTAGAACCATATGAAGATTTACAATCATCATCACCATATTCAAACTGATTTGTACAATGCAAAAATTGAAATGCATTTTCATCTTTAGATTTAGAGAAAGAAATCATACCTTCACTTCCAAATGAATCTTCACTTTCATTATTACTTTCTTCTTCCCATGTCGCATTTGACTCATATGAAGGCACCTCAACATCACTGTCTTCATCATTCTCTCTGCTAGTGGTGCATATATCATCCTCATATGAGACAGGGGCTAAAAAATTTTGTGTCAAGTCATCACTGCAGGAACTCATATCTGCAGATTCATCTTTTGTCTCTTGACAATCACAAGTTCCATCATCAGCACCAGCAACACATGATTCATCATTCTTAAATGAACCCATCCATTTCTTAACTTTTTCTAGTGCTTCATTTCTAATAGAGGCAGTCCAACCAATTGATTCAGGCATACTAAGCACTAAAACATTTCAGTATACTCGAATTCTTGAAGCTCAATACCCATAAGAAGTTCATCACAAGCTATAAGAAATTTCTTATAGTATGAGCGGGATGACCCTTCTTTCCATTCCCCTATTGCACATTTTAAAATCCTTGTACAAGTCTGTTGGATCCTTTGACTTATTAGATAAATTTCTTTATCTCTATCAACATTTCTAAGGTCTGGATGATAACACCTAGACCTAGAAACATCATCCTAATCTATCAAAGCTGGAAACTCCATTTAATGTATTGACAACATAATACAACTTGTTCTCATGACAATACATTTGTTCAAACCCATGCAACCAATGACTTTATTAAACCTCAACATATTTCTGATGCTCATTACAAAACTAAAACTTTTATCCAGAAATATGATCAAACCTTCAAGATTGACTTCCCTTTTCAATAGTGACTTGTTCACCTAATTAGGGACTATTCTTGCTTAATGAAATAGGATTACATAGAGATTTTTTTAATGCTACAACATACTGATATGAAGTCTCCTCCGAATCACTTTTCAAACCTTGGTAGAGCTGCCACCTCCTTGCAGAGGAAAAATCTAAATCAACTAAGAACCTCTTCAACTCTGAACCTTCTTCAAAACCAACCATCACAAGACAACCTCACAGGATAACTGCTTGTCAAGACTACAAATATATCACACTTATTATAAAACACTGACCAAACAGAGACAAATCAGAGCTGCCACTCACAACTAGGTGAGAAACTTTTACTAATGTGTTTTGTTTATCTGACTCTGTAACTTCAAACAAGATCTTGGGATGATCTAGCCAAGCAAGGAAGCTTGCTATCTTTTACCTCTTCCCCAGTAGAGTCACCATTTTGTTGGTGACTCAGATTGGCCAAACCAATCAAGTCAAAAGATTTTGACTACTTCAATATAACAGCAACCAGAGCTCCTTAATAGGTTTTCCTTATGTCCTCCCCAGCAGAGTCACCATTTTGTTGGTTGTGGATTATTCTCTTTGATCTTCAACTTGTAGATTTACACTTTGATGGATAATGTGAATGAAACTCTGACTCTATCACCACTCCAAAGTCCACAAGGAAGAGGGCCAACTGAAAAAGATCAAAGGATCCTTCTACTCTTTGAGCTTCAATGCTCAGGTGGGTGTACCCTTGACTCACTTCTTCAAAGCAGTCTCAAAATGATGTATACAATGCTCAACACAAGACTATAAAAGGTTTATCAAATGAATGTTTATGTTTGTGGTTGTTAACCATGAAACTTCAAGAGGAAAGACCGGTTCCTTATCCCAGGGCTGAGAGTCACATAAATGTATACTTCAACTGAATACCTTAAAACAAACACAATGGAATCCAAGGTAAGTGCTTTGCCTATTACCCCTTTCCCTCAAGCACAAGGACATCAAATTCTACACCTGGCTGCAAACTCACTGAATTCACCTAGAAGACTTTAATCCTAACTTTGTTAGGAACTCAAAGATAAATTCAAAATACTCTTTGTTTACCATACATTAACACACTTTTTGACATTAACATATATGATCTTAGAGACAAGAAAGAAGACATACACAAGATACTAGATTGGGATTCAATGATGTTTTCATTAGCAAATCCAAAATCAACATACAATTAGAATGACACCAAGATAAGAAAAGTCACAAAACCAGACTTCTATCATTATATTACAGTAAAAAACCAGGGACCAAAAGCACAATGTTTTGGAACCCCTGCAAAATCAAAGATTCTGCCACTTATACCACTAGCTGCCTTGGGATACTCAAGATCAGATGCAACAAGCTTCAGACAGCTAGGGTTAGGGTCTCAACCAACCAACCTACTAGAAATCATCTAAAAAGTTATTACAAGGGCAGGAAACACATCCAACCAGGAAAGAAGGAAACCTGAACTGATCCATAATCATGAAAGTCTTCTCTGCAAGTACAAGGGATCATAAAACTAGGCTCAAAAGGACACCCTGCAACATGCCTTGAGCACACAAACACTGCGATACAAGCTCTACAAACAATCCAACCACACCCTGGACCACACCGCAAACAACAAACCAGTGATATCTCATCGAACAGGATCTACACTAAAATGAATTCCATAAATTTTAGTACTTCCTATTGCTGCAAACCCTTCAGCAAATTTGAATTCAAAATCCAACGATTAAATCCTTGGCGCCTACAGAGAACAACGGCCCACATTCAAACTGAGACTAGCTTTAAAACACAGCCATCTGATCAAACCTCCTTCATGGCTTCACAACTTAACCTTCAACTTTAGTCATGCTACCACACGGTCAATAACCTTATCCACCATAGGAAACCTTGTTTGCCAAGTCGCTAGACAAACTATCAAATCGCCAAATCTTCTCACGAATGCATGACAAGACTATATCTTATCAACACTGCCACCTTTTTATCCGGACTGCCAAACACTAGACTCCAACCAGGCCCACCTAAAGCCACGTCACCTCGTCATTCATAGTTCACGCCCGGTTATACTGACACGGGACCCACTCCTGAGCACATCCACATCGACCAATAGCAACACAACAACTAAGCACCACATGGCAGATGGTCCCACTTGCATTGAACAAAGAAGATTCTAGATGATCGCAAGGGCTAGGAATATTCCTTGAGATCATACACCGACTGTTAGATTAAAAGCTTTCAAAGTAGGCCCTCTGACATAGACCAAATCAGCACCGTGGACACGTGTCACCTGGTTGCATGATCCCATAGCTGAGAGAAAGGCTATGCGATCATGCGATAGCCAACCCAAATCCACCACATCATCACTGAGAATCCCTAGCTTGGACCCGCATTCAAACCTACCATCCTACTAGCTCGGACCAACCGGAGATCGCCATGACACATCTGCCAACAGGACCACCCAAAAAAAAAAGACCGGCCCCAAGGAGATGTGGCAGGCGGTCACATGATCGCATAGCCAAAAACTAGAGTATGTGATCATGCGATAGCCAATCACAAGTTGCCACATCACCGCCTTGCATGACCACCAAACTACAACCACCACCTGCGAATAACCAAGACCCACGCAGATAGATGGAAAGTGGTCACATGATCACATGTCAAAAAATTCTGAGATGCACCCATGCGACAGTCAATGAGAATATGCCATCTGTCCCCCTTCTTACACCAGGCCTACTTCACCAAAGCAACACTGGAACAGACAAAATCGACGGCAGGTGCATGATCGCATGTTGAAAGAATGTTCCATGTGATCACACGCCGACCGTCGATTTCCTCCCTCTGCCCCCACATCATCGCATGTTCTCACTTAAGACAAAGAAGAAGGAGAGCCGACAGAAAAGAAGATATGCAAGGTCGAAAACACACAGGGTTTTCGGTGAAAGATTGAAAACACACAAAGTTTTCAACATGACACAAACGTAAATCAAGAAGCCAACAACATCAAGGGTTTTTATGCAGGCCAAAACGGTCAAAAATATCATGGATTTTTTAAAACACTATGGGTTTTCGACACTGTGGCAAGTTTTTGAAAATGCTTCCTGTGAACCTTAGAATTTGAATATCTTTCTAGGCTTTGCGATTAAGAGGATGCGGTCTGGGCTGAAGCAAGGTGACAACATAAAGAGCATAGGGTAGGACATTTGACAAACACATTGCAAGGAACAGGCCAATTTCACAAGATTTTGCTGTGACAGAAAATTTGCCTAACACTATCTATTTGGCGAACACATGACCAAAGGGACCCTCGCCCATTCGTGAGAACTTTGAGGGCATCACTAAAAAAGTTAGCAATTGCATGAACACTATATGCCAAATCGCTAAGTCTAAAGAGCCTCTGCCAAATCATCACGCATATTAGCGAACCAAGCACATTTGTCAAAACCACTAAAAGACTGAGAAATTTAGCCAGGCCCACATCAGGAAGATCGACGGCTGTCTAAAGTTCACATAGATCTCCAAGATTCTATCAGATTACATGCCCACTGTTGGATGGAGAATCTTCTCCCTACCCCAACAACCATCTAACACTGGATGAAATCAATGGCCATCGCAAGATCTTAAGCCTGTGACACACTCGATGAGATCATACGTTGTTCATCGATTCACTAACAAGACCAAGACCCTCTGACACATTTAGAAACTAGGTCCCACTGACAACATTCTGAGTCATTAATAGGTGGACCAATGAGAGATAGCCAAATCTACACACCTAGCAAGTGGACCCATGTGGAAAGAAAAGGTACATCACTAGGAAAGATCAATGATCGACATAAGATCTCAAGCTTCTGACAAAGTCTATGAGAACTTACGCTAACCGTGGGATAGAGATGTTGTCAGAAGATTGGGCCTAGAAAATATTAAGCTGAAACATAGGAAAATTAAATGATGAGACTTAGGCTTTCGGGAAAATTTAGGCCCTGAGGAGTATAGGAAACTATGAAAAGCCCCCAGGGTAAAACTTAGGAAAAATTAAAAGGGACCCCGCTGGACATGAAAACCTAACTGTAGAATAGCTTAAAGGATTTTAATTAGCACATATAGATTAGGATCTTAACTGGCCCAGAAAAGTAACATAAAATTATAACACGACCAGGGTTAAAACAAAGGGTTTTTCATGTAATGGCTAGTTTTTGAATTTTTGAACCAGGGCCTAAGGAAGAGACCTAAAAAAAACTATAGAGACCATGGGAAAAGGGCTAGAGCCATGAAAATTTTTGCACATGCTAACAATGGCTCTTTCTAAGGAAGTGTGGATCTTGTAGGCACCGCAAGAATCTAGAATCACTGGTTATAGCAGACCACCTACTAGACAAAATTTTGAACAACTAAGAGCCACAGGGCAAAACTCTAGGAACAGGACAAAAGAGGACAGGGGCAAGCAACTTATTTACAAAATTTACAAAATGTACAAACCTATGTACTATTCATGGAAAATAGAATACTTCAATTGAAGTATTTCTTCAAGAATTGTCCATGAACTGGCAATTCCTGAACTTCACCATTTAATTCTTTTACAATATATGAATTCTAGCCCCATTTTTCATGAATTAAATATGGCCCTAACTAGATTGGATCAAATTTACCATGTTTTCCTTTATCCTCCAACCTAGCATTCCAAACTAACACCAAATCACCAGGTTCAAACTTTCTGTCAACAGTCTTTTTATCATACAAATTCTTAACATGCAATTGCAATCTGGCATTCCTTGCAACTGAATCTCTTCGAGTCTCATCTAACCTAATGAGGTCCTCAATTCTTAACTACATCTCATCATCTAAATCATCATCGTATAACTGAACAAAATTGTACATTCCCAATAAATTATTCTGAGGCATTCTTGCATGTATTGCATATACTACGTCAAACAGTGCACAACCAATTGCCCTCTTCACAGTTACCCTATTAGCCCATACAGCTAATGGTAGCTTTGAAGTCCATCCCTCTTATTCTTATCAAGAATTCTCTTTAGGATTTTGATGAAACTCTTATTAGTTGATTTTTCCTATCCATTTCCTTGTGGATGATAAGGCGAGCAATTAGAAATCTGAATTTCCAAACCTCTACAAAAGTCCTTATATTCATCAGAACTAAAGCACATGGCATTATCACTTACTATTCTCTCAGGGTAACCAAACCTTGTAATAATATTATGCATTATAAAATCAATTACCACACTACTAGTTGCATTTCTTGTAGGTATAGCCTCTACCCACTTTGTAAAGTAATCAGTGGCAACTAAAATCCATGAGTATCCTCCACTAGACTTGTTTGGTATCTCCCATATGAAATCAATCCCCCATTTTTGGAAAGGAGCCTAGAATTCTACTGGTTTTAATGGCACATTACCTAAAAATTTAACCTTACTAGAGAACCTTTGACAAGCATCACACCTCCTCACCAATTGTTCTGCATCCATGAAGATTGTGGGCCACCAGAATCCTACTCTCAAGATCTTATGAGCAGTTTTTTAAACCATATAATGTCCACCACAAACTCCCTCATGCATTTCTTTCAACAACTTGTTAGCCTAATCTTCATCCACACATTTCAAAAGTATGCATTCTAAATTTTTCCTATACAATTTTCATTTCACAATTACATACGTGATGGCCTGTAATTTTAATGTCCTTTTCTAATTATCATTCATGTTATCTAGACATTTCCTATTTATCAAGTAATAAATAATATCTTGATACCAAACACAATGATCCATATCACATGTATAATCAATTTCAGAATGATTTACCTAATTTGCATCAAGATTGGATTGAGCCATCAATTTTTCCAATCCCTGTCCTCTAACCAACTTGGTAATTTGGACATCAACATTGAATTCTTGGATCCTATTGATCCATCTGCATCTTCTCCCAGACACCTCCTGCTCTGAGAAAATATCCTTCATAGCTGCACTTGGCACAAAAGCAATCACAACTGCTCCATCAAGTAACACCTAAAAGCCTTGATTGCCTTCACAAGTGCATATGCTTGTTTCTCATTTATATCATACTTCAATTCAATAGCCTGCAAATATTTATTGAAAAATGCAATAGGCTGCTCAAAACCATCCTTATTCTTTTGTAACAAAACTACAACAATAGTGTGAAAAGATGCAAAGGAAAAGATATGCATTGGGACATTATAATCAGGTGCCTTAAGCACTGGTGCATCTTTGATAGCTTGCTTGATATTTTTGAAAGCCTCATCAGGCTCACGCTCCCAATTGATTGTAGATCCCTTCTTCAACATCTTAGAAATAGGTCTAGTAACCTCTACAAAATTTGTCACAAACCTCCTCAAGAAATTGACCTGACCAAAGAAGGACTAAATCAATTTAACATTCTTTGGTCTTTGAATTTTATCAATGGCTGCTACCCTCTCAAGGTCAATTCTCACTCCTTGCTTCCCAACTAAGTGGCCAAGCAACTTACCCTCAATGACACCAAATGCACATTTCCTTGGATTTAAAGAAATACCAAAGTCCAAAGCCCTCATAAATATTTTCTCTAAATGAGTACAATGGTCTTCTTCCTTCTTGGAATAGGAAGTTGGATCATCTTGATATACAACAAGGAAATCATTGATAAAATCTGAAAAGGCAACATCCATTGCCCTCTGAAAAGTAGCACTAGCATTTGTGAGACCAAAAGGCATTCTCGCATAAACATGTGTTCCCCAAGGTGTAGTGAAAGTTGTCTTGAATTGTTCTGATTCTTTGACAATGACCTGATTGTAACCAGAGAAACCATCCATCATAGACATTAATTCTGATCGGTTAATCTCTGCAACATAACTTCTATATTGGGCAGACAATAGTTATCCTTTAATGAGCTGATGTTCAAATTCCTAAAGTCCACACAAAGCCTGATGTCACCATTCTTCTTTCTCACATGGACAAGGTTTGACACCCAAGAAGAGTGCCTTATAGGCTTGATAATTCAAACATCTCTCAGCTTCATCAATTCTCTTGGCATCTTGGGTGCCAAATTAGGATTAATAGGCCTTTCTTTTTGTCAGAAAGGTTTAGCATCTTCTTTCAATGGAATAATTTGCTGAAACAAATCTTCTCTACAAACCTTTAGGTCATCATATGACCATGCAAAAACATGGCTAAATTTTCTCAATAACTCAATCAAAGATTTCTTTACCTCTTGAGATATATCTCTACCAATGTATACTTTCCTAGGTGCCTCATGTGTTCCAAAATTTATCTCCTCTAGATCAGCATGATCATCTCTTTTGATATTCTTTTGAACTCTATCTTGGTTATCAAAGACAGTCTCCAAAACAACAAGCCCCTTGGGCACCTTGTTAGGTCTAAGCTGAATGACCTCATTGTCAAAGACAACCTCTCTTCCTTCTACTGACTCAACCAAGGCTGAAAAATCAAATTCTTGACCATGATACTGATCTTCACAACTAATAAACTTCAAGATATCATTATCATCATCAAAAAATTTCCAATTTTCAATATTATCTGGTATGCTAGGTGTAGACTAAATTTCAACTTTAGAGATACTAGAGAAAGTAATATCATTGGGATTGATTGCAATATTGGCTAACAAGTCAGCCATCTTATTGTTGCTCCTATCCTTCCATTCAATATTGAAGGCATCAAAATGTTCAATCAAATCCCAAACTACATTCCTATATTGTTTTAGCCTTTTGTTCTTGGAAGCATATACTGACTTGACTTGGAACACCACCAATTCAAAATTACACACAACACTTAAATACTTAATACTATTTTTTTGTGCCAACCTCAATCCTAACAACAAAGCCTGATATTCTACTATATTGTTGGTACAAAAGAAGTTCAATGTGAAAGAAAATTTGTAGGTGTTTCCATTAGGAGAAATAAGTAAAATACCTCCTCCTGCTCCATCTTTACAATTTGCACCATCAAAGTACATTACCCACAAATCACCCTTCATAGAATTAACACCTATCTCAATAGAGATAGGTGACAAAATAGGTTCATTTTCAAGTATAGGGATCTCTTCCCTAAAAGCATTAATATCAGTATCCACAAAACATGTAGTTTCATTATCAATATTTCTCTCAATCATGTGGCATACTCTTGGCTCTCATTCAATCTTGACAAACTGATCATCAATCTTGAAAGTGGCATAGGACAGATCACACTATAAACCTCCACCCATGGCAACACTCCACCTTCTAGATAGTAGCATCCCATAATGAGGAGGGATGTCCACCACCAAAACACTCATCAGGCTCACCCTCCCAATTTATTACAGATCCTTGATCCAATTTATCTTCCTCTTACCTCCTAGCTCCAACATTCTTATCATTTTCCTTTTTGTATTTCTTTTCCCCAAGAAATTTTGGGTCATCTCTCTTTCCACCCAACTTTCATGATATTTTCATGTTGTTCTCAATATTGACAGCAATCCTAAAAGCATCCCTAAGAGTTCTTAGTTCTTTGTCCCTCAACAAATATCCCATCTTTCCATCAAATGCATTGAAATATGTACTTAGACAAACATTGTCATCTAACCGCATAACTTGGAACAACTTATGCATACCCTTCTGAAATATCATGTTGAATTTAACTACAGAATCATTCTGATTTTTCCTTCTGGTATTGAATTCATTCAACATGAAACTAGCATTAGGCCTATCACCATACTGCTCTTTAAAATATCTCTCAAAATAATCCCAAGTATCAATACATTTGTCAGGAAGTCTCTTAAACCAATCTCTAGCATCCTCCATTAGAGATTGAAAAAACAATTTCATGACTACATCATCATGCTCTACCTCATAATATTTAAGCATATCAACAAATAACCTAAGATGCTCCTCACAACTAATAGCATTATTACTAGCAAACTTAGGTACCTTATCTCTAATATCATTTGGAAAAGCATTCAGATATCCAGGAATTCCATCAAAACTAATTTGTCTATAGCCTTCTAATTTCATAGGTCTTCATTGAAAACTTAAACTAGTGTTAACCCTAGGATCAACATTAACATTTACATCTACTTGTGCATTTGACTGCTGCCTAGGATCAGTACCTATCCTAGGAGATGAAGGAATTGAACTAGTAGCATTACTAAGTGGAATAGCAGTAATCATAGATGGCATACCTAGTTCAGTAGCGGATGGACCAAGAGCATTAGCTGATGAAGCCTTCAAGAATTGAATCTTTCTTCTCTTTTCTACAATCGAAGCTTCAATTTCAGCCTTCTCAAGTTCTCTTGCAAGGTCCTCATCTTCTTTTCTTCTTCTCTCCATTTCTATGTCCTTATTTGAATTGGGTAGTGGGACCCCCGGTATTGTCAATGATTTACTTGTTTGATGTCCCACCATCTTTTTCTTTCCTTTCTCACCAGCGGCAATAGCAGGCCTAGTGATCTCACACCCATCTTTATCTTTAGGCAAAGGAGCATAAATTTGAACCTATCTAACCACAGGGCCCTCCCTATCAATTCCTTATCTTGCAGTAAGCACTCTTGCTCACTCCTCAAGGCCTCAAGATCACTGAAGACATCATGCTACAAAGTCTTAGGAGTAGAAGCAAGCATCTTGTTTCTCTCCTTCATTTAATTAATCTTTCTAAGGAGAGACTCTATTTCTATTAGAGCATTCACCTTCTCAACCTCTCTCTCATCATGTAACCTCTTATGTATGGCATCCTACTCTACCAACTACAACCTTAGTGCATTTAAATCATTTGGGTCTACTATAATGTCATGAGAACCTGATGACACATCCATATCAGAAAGATTTTGATATGGGAAGTGGACTTGTCTTGGTCTCATGGGCTCTCTTCTAAAATTATCTTCGTGAAGATCTAGATCAAGCTTTAAACCCATCTCTCTAGCTTGTTCATCTTGACCTGTAGGCAATGAACCCTTGTCTTGAAATACAATTTATGGGGTATCATAAAATCTATCTTCAGAGTGACCACCATCTGATCTAGAAACTCTGTCTTGTGAACCATCCTCACTTGAGGAAACATGTGGTGCTCTAGCTCTAGTATTTCTTTTTTCTCTCATGGGAGCACTAGTAGACTCACAATTCCTTCTAATCCAACTCTTCTTCTCTTGTCTAGGCAATTGCTCCAGAGTAACCTATGAATTCTCTCTGACAAAGGACCTAGTATTCTTCCTCTTGTCCATGATTTACAATATAGAGCATTGGTTCTAACCCTTTGAGTAGCCACCCACCTAGATGGGAAATCTTTTACTTGAAATACAATAGGAGAAAAAGAGTGAACTTTGAAATTCTTTATCTCTAGAATCTCCCTAGTAGAGCCACCATTTAGTTGGGGGTTCCCTTTGATCTTCACTTGTAGATTTATACTTTGATTGATAACTTAAATAACACTTTGACTCTATCACCACTCCAAAGTCTACAAGAAAGAGGGCCAATTAACAAGGATCAAAAGAGATCCTCCTACACTTTGAGCATCAATGCTCAGGTGGGTGTACCCTTGATTCACTTCTTAAAAGGAATCACTAAATGATATACAACTATATACTCTTTACTAACTTCTTTAAGATTTTAACATTTGAATGTGTGTGTGGTTGATGACAATGAAATGCCTCCAGAGGATGGACCAGTGCCTTAACCTAGGGAAAAGAGTCACCCAATTACATACATGATTTGAAGACCTTAACTCAAACACAATTGAATCCAAGATAAGTGCTTTGCCTATTACACCTCTCCCTCAAACATATGGACATCAAATTCTTATTTGGTTGTAAACTCAGTGAATTCACCCAAAAGACTTTAATCCTAACTTTGTTTGGAACTCAGAGATGACTTCACAATACTCTTTGTTTACCATATGTTAATACACTTTGTGACACTAACATATATCAGCTCAGAACTGAAACAAGAAGACATACACATATGCAATATTGGAACTCAATAGTATTTTCATTAACATATTCAAGATCAATATACAATCAAACTAATACAAAGATAGGAAAAAGACCCAAAATCCAACTCCTCTTTCAGTATAAAACAATCAACAACCAGGGACCAAAAGAAAACTATTTTCTAACCCTTACAAAATAAAAAATGCCACAACTTATACTCCCTAGTCATCTTGGAATCCTCAAAGAGAATGCAACAAGCTACAAATGACTTAGGGTTAGGGTTTCAAGCACCAAACCCACTGGAAATAGTCACAAAGTTATTACAGGGGTGGAGACCTAGGTAACCAAGAGAAAGAAAATCTTAGAATGATCCTCAATCATGATAAACTCTTTGTGAAGGTACTGAGAACCACAAAAACACTCAAAATGTCAATCTTGCAGCACACCTCGAGCACAAAAATGCATAGTACAAACCCTACAGATGATTAAAGAACACCTTGGACCACACTGCAACAGCAAGTGCCACCAAACAAATCAAATTTGATCATGAAAACATTCAATTTCGGTCCTTTCTATCTTAGGAAACCCCTTCAAAAATTTGAATTTGAATGACAACGGTCACCCCTATGGAGCCTGCAGTGAATTGGTGGTCCACATTTGAATCTGAGCCAACTTTATATCACAACCATCCGATTATTCCCTTTCCCAGTCTTTTATGATTTAACCTCACAAGGAATCCTAGTTTACATTTAGCGACTACGTGAGAATGCTTTTCTCATTAGTAGAAAGAAAACCTAAATCATGTCTTAACCCTACAAATTGGTGACCAAAGGGAATTAATTCATCCCAGCTACATCTGGCAAACTTGTGACTAAAGGTTTTAGCCAGTTCGTGAAACTCTTTATAATACCGCTAGAAAGTTTAGCAATTACGCTAATGCTTGTTCGCTGAACCACTAAAACATTTAGAGAACTATCATTTCTTCTTCCGAATGAGCAAAACCTTTTAAAATTTGTTTTCCACTAAAAACTTTATCAAGACCACCAGACCCTACCGGGCCCACCTACAAACTGTCACATGTCATTATATCATTTTCTATCTCCACCCAGTCACCAGTGACACAGGACCCACTGACTCATCCAAGTAAGATGTGAGATCAACAAATGGCCCATGATCTCATAGGGTAGGAATATTACTTAAGATCATGCACCAACCATTGATCAAAAATCCTTCTCTATAGGTCCCACTGATAGATCCATGTCACCATGAAGCTCAGCTGGTAAAAAATTGACACCTCAGCAATAATTCATCAGATGGTCCCACTTTCCCGGCAAACCTTTTAACCTTCTATCTATTTGGAGAACACATGACCAAAGGGATGCTGGCCTATTCATGAGAACTTTGAGGGCACCGCTAAAAAAGTTAGCGGTCCACGAACACTATATGCCAAATCACTAAGTCTAAAGAGCCTCCACCAAATCATCATGCGAATCAGCGAACCAAGCACATTTGTCAGAACCACTAAAAGACTGAGAAATTTAGCTAGGCCCACATCAGGAAGATCGATGGCCATCTTAAGTTTGCATAGACCTCAAAGATTCTATTAGACTACACACCCACCGTCGAATGGAGAATCTTCTCCCTGCCTTGACAACCCTCTAACACTGGATGAAATGAATGATTGTCACAAGATCTTAAGCCTCTGACACACTCTATGAGATCATATGTCATTCGTCGATTCACTGACAAGACCAGGACCCTCCAACACATCCAAAAACCAAGAACCACTGACAACATTCTGAGTCATTAATAGGTGGACCAATGAGAGACAGCCAAATTTGTAAACCTAGCAAGTGGACCCGCATGGAAAGAAAACCTAGGTCACCTAGAAAGATCAATGATTAGCATAAGATCTCAAGCTTCTGACAAAGTCTATGAGAACTTATGCTAACTGTCAGATGGAGATGTTGTCAGAAGACTGGGCCCAAAAAAAATTAAGCTAAAACATAGGAAAATTAAATGCTGAGACTTAGCCTTTCAAGAAAATTCAGGTGCTGAGGACTATAGGAAAATATTAAAAGCTATTGGGGTAAAACTTAGGAAAAATTAAAAGGAACCCCACCAGACATGAAAACCTAACCACCGAACAGCTTAAAGGATTTTAATTAGCACATGTAGATTAGGATCTTAAGCAGCCCAAAAAAAGTAATATAAAATGATAACAAGGCCAGGGTTAAAATAAAGGGCTTCTCATGTAATGGCTAGTTTTTGAAATTTTGAACTAGGGCCTAAGGAAGAGACCTAAAGACAACTGCAAAGACCAGGGGACAAGGGCTAGAGCCATGAAATTTTTTGCACGTGCTAACACATAGGATTAAGATGGTGTTACAGAGCCGAGCCCAGGAAAATATAGAGGTCATCAGGACATTAGGCTTAGGGAAATATTAAAGGGGACCCTGACATGAAACCTTAGTCACATGATCGCATAGTATGAAAATGGCTCATGCGATCATGTGAAAAATAGCTTAAATAGAACAAGGGGTCACAACCTTTTAGCACATGGGTATTTTAGGACTTTAGTGACCCGAAAAAGTAACATTAAAATAGAACAGGGCTAGGGTAAAACAAAGGGTTTTCATGCAATGGCTAGATTTTTAAAAAAAAATTTGAAGTAGGACTTGAGGCCAAAGACATGAAAAAAATTGCAAAGACTAGGGGAAAGATGATGAAGCCATGAAATTTTTTACACATGCTAACAGTGGCTTTGTCTGGGGATGTATGCCTCCTGCAGGCATAGCAAGGATCTAGAATCATTGAATAAAGTAGATCATCCCACTAGAAAAACTCACAACAAAGAGCAATAGGACAAAACCCCTATAGACTAGGACAAAATAGGGAAGGGGCAAGAAACTTTAAAAAATTTATAGAATGTACAGACCTAACTACTATTCATAGAAAACAAAATACCTTCAATTGAAGTATTTCTTCAAGAATTGTCCATGAACTGGCAATTCTTGAACTTCACCATTTAGTTCTTTTACAACATATGAATCCTGCCCCCATTTCTCATGAATTAGACATGGCCCGAGCCAGATGGGATCAATATTACCATGTTTTCCTTTATCCTCCAATTTCACGTTCCAAATTAACACCAAATCACCAGGCTCAAACATCCTATCAATAGTCTTCTTGTCATACAAATTCTTAACCTGTAACTACAATTTGGCATTTCTTGCAACTGATTCTCTCCTAGTCTCATCCAACCTAATGAGGTCCTCAATTCTCAACTACATCTCATCATCTATATCATCATCATATAACTGAACAAACTTGTACATTTCCAATAAATTATTCTGAGGCAATCTTGCATGTATCCCATATACTAGGTAAAATGGTGCACAACCAATTGCCCACTTCATAGTTACCCTATCATCCCATATAGCTAATGGAAGTTTTGAATTCCATTCACTCTTATTCTATTCAAGAATCCTTCTAAGGATCTTAATCAAACTCTTATTAGTAGATTCTTCCTATCCATTTCTTTGTGGATGATAAGGTGAGGAATAAGAAATCTGAATTCCTAAACCTTTGCAAAAGTCCTTATATTCAGTAGATCTGAAGCACATGGCATTGTCACTAACTATCCTCTCAGGGAAACCAAACCTTGTAACAATATTATTCAATAGAAAATCAGTCACCACCCTACTGGTTGCATTTCTTGTAGGTATAGGTTGTACCTAGTTTGTAAAGTAATCAGTGGCAACTAAGATCCATGAGTGTCCTCCACTGGACTTGTTTGGTATCTCCCCCCTAAAATAAATTCCCCATTGTTGGAAAGGAGCTTGCACCTCTACTGGCCTTAATGGCATGTTACTTGAGAATTTAAGCTTACCAGAGAACCTTTGACAAGCATCACATCTCCTTACCAACTGTTCTACATCCTTGAAGATTGTGGGCCACCAGAATCCTACTCTCAAGATTTTATGAGTAGTTGTTTTACCCATATAATGCCCACCACAAAATCCCTCATGCATTTATTTTAACAATTTGTTAGCCTGATCTTCATCAACACACTTCAAAAGTATGCAATCCAATTTTTTTCTACACAATTTACATTTCACAATCACATACTTGATGGCCTATAATTTTAATGTCCTCTTCTTATTGTCATCCATGGTTGTTGGACATCTCATATTTCTCAAGTAGTAGATAATATCTTGATACCAGATACAATCATCCATGTCACATGTATAATCAATTTCAGCTTGATTTATTTGATTTACATCAAGATTGGATTGAGCCATCAGTTTTGCCAATCCTTTTCCTCTAACCAATTTAGTAATTTGGATATCAATGTTGAATTCTTGGATGCTATTGATCCATCTACATCTTCTCCTAGACACCTCTTGGTGTGAAAAAATATCTTTTATCGTTGCATTTGGCACAAAGGCAATCACAACTGCTCCCATCAGATAACATCTAAAAGCCTTTACAACCATGACCAATGCATATGATTTTTTTTCATTTATGTCGTATTCCAATTTAGCAGCCTGCAAAGATTTACTAAAAAATGCAATAGGCTACTCAAAACCATCCCTATTTTTCTGCAACAACACTCCAGCAATAGTATGAAAAGATGCAAAAGAGAAGATTTGCATTGGGATAGTATAATCAGGTGCCTTAAACATAGGTGCATCTTTAATGGCCTACTTGATATTCTTGAAAGCTTCATCAGGTTCACCTTCCCATGTAATAGCAGATCCTTTCTTCAACATCTTGGATATAGGTCTAGTGACCTCAACAAAGTTTGTTACAAATCTTCTCAAGAAGTTTACTTGACCAAAGAAGGACTAAATTCCCTTAATATTCTTTGGCCTTTGAATCTTATCAATGGCTGCCACCCTATCAGGATCAATTCTAACTCCTTTCTTCCCCACTAAGTAGCCAAGAAACTTGCCCTCAGCGACACCAAATACACATTTCCTTGGGTTTAATGAAATGCCATATTCCAAAGCCCTCACAAATATTTTATCTAAATGAGTATAGTGGTCTTCTTCCTTCTTGGAATAGGTAGTTAAATCATCTTAATAAACAACAAGGAAATCATCAATAAAATCTAAAAAGGCAACATGCATTGCCCTCTAAAAAGTAGCACTAGCATTTGCGAGATGAAAAGGCATTCTCACATAAACATATGTCTCCCAATGTGTAGAGAAAGTTATTTTAAACTATTCTGATTCTTTGAAAAATACCAAATTATAACTAGAGAAAACATCCATCATAGACATCAATTCTGATCTGGTCACTCTCTGCAACATAGCCTCCATATTGGACAGACAATAATTATCCTTTAATGAGCTGATGTTCAAATTCTTGAAGTCTACACAAAGTTTGATGTCATCATTATTCTTTCTGACAGGGACAAGATTTGACACCCAAGAAGAATGCCTAATGGGCTTGATAATGCCAGCATCTCTTAACTTCATCAATTCTTCTTGCATCTTAGGTTCCAAAGTGGGATTTATAGGCCTTTGTTTTTTCTGGAAAGGTTTAGCATCTCCCTTCAAAGGAATGATATGCTAAAACAAGTATTCTCTATAAACCTTTAGGTCATCATATGACCATGCAAAAAGATGCCTAGATTTTCTCAATAACTCAATCAAAGATTTTCTCACATTGTGCAACATGTCCCTACCAATGTATACCTTCTTAGGTGCCTCATGTGTTCCAAGATTTATCTCCTCTAGATCAACATGATCTTCTCTTTTGATATTTTTTTGAACTCTATCGTGGTTATCAAATACAATTTCCAAAACAATAAGCCCCTTGGGCACCTTGTTAGTTCTAAGCTGAATAACTTCATTGCCAAAGACAACCTCCTTTCCTTCTACCGACTCAACCAAGGTTGAACAATCAAAATCCTGACCATGATACTGATCCTCACAACTCATAAACTTCAAGATATCATTATCATCATCAAAAACTTTCCAATTTTCAATATTGTCTGGTACACTAGGCTTAGCCTAAATTTCAACTATAGAGATACCAGTAAATGTAATATCACTAGGATTGATTGCTATATTGGCTAACAAATCAGCCATCTTATTGTTACTCCTATCCTTCCACTCAATATTGAAGGCATCAAAATGTTTAATCAAATCCCAAACTGCATTCCTATATTGTTTTAACCTTTTGTTCTTGGAAGCATATACTGACCTGACTTGGGACACCACCAACTCAAAATCACCAACAACACTTAAGTACTTAATACCATGTTTTTGTGCCAACCTCATTCGTAACAACAATGCCTCATATTCTGCTATATTGTTGGTACAAAAGAAATTCAATGTGAAATAAAATTTGTAGGTGTTTCCATTAGGAGAAATAAGTAAAATACCTACTCTTGCTCCATCCTTGCAATTTGCACCATCAAAGTACATTACCCACAAATCACCCTTAATAGAATTAACACTTACCTCAACAGAGATAGGTGATGTTGGGAGTTCCCTTTGATCTTCGCTTGTAGATTTATACTTTGATGCATAACTTAAATAACACTTTGAATCTATCACCACTCCAAAGTCTACAAGAAAGAGGGCCAATTAAAAAGGATCAAAAGAGATCCTCCTACACTTTGAGCCTCAATGCTCAGGTGGGTGTACCCTTGATTCACTTCTTGAAAGGAATCACTAAATGATATACAACTATATACTCTTTACTGACTACTTTAAGATTTTATCATTTGAATGTGTGTGTGGTTGATCACATTAAAATGCCTCTAGAGGATGGACTAGTGCCTTGGCCTAGGGAAAAGAGTCACCCAATTACATACATCTGTCGAAGACCTTAACTCAAATACAATTGAATCCAAGATAAGTGCTTTTCCTATTACCCCTCTCCCTCAAACACATGGACATCAAATTCTTATTTGGTTGTAAACTCACTGAACTCACCCAAAAGACTGTAATCCTAACTTTGTTAGAAACTTACAGATGACTTCACAATACTCTTTGTTTACCATATGTTAATACACTTTGTGACACTAACATATATGAGCTTAGAAACAAAACAAGAAGACATACACAGATGCAAGATTGGAACTCAAGAGTATTTTCATGAACATATTCAGGATCAATATACAATCAAAGTAATACAAAGATAGGAAAAAGACCCAAAATCCAACTCCTCTTTCAGTGTAAAACCATCAACAACTAGGGACAAAAAGAAAAATGTTTTGGAACCCTTAAAAAATAAAAAATGCTATGACTTATACTCCCTAGTCATCTTGGAATCCTCAAAGAGAATGCAACAAGCTATGGATGACTTAGGGTTAGGGTTTCAACCACCAAACCCACTAGAAATGATCACAAATTAATTGCAAAGGAAGAAACCTAGGCAACCAGGAGAAAACAAATTGTAGATTGATATTCAATCATGATAATCTCACTAAGAAGGTACTGAGAATCACAGAAACACCCCAAAATGTCATCCCTACAACACACCTCAAGCACAAAACCCCATAGTACAGACCTTGCAGACGATCAAAGAACACCCTGTACCACAATACAATAGCAAGCACCACCAAACAAATAAAATTTGGCCATGAAAGCATTCAATTTTAGTCCTTATGGTCACAGGAAACCCTCTGCAAATTCAAATTTCAAATCAAATGGCTACTTTATGGTGCTTGTAGTAAATCGGCAATCTATATTTAAACCTGGGCCAACTTTATATCATGGTTGTTAGATCTTTATGTTTTGCAATCTTTTCAGATTTAATCATCATAGGAATCCTAGTTTACATTTAGCGACTACGTGACAATGTTTTTTCTCATTCACGGAAGGAAAACCTAACTCACCATTTAACCCTGTGAATTGGTGACCAAAGGGACTTAACTCATCCCAGCTACATCTGGTGAACTGGCAACCGAAGGTTTCTACCAATTCATGAAACACTTTATAATACCACCAGAAAGTTTAGTGATTACATGAATGCTTGTTCACTGAACCACTAAAACATTTGGCGAACTGTCGTCATTTCACGTGAACAAGCGAAGCCTTCATAAATTTTTCGGCTGCTAAAGCTTTATCAGGATCGCCAAAAGATAGAGGCAATTTAACTGGGCTCGCATCAAGAAGATCGATAGCCATCTGAAGTTCACATAAACCTCCAAGATTCTATCAGATTACACGCCCATAGTCGGATGGAGAATCTTCTCCCTACCCTGACAACCCTTTGACAGTGGATCAAATCAGCGGTCATCGCAAGATCCTAAGCCTCTAACACACTTGATGAGATCATATGCCATTCATTGATTCACTGACAAGACCAGGACCCTTTGACACATCCAGAAACTAGGTCACACTGATAACATTTTGACTCATTAATAGGTGGACCAATGGGAGATAGCCAAATCTGCACACCTGGCAAGTGGACCCGTGTGGAAAGAAAAGCTATGTCACCAGGAAAGATCAATGATCAGCATAAGATCTCAAGCTTCTGACAAATTCTATGAGAACTTACACTGACCCTTGGATGGAGATGTTGTCAGAAGACTGGGCCTAGAAAAATATTAAGCCAAAACATAGGAAAAAATAAATGCTAAGACTTAGGCTTTTTCAGAAAAATTAGGTGTAGAGGACTATAGGAAAATATTAAAGGCCGCTTGGGTAAAACTTAGGAAAAATTAAAAGGGGCCCCGCCGAACATGAAAACCTAACAGTCAAATAGCTTAAAGCATTTTAATTAGCACATGTAGATTAGGATTTAAGCGGCCCAGAAAAGTAGCATAAAATTATAACAAGGCCAGGGTTAAAACAAAGGGTTTTGTATGCAACAGCTACATTTTTGAATTTTTGAACCAGGGCCTAAGGCAGAGACCTAAAAATAATTGCAAAGACTAGGGGTAAAGGGTTATAGCCATGAAATTCTTTACACATGCTAACAGTGGCTCTATCTAGGGATGTGTGCCTCTTGCAGGCATAGCAAGGACTTAGAATCACTGGTTTAAAGTAGACCATCCCACAGGAAAAATTTGACAATAGAGAGCAACAGGACCAAAACCTGACAGACCAGGACAAAACAGGATAGGGGCAAGCAACTTATTTATAGAATTTACAAAATGTACAAACCTACCTACTCTTCATGGAAAATATAATACTTCAATTGAATTATTTCTTCAAGAATTGTCCATGAACTATCAATTCCTAAACTTCACCATTTAATTCTTTTACAATATATGAATCTTGGCCCCATTTTTCATGAATTAAATATGGCCCTAGCTAGATTGGATCAAATTTACCATGTTTTCCTTTATCTTCCAACCTGGCATTCCAAATTAGTACCAAATCACAGGCTCAAACCTCCTTTCAATAGTGTTCTTGTCATACAAATTCTTAACTTGCAACTACAATCTGGCATTCCTTGCAACTGACTCTCTTCTAGTCTCATCCAGCCTAATGAGGTCCTCAATTCTTAACTACATCTCATCATCTATGTCATCAACATATAACTGAACAAATTTATACATTTACAAAAAATTATTCTGAGGCATTCTTGCATGCATTTCATATCCTAGGTCAAATGGTGCACAACCAATTGCCCTCTTCACAGTTACCTTATCAGCCCATAGAGCTAATGACAACTTTGAATTCCATGCCCTCTTATTCTTCCCAAGAATTCTCTTTAAGATTTTAATCAAACACTTATTAGTAGATTTTGCCTGTCCATTTCCTTGTGGATGATAAGGTGAGGAATTAGAAATAAGGACCTGAAGCACATGACATTATCACTTACTATTCTCTTAGGGCAACCAAACCTTGTAACAATATTATTCATCAGAAAATCAATTACCACCCTACTAGTTGCATTTCTTGTAGGTATAGCCTCTACCCACTTTGTAAAGTAATCAGTGGTAAAGAAAATCCATGAGTGTCCTCCACTAGACTTGTTTGGTATTTCCCCTATGAAATCAATCCCCCATTGTTGGAAAGCAGCCTAAACTTCTACTGGTTTTAATGACACATTACCTAAAAATTTGAGCTTACCAGAGAACCTTTGACAAGCATCACACCTCCTTACCAACTATTATGCATCCTTGAAGATTGTGGGCCACCAGAATCTTGCTCTCAAGATCTTATGAGTAGTTCTTTTACCCATATAATGACCACCACAAACTCCCTCATGCATTTCTTTCAACAACTTGTTAGCCTGATCTTCATCCACACATTTCAAAAGTATGCAATCTAAATTTTCTCTATACAATTTGCATTTCACAATTACATACTTGATGGCCTATAATTTTAATGTCCTTTTCTAATTATCATTCATGTTATTTGGACATTTCATATTTCTCAAGTAATAAATAATATCTTGATACCAAGCATAATCATCCATATCACATGTATAATCAATTTCACAATGATTTACTTGATTTGCATCAAGATTGGATTGAGAAATTAGTTTTTCCAATCCCTATCCTCTAATTAACTTGGTAATCTAGACTTCAACATTGACTTCTTGGATCCTATTGATCCATCTACATCTTCTTCAAAACACCTATTGCTATGAGAAGATATCCTTCACAGCTGCACTTGGCACAAAAGCAATCACAACTACCCCCATCAAGTAACACCTAAAAGCCTTGACTGCCTTCACAAGTGCATATACTTGTTTCTCATTTATATCATACTTCTATTCAACAGCCTGTAGAGATTTACTAAAAAATGCAATAGGCTACTCAAAACCATCATTATTCTTTTGTAACAAAACTGCAGCAATAGTGTGAAAAGATGCAAAGGAAAAGATATACATTGGGACATTATAATCAGGTGCCTTAAGCACTGGTGCATCTTTGATAGCCTGCTTGATATTTTTGAAAGCCTCATTAGTCTTACCCTCACAATTGATAGCAGATCCCTTCTTCAACATCTTAGAAATAGGTCTAGTAACCTCTACAAAAATTTTCACAAACCTCCTTAAGAAATTGACCTAACCAAAGAAGGACTGAATCCCTTTAACATTCTTTGGTCTCTGAATTTTATCAATGGTTGTTACCCTCTTAGGGTCAATTCTTACTCCTTGCTTCCCAACTAAGTGGCCAAGCAACTTACCTTCCATGGCACCAAAAGCACATTTCCTTGGGTTTAATGAAATGCCATATTCCAAAGCCCTCATAAATATTTTCTCTAAATGAGTACAATGGTCCTCTTCCTTCTTGGAATAGGCAGTTAGATCATCTTGATATACAACAAGGAAATCATTGATAAAATCTGAAAAGGCAACATCCATTACCCTTTGAAAAGTAGCACCACCATTTGTGAGACCAAAAGGCATTCTCACATAAACATATGTTACCCAAGGTGTTGTGAAAGCTATCTTGAATTGTTCTAATTCTTTGACAATGACCTAATTGTAACCAGAGAAAGCATCCATCATAGACATCAATTTTGATCTAGTCACTCTCTGCAACATAGCTTCCATATTGGGCAGACAATAGTTATCCTTTAACGAGCTAATGTTCAAATTCCTGAAGTCCACACAAAGCCTAATGTCACCATTCTTTTTCAACATAGGTACAAGGTTTGACACCCAAGAAGAGTTCCTTATAGGCTTGATAATGCCAGCATCTCTCAAATTCATCAACTCTTCTTGCATCTTGGTTGCCAAAGTAGGATTAATAGGCCTTTGATTTTGCCAGAATGGTTTAGCATCTTCTTTCAATGGAATAATATTCTGAAACAAATCTTCTTTATAAACCTTTAGGTCATCATATGACCATGCAAAAATATGCCTAAATTTTCTCAATAACTCAATCAAAGATTTCTTTACCTTTTGAGATATATCTCTACCAATGTATACCTTCTTAGGTGCCTCATGTGTTCCAAGATTTATCTCCTCTAGATCAACATGATCTTCTCTTTCGATATTATTTTGAACTCTATCCTGGTTATCAAAGAGAGTCTCCAAAACAACAAGCCCCTTGGGCACCTTGTTAGTTTTAAGCTGAATGACCGCATTGCCAAAGACAACCTCTCTTCCTTCTACTCACTCAACGAAGGCTAAACAATCAAATTCTTGACCATGATACTGATCTTCACAACTCATAAATTTCAAAATATCATTATCATCATAAAAAACTTGCCAATTCTCAATATTATCAAGTATGCTAGGCCTTTCTTGAACTTCAACTTTAGAGATACCAAAAAAATTAATATCATTGGGATTGATTGCAATATTGGCTAACAAGTCAACCATCTTATTGTTACTCTTATCCTTCCATTCACTAGTACATTTTACCCTAAATTTTGACCTTAAATTTTGACCATCAAATAAAAATGTTTACTTCGTCGCATTAGAGAATGAAATTTTTATTTTTTTTTAAAATACATGCTCATGTTGGTCTCAATTTCGACCAACATGGTATTGGTTGAAATTGAGACCAACACCATAACATAAAGTTAAAAATTGCGGGAGGCTTTCACTTCATTATTTCATGAAACGTGGGTGACAACCATCTATATTGGGTGAAAATCTCCAGGGTTTGCATTGGTAAAAGTTTCTCCATTTGTCTTTTTTGGTTGTTTCTTCTAGTTTTTGTGCATACTATATTGTTTTTAGACTAAATAGAACTTGAATACTGGGAATGTGAATATTTACAAAACTAGTGTAGGGCATCAGAATTGTTTTAATTTGTAGAGTCAACTTGAATGAACAACATTCTTTAATTGCATTTGTTTTCCCTTTGTTCAACCACGGGTATGAAAGTTCTGATGCTTCTGGGTAAAACATTTCTATGTTTTCGATGGTTAGACTTACTAGAGTTAATGCTGCTTCTAGACAAAGATGTCCTAGCTGGATACAACACATTGTGTTTAGGTGACAGTTTTGATGCCCTAGATTAGTATAGTCAATATAGCAAGTAGATGGAACACCATAACCACACTGGGAGTCTGGAATTGCTTTGTGACATTCGGGACTATGAACATTAACAGTCGATAACAACAAATCCTAAGCACCCATCTTCATACCTGCCCAGACATTTCTAACCTAGTCTGATCACCTAGGTTAATGTACTTTTGAGACTATTTGCAAATGCTGGAAAGTCATTTGTTGTCAAGGTTTGATGAATATAAGAAACGAAAGAGGAGTTGATAGTTCTATACTAAAAATATTGAAACTCCCATCCGAGACACAATACCCTGAAAAGATTGAAAATCGTGAAAGACTGAATACCCTGTTTTAGAAGAAAAGTAGTGAACCAGTATTAATACCTCAGTTTGTTTCGAATACCATGGTTACAAATTAGTATTTACCATTGTGGTAAAGAAAACAAAAGTAAACTTGAGAAAATTGTGAGAAGGTAAAAATCTATGTGAAGACTTGTTCAAAAGTGTGGAAACCTTTGATTAACAGTAATTTAGAACTGAAATAGTATCCACAGAAGTTGTAAAAGAAGTGAATTCAGTCTGTTTGATACAATAGTAAACATTAAATTAGAGGCTATAATCCTTTCATCATTCCAATATTACTACTAATAACAACTATAACTCATATTTCAAATTAAATCTCTGATTCATCTCACCCACATATATTTTACCTCCGCCACGAATATGCACATAGGAATACAAGGTTGTCAAATTCTCTATTTTCAAATATCGAGCATCAAATAATATAAACTTGGCTTTCGCCTCGACCTAAAATGCTCAAGACACTCTATTAACATTTGGTTACATCCCATATCGATAATGGTTCATGAATTGAACCCAATTCAATCTTTGTGTCACGGTTCTTAACAAAACCTGTTTGAATCAATTCACTGTCAACATATCTCTCAGCTTTCATGTAGACATAACCCAACTTACCAAATTCCCAAATCTTCTTCATGGTTCAAATATAGTGCAAACATTGGATAACGGTTTTTGAAACTGTTTCAACAAAATACGCTCAGAAATTCTACAAATTGAAACTGGTTTGAATCCCTTCTCCAAATATAATAGTTTACCATGCTTGTCTCAAATCTAGACAGTCATATTCTGACACAGATATCATTTCATATTCCACTGTCATGATGTCCTAATCGAGACTATTAAAAAAAAAATTAGAGATCAACCAAAATAGATTATTCAAGATGACTCTTAATGGATTAAAACTGATTCCTTAAACAAACATACTCTTCACCCATACCGAAATCATGAAACCTATTTCTATCAATTCACATCTCCATAAAATTGCTCCAAACCATAGAGTTGATTAACATTGACCCAAATCGGGACTGTGGAGACACCCGATACAATAACCATAATGGCTTTTCCATGGTGATTGTTGATGCTTCAAAATCCAAACCATTATGATATTAAAGTCTTCATTAAAAACTGAAATGAATGAATTAATAAACTCTTCCAAAAAACCTGATACTATTTACTATTATGTTCTTCATGAAAGAAACCAAAACTGGAAATGGTTATAAGACTTGATTAAAATGACTTCTTGAAAACTGACTTTCATTCAAGCCTGAACATAGAACTTTGAAACTGAATACAGGAGATAAGAAGAAATTAACACCGTAAAATATGAAATGCAAAAGACCCAAAGAATTAAAATACATTTCATTACCAAAACATATTTCTCTTGTGCTAAATAAGCTTTAAGAACTAAGCATGTTATCAATAAAAGGAAGGAGCTTCTCCAGTAGAATGCTTGTCGGGAACAACATTACAACACAAAAATGAGAAAAAAAAGGACAAAATAGGGAGAACTGAAAAATAACAAATGGGCCCCCCAAAAAATACATTCAATTCCCTTACATTAAAGTTCAAAATTATCTAAAATAATAATATCTTCTATATTAATCTTTGAATGATATCAAATTTGCCAAAAAACTGAATGAAAAAGAAATGCAGCCACTTCATTGAAGACAATTGTCATTTAGGATGAACCACCACAATGGAAGGAAGCTTTTGAAATTGATTTAAAGGAGATAGAAAATTGGGAGGGATAGAAGAAGTGTCAAGACTTTGCTTCTAAGTAATTCAAACTTGAACTGTCAGCTATTCTCTTCATTAGAATCATACAGAGCACTAGAGAATATAAAGCATGAAGAGGAAGCAATGATTCATTCATTAATGTTCAAGTCTACATTATATTTTCCATTTTCTTCATCAATTGATTTAATATTCTCCTTTTAATAATCATACAAAACATGATGTTGTCAGTTCAGGTTCAGGGTTCAACAAAGTTTTTGCCAAATTTGACCATGATATATAGAGAACCACAATTTGCACAAAAATAATTCTATATAGATAACCATAATTTGTTAAAAAAATAATCCTATAGTATATATAACCATAATTTGCACCAAAATATTATAGGATTGAGAAAACGGTCTTTATAATAATTATAAAACTTTCTTTAGCATTTTTAAAAAGATTTACATGGATTTATCAAAGAAACAAAAACCCTGCCCAGGACATGTCTACAGACCCTACTCCAGACAAAACCATCATAAATTTGACTATACACAGCCTCCTTCCCCTACCTTAGGAAGAGACTCTAGTTGCGCACAACCCTTGTTACTCCTACATATTGGTGTACTCAACCATATGTATTTTAGGATCTCTTTGCATAACTACCTTCTTGTTTCCATCATTTCTTTTATAGGGTCCACCTTAGCTTTTGACAACACACGTCATTTGGCACATCAATGCCAGTTGTCGGCTCTTGCTAATTTACCTGATCTCTTTGTTGCCTTGATCACATGTTTAGTCCAATCTCCCCAACACTCTTGGTTACTAGAGCAGTTTTTTTAATGGCTATTTGGACTATCTACTTTACATGTTAACACTTTTCCATTTCAACTTCTTATATTTGACACTACATGTAGTCCTTTTTAACATCAAGTGCACTATCATCATGATGCGAGACCTGATCATGTAGTAGCATAATGGTGTTTAGTGTCTCGCTCACACTACCAACTCCCCACATGGAACATTTTGGTATCATGGTTTGTTTTAAATTCTTTTTATATTTATTAGAAAAACTTATTTCTTAAAAAACTTGTGATTTTCCCTATGAATGGTTATCTTATTAGTTGGGAGGTACAAAAATTGGCATGATTGATTAGTGATCTCCATCTAATATTCCAACTTGTATCTTGTACCTTGCCGAACAATACTCTATCCTAACCGCCTCCAATGACTTCAGACTCTTAAAACTTTCTATCTTTTCTAGTTTGTTGCAGTTTTCCAATTCAATTTCTTTCAAAAAAGTTAACTGAATTAGACTTGGAAGGATGTTCAATTCTATGCAGTAGTCTATCCTGAGCTTCTTCAATGATATCAAGATTTCTAGACCTTCTATCTTCTCCAATTTGTGGCACAATTCCAACTTAAAGGTTTTTAGAGAAACTAACTCTCCAAGACTTGGAAGCCCATGTAATACTAGAAACTAACCTTCTATCTTCAATTTCTTCAATGATCCCAAACTTTTAAAAATTTCTCTATAACCAAAAGTTTTTGCATGCTTTCATCTTGGTGTAGGGACACCAAGTGGACATCATCTAAGAAATTATAGATAACATCCTCAATGATATAAATTGCTTGCTTCTACAAATTGGAGATAACATCCTCAATCATATAAATATCTTCATCCCGGCCTACTTTGCTACCAAAACCATGTGATCCTGCATAAATTGGCTCAACTACTTTTTTCTAAGCTTCTTGATTCCTACACCTTGCCAGTCCTAGTACTCGAGGTATGCATCATCATAACAATACTCTCACTCTTTTTTCCTGATCACACAGAATCTGTAAGGTTAAAGTTGTTTTGACCTTTCCAACTAAATTGTACTTTCAAACTTGATAAGTGTAGCAAAGTATTGCTTTTGACTTTGAACTTGTAGCATGTGTTACATTCTTTCAACACCTAGCAAAAGCTGATAATACTTTTCTTCCCAGTTCTTGTTCAATTGATGTGTACGCACTTACCTGAGAATGCTCAATAAAATGACCTATAGTTTCCCATATATATAGAGAAAGAAAATTGAAACTTGCAACCTTAAATTTGATGTTTTTGTGTATTACCCTCAAGCTTATAGATTGCTATCCACTCATGGAAATATTTGCTATATAAATTTCCTGTGATTGTCTTCAGAAGTGCATCATTATGACCAGAGGTGAATTATTACACAAATTTTGTAATGCTCTAATAAGATGATCATCGGCTAATTTTTTTTGTTTATACCTAAGGTGTAATTGGTCATACAAACAAGGAATAATGCTCTCAATCACATATACCTCCCAACTTGAACTATACTATGAAACCACTATGTTATCCTACTCTCAATCACATATATGTTCCTCCCAACCTATTATACTATGAAACCACTATATTATCCTGCTTATAATTCCATTTGATTCTGGTTTCTAGGCCTTTGCAAACCCAAACCTTTCACCTTCTAGTCAAATAAGAAGAGCTAATGCATCCTCCTACCAACAACTTTCAATCGTACATCTTTCTAACCTTGTGTGATATATCAAATGCCAAACCAAAACTCTACTTCCATTGTGGAGAAACATTTTTAGTTACAACCAATGCATTCTCACAAACCAAATAAACCCATATCAATTTCATAAGCAATTTGCAAATAGTACCTAATCATATATGTATTAAATCTTAGGATTCTGCTGAAAAATGTAAAATTTTCTTAATCAAGGTTAGAACCTTATGTAGTCCATACAACTCACATGGTTTTCTATTAATGATCATTACCGAGTGTGAATTTATAGAAGTGTATTTGTGCTTGATATAGAGAGCTCAAATTTATAACCACATTTTTATGGTAATTGTCATTCTCCCGTGTAAATTTTTTAACAAACTGTCAGCTTTCCTTTAGCAATGAGGTCAATTGGATTGGATTAATAATGGTAATACATTAACAACCTCTTCTGCAACCATTTCTTGTCCTCTTTAAGTTTCATAAAACATTAAATTAGAATGAATTTTTTAATAAATTATAAATATAAACCCTCAAGTGCTGCCTCCTGAGATGTTCCAACATTGGTTGCATCAACCAGGTATAGGATGCCTGAGTGCCCATTGTATTTTCCTACAACCTTGAAAGCTTAGTGAAAAGAGTGTTGATAGCCATCACAAATTATTTTTTGAATATTGTAAGAGCCAAAACTCTTCCTCTAAAGCATCATTACTTGGGGATGTCGCATTAATAATGACAATGCCCACTCTAGTGTAATTGAAGATGTATCAGTTCCAACATTTAACATGCTCTATAAGGAAATGAGAATAAGAGATAGAGGAAAATTATTGTGAATGGCTATTGAGGCATGAGTGCTAGTTCAAAATCACTGGCCACAACCTGTAAAAATTACCATGCAGGACTACATACTTCAGGGATGGAAGGTTGTAATTATAAAGCACACATGACCATTAAACATAGTACCGAGTACTATATTTTGCCAAATACAATATAGAAAAAAGGAAGCAATCAGTGTTTCATCACTTAAAAGCTTAAAACTCCAATATAGAAAACATCAAATATTATGTTTATTTATCCAAGATTCAGTGCCTTTCACATTCATTGCACCTAGGGTCATGAATAGTTTCTCCATCACTCGAACTGTCATGCAGCCAAATACTTAATTTTCTAGTATCATCATGTTTTTAGAAGTTGAAAATGAGCATTAAAAGAATGTCGATTATATGTGTAATCATCAAAAAGTGAAAATGAACACAACAGCCAGAACTACTTACCAAACACACAAAATTCAACTTCCCACATTCAAAATGAAAAGAACAGGAAAGGAAGGGATATTTAACTTTGATCACTTCGGTAAGGCTAGGTACATGGACACGTGTCCACTGACACAAATAATATTAAATATCAAGAACTGCCATAATTTGTATTAAATTTGCCAAACTACAGCCAAAATGCAACTAGTAACTGATAAATCAACATCATATTTAAAGATAAATCAAAATGGTTTATAAATATTCATTAGACATGTATACTTGATGACTGGTTAGCTAATTAGTTTCCAGTGTAAGTTTTGGGTTTTAGTTTTGACACTTTTTTTTCTATTTTTTTGAAATATATACCTAGGCTAGACCCAGACTTTGGAACCTTCTCAATATCAACTATACTTTTGGCTTGCATCCACATGGCCATAAACTGATCTTTTCATGGATAAAAATTGCATTTTCTGAATTTTCCTTCATAGAATTGTGTTTTATGTATTGAAAATTGTATCATGTTTTATATATAGTTGGTATATTCTCAAAATCTTTTGATAATCTTTGTATTTATTTTTAGAGTTAAATTCTTGTGTTAATGTTCATTTAATTTGAAAGTATAATCTAAAATTAAATCTAGTTGGCTTTTTGGTATAAAATTGATTTTTACATTTTAAAATTTAAATGTGAAAGTTAGGTTTGCATTGTTCTCTTTCTACTATTAATTATGTACTAACTTCAATTCTGAACTAATCTTAATTTATCATTATTATCGAGGTATATATAGAAATATTTCATGATCTACAAATCCTCCTTAAGTTTCAATACCAACTCCTTTGGATCATACCCAAGATCCAACACCCCTAGCCTATCCACACTAGGCCTAATTCCCCATATTTAAATAGTAACCCCTAACTCCACTTGCTTCCAAGACTCAAAAGGCTGAAACAGTCTTTCTAGAGGTTGAGAAAAAATGCATTTCCAACTCACCAAGTCTCCACCCTTCACCTATTTCGTTTGCCGCCAAACCCTTGATTCTAGGATCACTAGTCTAGGGTCTATTCAATGAGACCTCTAATCACGTCACCAAAACAAAAGGACTGCAGAAACACTTCATAAATGTCCTTCCCATACATATTCCATCACCAAATATCATCATCCTTGAAGGAAATCCCATTCATGTTGACTGTTGTTCACACAGGCTCTTTCACAATCAGCAAATTAACTCTCAACACTGCTCCACCAAGATTATCCACTCCCCTAAATTTAATCAATATGATACAAGTTTATAGATATATGGTTGTGCTCTCCCACCAAACATAGTGACTATAGAGGGTGGGAGAGTCACAACATTTCAAAGAAGAACTTCAACTATCTACTGACTATAATCTGCCCGTCACTGGTTCAACAGACCAGTCAATCAAATCAATTTATAATGCAATGAAAATGTTCCTGACTGTAACTGTTAACCAGTGAATAGAATAATAGAGAATAATTTGTTTTATTGAACCAAACTTGTGATTACATGACTTTCCCCGTCCACACCAAATCTCAATTAGGTTCACTGCTCCATGAATGTATTCTGCCGAAATCATGAAGTCTTATAAATAAAATGTTTTCTGATCAATGACCTCTCCTTAAATTATGCTTGTGTGTGGATTATAAACTGGTTGTTCTCCTGCCTTTCTTATGATTTGATTCCCCTTCTTTCATTTGATGCCTTAGGTATACTTATAATCCTCACATTGGAAATGGAAAGATATGTCTCCTTATACAGTTATGTCTCTTTAGGGAGTGGTGCATGTTCATTGTATTATTATTTCTTAACTAAACAGGTCACTGCTTGTAACTAATGTTTTTTATATACAATTTCTCCTTGACAAATGATTAGTCCTAATAGGATCACTACATTATTATCAGATGGTTGTTTTATTTCTAGGCATTTCTGAGTTTATACTTTATACATAATTCTGTTACTCTTATAAAAAAATTCTGATTATTGTTTGTATGTGCTTTTATAAATTGATGATCTCGAGAGTTTGCCACCTCTTTTTTGAGCCATACTAGTCTATCAAACATTGCATATTATACAGGCCTCATTGATGATGTGCTTCTAGTGTTAGATTTCTTCTATTTTAACATATTAGTTTCCAAAAAATCATGAAGTCTTACAAGTAAGATGGTTTTCTGATAAATGATAGTTATTTTGAAATCCCTTATGTTGGGGACTTGAGACAAATTGACCAAATGGTATCCAATTATAGCAATATTTCCAATAAAAAAATTCCCAGGTAGGTAACTTATAAATAATATATTCCATATCATATCATCTTTTGAACTGCATAACTATGGCCAACATGTCGAATGTTGCACAAATTTTTTAATGCTCAAGTAAGATGATCATTGACTACTTTGTCAATGCTTCTAATTGCTCCCACAAATTAGGATCTCAATATCTTGCTTTATAATAAGACTGAGAAATATTACCTCTCCCTCCTTTTCATCCAACATGCTCCATATATACTCAATGTAATCTTCTTAATGTCTTCTGCAAACTGACATCATAAATATATCATTGTATTCTAATAGAAATTTAAAACATAAATATATCTATTACACATTTATCACCTTCTTTAAATGGAACCTCTATCGCTATAAAAATGTATTCAAGAAGAGGATATTACAATAATGGAGTCACCATTACATGTAGCCATTAACTCAAGCATAGAATGTGCTACAGTATCATAATATTGGCATGATACATTCTGCAAACCTGAAGGGGACAATTCAACTCTAGGCTTGAAGCTGGTATTATGGCTTATTAAAATGAAAAACAACCACTTATTTTCTATATTCTAAACATCTACTTTGTTGAAGGATTCATCTACCAATTTTTTTTCCCTACTGGCTTATTAGAACAATAAACTGACCACCCAAACCATCTAATTATATCCTTGAAGATATAATTTCTTAGGTGATGTCCACTTGGTGCCCCTACACCAAGATGAAAGCATGTAAAAACTCTATAGGCTCGTCAACATTATTATGAAAGGATATTGTATATGCCAGCTTTCAAAATTACTAGCACTTAGTTGGTATTGACATAATTTTGAATAG
Organism: Chamaecyparis obtusa; assembly: GCA_027943335.1. Taxonomy (NCBI): domain Eukaryota; kingdom Viridiplantae; phylum Streptophyta; class Pinopsida; order Cupressales; family Cupressaceae; genus Chamaecyparis; species Chamaecyparis obtusa. The sequence continues at coordinate 72,136 of BSBK01011577.1, read as the reverse complement.
GGGTCCTTATATTACATAGAATTCTGATTAAAAGTTAAAATATACCATTAAAATCTAAATTACTGGTCTTGACTAATTTTGAATTGTTGTGGTCTAATGTAGTTTAATATTTTTCATCTTCATTGATTTTCTTGTTCAGAGATGCCTGTTTGACTTACCAAACTTGCCTTTCATCATAGAGATTCTAATTCCAAATGATGTTGAAGAACTATCATAGTCACTGCTATTGCATTTCAATTGGATGTATAGTAGAGTATTATGACAGTCCAAACTCTCTATTTGATGAAGCTTACTAATCTCATTGAAAAGTTTGTACTGATTGTGCTGAGCAATGGAGCTATTCTAACGATTGCATTTAGAATCTCAGGTGAGTTCTTGTTGTTGGCATTAAGTAAAAATTGCCACTAGTGACAACACTTATTTGCATTCTGAGTGCAAACCGAGCAGAACAATGCAAACCGAGTAGAACTGTGCAAACCGAGCAGAATAGTGCAAACCAAGCAGAACAGTGCAAACTGAGCAAGACAGTGCAAACTGAGCAAGACAGTGCAAACCGAGCAAGATAGTGCAAACCGAGCAAGACAGTGTAAACCGAGTAACATTATGTCTACCGAGTCACCAGTATTTACCGAGTTCAAAACCTACCGAGTGGTTAGTATGAACCGTGCCTTCACTTCTACCGAGTGCATGATGATGCCAAGTAATGCAGTGGACGCCGAGTATCAGAAAGTCACTGAGTTAGTTTGCAGGAACCGTGTAACCATACTTGGGCTGACATAGTAGCACTTATGTTTATTTGTCAAGCCAACTTTGTAATTGTAATTATAATTAATTGTTTAGACTTGTATATAAACAATGTTGTAAAAATGTCAAGATGTATGAAATGAGTATGAATGTGAAAAAGAAAGAAAGGTAGAGATAAGTGAATTACAAAGGGCTTCAGCAGTATAAGGAACAACAAAGACAAATTCATCACAGAAGGTGATCAGTACATCAGCGAATCTCAATCAGCAATCCAGTTGCAAAGCAAGAGATCTACTGTTTCATCCTAACAGGTGAATCAGTACTTAAATCCTTTAACCGGGTAGACTTAACAGTCTTTTGTAAAATCTCTTTACTGAGTACATACTTCTTTTGTAAGTTTGTAAAAATCCTCTAACAAGGTGGACCTAGCAGTCCTTATTGCTCCTAGCAGGGCAGATCATCAGAAGTGATCAATTGTAAGCCTTAACTGGCCAAATTTATACTGCAGTACTAAAGCTTTGTGGGTTTCATCCCCACCCCAATTTTACTTTCTTTTTGGAAGGTTTCTGGGTAACCAAATCTATGTGTCATTGTTGTGAATGCTTTTAAGTTTCATGCTTTCTATATGCGAAAGGTTAAAGTAAACTATATGTTAATACATCTGTAATTGAAAGAAAATTTGAAGTTACTGATTCACCCCTCCCCTCTCAGTAACTTGGTTAATTCCTGAATATTTCCAACAATTGGTATCAGAGCAGTATTGGTTCTCAAGATAAAGCTTAACTAGCTTGAGCAAAGATTTAGGACAATGGAGGTATTCAAACTGAACAAGGTGATTGAAAATGAAAAGCTAGATCTGGAAATGGCCATAGCTAAACTTAAAGAAGCAAAAGAAAATCTTTCCAAATCCCTAAGAAGAAGGAAGGAACTTGCAAATCAGATGAATGATCATAATTACATTGAAGAAAAGATTGAAGATATTTTTCCCTCAGATAGCTCAGATGAAGTAAACAATGCTGTCAAAGAACTCCTAGAAAAGAATGGGTCTCTGCAGGAAGAAGTGAGAAAATTAAAAAGAGAACAAGAGCTACACTCAACAAGATTTTGTGAGATCTTAGAACAAATAAACAAGTTGAAAGATGAATTGGATGGAAGGAACAATGAAATCCAAAATAAAACCCTTCAGCTAGAAAACCTAATTGATCAGATCTCCCATACAAATGAGGAAATTCTGAATCTAAGATCAGAAATAGAAAGCACAAGAGAAGAACTAAGATCTGAAAAGCAAATCAATCTAAGATTGATGGATGACCTAAACACCGAAAAACAAATCAATGAAGGAATGTTGAAAAGCCAAGAAGACTTAAATCAGTTGTATGAGCGAAATCTTCATAGGCAGAAAGGAAAAGCAGGACTTGGATACAAAGAAGAAGGTGAATCTTCTAAGCAAGGTACTCAAAGAAATCAGAAACCTACTTGTAATCATTGTGGTAAAATAGGACATACTTCAAATAAATGTTGGAGCAATGAAAAAGCAGAATTCAATGGAAAATGCTACAACTACAATCAGCATGGTCACAAAGCAAATGAATGCAGGGAAAAACCAAGATTCAGAGGTAATTGTCACAAATGCAACAAACAAGGTCACAAGGCATCCGAGTGCAGATCCAAAACATTCAATCCAGCAGAACAAATTATGAATGCAATGTTTGGATGGGATTACAACACCTGGTGTAGATGTCATTACTGTGGAGAATATGGACACATTGGCATGAACTGCATAAAACATCATCTAAGGAAAAGAGATACTACCGTAAGATGCTTCAAATGCACTAAACTCGGTCACATAGCCAGAAATTGCATGAATGCTAGTGAAATTGAAGATGGAAAGAAGAATGAAGAAACTAAGGTCAGGAAACAGGTGAGACAAAAGTGGATTCCTAAATCTACCGAGCAAACCAGTCCAAGTAATGGAATGGGTGGCTCTACCGACTCAAACTAAATTTCCAAGAAAGCACTGGAACTGTATTCTCATAGACAAACCTCAAGCAGTTTTAGAACCAAATTAAAAGAAAGATCTAAATCAGCATACAAGATGCAATAAGATCACAGGAGATCGGTATCAATTTTCACAGAGCAAGGTCGGTATCAGTCTTTACCAAGCGAGGTCGGAGCAATATGAATTCTCGAGTTCACCGAGTTGCGAAGTCTTTACCAAGAAATTAATTCTTAGTGGGTGATAGTCTGTCATAATTCATACCCTAATTTGTACTGAGCATTAATGACAGAGTTGTAAACAAAAGGCAAGAAATCAAACTCATTCTTCACCGTGAACTTTAGCACTTTGAGAGCAGAAAATTTCAAGAGCAATCCAGCGATTCAAACACTTTTGCGAAAAGAATTCTCTGTGAGCTACCATGGCATCATCCAGCACTTCAGTGAAGAAAGGATTAGAAATGTTAGTCCAAGGGGAATGGAGAGCACCAGATTTCAAAATCGTGCCCGCAATTGCAGTAGCCCTAGACCCGAACGGAGCTCAATCTCAGATTCCTCCTAAGGTACTACTTATTAACGATATTCGCAATCATTTCAATTGTGCAATTCAAGAAATGGGAAACCTAGAACTAGATATTGTGTGTGAGGAACTGTGTGTGGATGGTATTCTAAAACCCAAGCACAAACATCTGGAAGACAAGGGATTAGTTCACATTGCACATTTACCTCAAAACTTTCAGGAGAAATGGGTTAGATACATTCTCAGCCATGTACATGATGGCAAGATTTGGCTTGAGCAACCCATAGAGATCACTAAGAAGATGATTCATCAAATCACCAGTCTTCCCATGTTGAACAAAGCTAAAACTACCAAAACCCTAGGTCGGCCGGAACTGGAGAAGAAAACCCTAGCCGAGTGGGACGGTAGAGGCATGAAAGTAAGCAGCATTACTGATGCTAAACTAAAGTTTGGAACACACATCATTGCCGATAAAATTTACAGTTCAAGTCGACAGAATAGTGTCTCCTGTGAAGCCATTGACCTAGCATACAAAGTGGTCAAGAATAACTTATCATTTGACCTTGCAGACTTATTGTTAAAACAGTTTAACAAGAACATGGAAAGCATTCAAACTTCCAAAAACAATCCATGTAAGTTTGGATCTTTACTGGTCTGTTTATTTTTCTATGTTCAGAAATTCTTCCCTTGCAAAGGAAAAGTTGTATGGAGAAAAGATGTGCCAGTTATTTATGAGATAAATGAATACATTTCAGAAATGGGTGAAAATTTTGAAAGCATCATGGATAGTTATTTTGAGTTTTTCAAAGAGAAAATGAATGAAAGATTCTGGATTCCACAGAAGTTGGTGGAAGATTATAAGGATGACATTTGTTTCATGGTGGACTATGACAATGTATATATTCAAGCAACTAAACCGAGGATTGTACATGCAAAACCTCTTCCTTATGAGGTAAACATTGATGAGACAAAGAATATCATTGAAGCCCTTCTTAATCAGCTTGTTAATCCCAAAGCTCCATATTTTGGAGCATATGATGAAGCTAAGGTAAGAATTGAATTAAGCATAAAGCTTCCATAGGCGGTAAACAAAGGAAAGAAGAGGATAGACAAAATGCAAATGCTAATCGAGGACAAAGGAGAAGAAATTGAAGAAGAAAAGGAAAAGGATGAGAAAACAGAGGAACCAAAACCTACAAAGAAGAAAGGAAAGGTATTCATCACTAAGGCACCTAAGCCTCCCACTGCTGTATTTACAAGGAGAAGTGCAAGAGGTAAGGCAGACAAGGCAGACAAAGATATAATATTCAAAAGGCCTCCTCTAACCTTTCAAGAGAAGATCAAACTTTTTAGAGAAGGATCAGGATCTGGAGTAAGTAATATAAAATCTTTTAAATATGAAACCAGATCGGAAATAGAACAGAAGGAAATAGAAGATGCTGTTATTGAAAAGATGGGACAGTGGAAATACTCTCCTGATGAAATAGCCCCACAGGGTCCAGCAGTTCTATTAGATCCAATAAAAATGAGATGGACCAATGCCAAGCAAACTGTAAAAGACATATTTGATCAAACCCTGAGACAGTTAATGTCGAGCTTGAAAAATGATGAAATAAAGAAGGCATTGAAGGAGAATGAAAATAAAATGACACTGAAGTTCAATACTTGTTTGATTCTGATTAACAATATTGAATCAGTTGTGAAGGCTGCAAATGCCACATGAAAGAACATATACCACCTTCACCAACCGAGTACTGAAATAGTCATAATAAAAGACATTGAAGATGACAGTGATGAATAGGAAGAAGCCACTGAGGTAGATGATATTGTGAGGATAGTGGCAGAAGTCATTGCATCACTTCCTACCTCTCCAGTAAAAGTTTCTACATCTAGCCCGGAGACACCTTCAAGCATGGTTGTGACAACTTCAACATTTGTCCAATCACCTATGGCAACAACAGAAGCAACTACCATTTCTTCTACCGAGTTGCAGTCTCCCACTTCATCAAGTTTTCCAGCAGTAAGTATTCTAGTTTTTGATTCTACAAGTGTAAATATTTTAAGTTCTCTAGTAGACAGTATACCAGTCTCTATAGCCAGTCCTACTATGTCTATTGTCACTACTACTAAGGCATTAAGTATAGATAAGCCTAAGGCTCAATCGAGTATAAGATTTTTAGGCAAAAATATAGTAGAGGATATAGACCTAGATGAAGAAATAGAGATTCCAACATTGGATTTTGCAAATCTATCAGCGGATCAAATGCAAAATATAGGTGAAATCCTCCAAAGGAAAGTGAAGCAAAAGAAACTTAAAGAGGAGAGAGACAAGGAATATCAAATCATTAAGGATGCTAAGGACATTTTGTCAGATGCATTAGGTATTAAAGTTGACTCCTCTCAACATGTTTTGTTACAATTAGCAGAAGCAGTAAATAAATACAATGAGGATTCATCTGGGACAAAAAAGTTAGTTGAAAGAGCTGAGAAGAAATTCAACAATAAAGTGCTTGAGCACATTGCTCAGCACATAGCTATTAATCAAGTAGAATTGTCTTCAATTTTGTCAAACATTGAATCTACCTATTCGAATGTTACCTCTCTTTTGGCCAGACTGTGCAATGTTGCCGAGTTCACAAAGGATGTCAAGGATAAAATGAATAAAATTGATGAGGATTTGAAGATTAGCATACAGAAGTTGCAACTTGAACCAAGTTCAAACTCTGCTCATCACATGACAATCTCATATCTATCAAATATGCAGTCAGAACTACTGAAAGAAGACACAAGGATCCGGTCAACACTGCTAGACATTTAGAACATGATCCTTCCCATCATGAATACAATGTATAAGCACATTGAACATTCCAAAACATTGATTCATGACAATCAGTTCTCAATAGCAGATCACATGATTGAACTCTCTGCAAAAGTCCAAATTGCAATCCAAACATGCAAGATTCTGCAAGAAAATTGGGATAGAACCCTGGCACTAATAATGAAGGTACATTCTATTTTTCTATCAAATTTTGGATTCTCTCTGTAAATCACTTGTATATACACCTTTGGCATTATCACCAAAAAGGGGGAGATATGTATAGAAGGAGATATGTATAGAAGAAGATATGTATAGAAGAAAAGTTAGCACATTGAAAGGGGGAGATAATTTATAAAGCCCTATGACAAAGACAAATTTTGAATAATCAAATTTTGACTCAGCATGATTCATGTATATAAGTTTTGGGCAATAAGTGTTTTTGTCACTAATGCCAAAGGGGGAGATTGTTGGCATTAAGCAGAATTGCCCCTAGTGACAACACTTATTTGCATTCTGAGTGCAAACCAAGCAGAATAGTGCAAACCGAGCAGAACAGTGCAAACTGAGCAGAACAGTGCAAACTGAGTAGAACAGTGCAAACTGAGCAGAACAGTGCAAACCAAGCAGAATAGTGCAAACCGAGCAAGACAGTGCAAACTGAGCAAGATAGTGCAAACCGAGCAGGACAGTGTAAACCGAGTAACATTATGTCTACCGAGTCACCAGTATTTATCAAGTTCAAAACCTACCGAGTGGTTAGTATGAACCGTGCCTTCACTTCTACCGAGTGCATGACGATGCCGAGTAATGCAATGGATGCTGAGTATCAGAAAGTCACCAAGTTAGTTTGCAGGAATCGTGTAACCATACTTGGGCCGACTTAGTAGCACTTATGTTTATTTGTCAAGCCGACTTTGTAATTGTAATTGTAACTAATTGTTTAGACTTGTATATAAACAATGTTGTAAAAATGTCAAGATGTATGAAATGAGTATGAATGTGAAAAAGAAAGAAAGGCAGAGATAAGCGAATTACAAAGGGCTTCAACAATATAAGGAACAACAAAGAAAAATTCATCATAGAAGGTGATCAGTACATCAGCGAATCTCAATCAGCAATCTAGTTGCAAAGCAAGAGATCTACTGTTTCATCCTAACAGGTGAATCAGTACTTAAATCCTTTAACCGGGTAGACTTAATAGTCTTTTGTAAAATCTCTTTACTGAGTACATACTTCTTTTGTAAGTTTGTAAAAATCCTCTAACAAGGTGGACCTAGCAGTCCTTATTGCTCCTAGCAGGGCAGATCATCAGAAGTGATCAATTGTAAGCCTTAACCGACCAACTTTATACTGCAGTACTAAAGCTTTGTGGGTTTCATCCCCACCCCAGTTTTACTTTCTTTTTGGAAGGTTTCTGGGTAACCAAATCTATGTGTCATTGTTGTGAATGCTTTTAAGTTTCATGCTTTCTATATGCGAAAGGTTAAAGTAAACTATATGTTAATACATCTGTAATTGAAAGAAAATTTGGAGTTACTGATTCACCCCTCCCCTCTCAGTAACTTGGTTAATTCTTGAATATTTCCAACACTTGTATCATCTAGTTACTAATTTGATTTGACATTTTCGTTACAAGATACAACATAACATGAATATTGAAAACTACTAATTGATGCATATGTTTTAATATCAAAGATGGGAATAGTCAGCTGGATACATTGATTTGGTGTGGCTGGTTTGCTGGATTATTTACGGGAACATTGATAGGGGCAAATTGGGTTCTTGAATACCATTGTAAGTCTGGGCCATAGAATGTTGTCATAACAGGAAGGTAAGCCACCATATACTTCAAGTTCATAGTTTATTGTACTCAACTTATTTAAAATATTCTTTGCAAATTTGTTGTTATGGCAGTCGGTACTTGTGAAGAGTTCTACTCTGGCATATTGAGTGTGAGGTATTTTAAGCCCAAATATTTCAAATTTGAAATATACTTTCTTTGGAAATTTAAGGTTGTTTCTTTCTACTTTCTGTAATAGGCGGTAGTCAGCATATATCCCGAGGCATCCTCATTATGGTTTCAAACACAAAATCAATCTTAAAAAATACTTGAAGGACCACAGTTCTTTTTCAAATCTTTTATGTCTAGTTGGTATATGTATATGTACTGTATCCTAGCAAAATCCCCACATGTACTGGACCTTGAACTCATTATGTACTGAATTTGGTTCCTTTCATACCCTCAATGAACTTGTTACTTAGCAAAATATTTACTGGAAAAGCTAATCATGGGAGCATATTACTAACCTCATAACAAGGTTGGTAATCTTTGTTCCTTGAAAGAAAGGTGGAAGATTCCTCCTATGAGTATTGGATGCATAATCGCATCTTAACAATGTAGTCATTTATATGGTGTATCTGAAAGGTGTATAAAACATTTGACGAATTAGGGATTGAACTTATGGAGATTTTACAATAATACAATTATTTTAAGCATAAGTAGGCCATTAGCCAGACATTATTATTTAAATTTGTTTTCTGCAAGATGACAAGGGACATGTTTGACCATGATGTTGGAGTTATGCTTTAACATGGCTGACATATGACAGATGTTGGTTGATGATATTGGAGATGTTACAATCACCAATGATGGAGCAACAATTTTGAAGATGCTGGAGGTGGAGCATCCAGCTGCAAAGGTTGGGTCATTTGTTCTCTTGGTGTTTCTTATTGTCTATTTGTTGTTCTTAATATCTTATGCTATTACACATTATCAATGGTAAAGAATGTAAAAATATTCATTATTTGACTAAAACTTCAAAAACTTATTATGTTTATTAATTTCATTCCATAAATTTTTTCAATGCACTCAAAATATATTGTTAATGAGGCTGATGTTTTCATCTATCTATAGGTTTTGGAGGAACTTGCAAAATTACAGGATCGAGAAGTTGGGGATGGCACAACATCAATTGTTATTATTCCTGCAGAGTTGCTGAAGGTATGTTATACAGATTATATCTCGTTTTAGGGAGATTGTCTTTTGTGTTACCTTGTACATTTTTGTAAGACCTTTAAATCTTTACTTCGCTTCTTAGGTTCTTATTTAAAATTTCATAAAGGCATCTTTCTTACAGTGTGCTACATGTGCCCATTTGATTTTTGTACTTACAGCGGGCAAATGACCTGGTTCAGAATAAAATCCATCCAACTTCTATCATCAGTGGATATAGGGTAATTTAAGCTATTTATCTTACTAAAAAGAAATGCATGCATACAAAATTGTATTTATGGATTTTAGAATAGGGATTAAATAAGCATAGTTTGTGAGCAGTAGAATCAGTTGTTTTGCTGTTATTTAGATGATTGTTTTATGACTTGAGTGTCCATTGCAAATCATATTGTGATTTTTTTTTTCAATAGCTTGCAATGAGGGAAGCTTGCAAATACATTGATGATAAATTAGCTATCAAGGTGTGTTATGCATTGATAGTGTTAAGGATGCTTGTAGAATTAATGCTTGCTTGATGTACATTCTCATATGTTGTGTGTTTAGGTTTAGCAGTTGACATCATATTCAGATTTTTCACTGGGGAGTCACTATTTTGGGGCTTAAGAAAATATAGAACAAGCAGAAAAACTAGTTTGTTTACTCATAAAGTTGGTCAAAGATGATTTTGGTCTTTTGATTCTTGGCTATTAGCTTCTATTTTTCCTCATGTCTCATAATTTTGCTTCCTCTAGAAGATTGACTCTTAATAAGTTTTATTCATTTTTTTACAAGGAAATAATACATCTTAAAATCTAGATGGTGTTGCAATTTATGGAGAAACAATATTGTTGTTTTAGAAAAGAGAAGTGTACCAAAAACTAGAGACAAATGCATTAGTGATGAGATTGTGTCCACTATTATAAGCTCCACCAGATTCACCAACCCATGCTCTTGACCGAGGTACATAACTCTCCAAGACCGTTTTGAGTCTTTTGAATGTAGATTCCCCTTCACTAAGATAATATGGATCCAATATCTTCTCCACAAGATGTTGATTCACACCTGTTAACCAGATAACTAGTAGTATCATATAAAAACTTTATATGATGAACAGACTTTGATGAAAGCTAACATATTATATACCCGGACCCAGATTGTAGATATGATGTGTAACAACATCTACAATGTTTGGTCCTGATTGTTGAAGAAATTCCTTAATCCAATTATTATCAACAAATCCATCAGGTGCAACAAGTAGGGTTTTCACTTGAAAATCCTTGTAAATCTTTTTCAATATCATTTTAAGTTCAATCACGTCAGCTACATATTGTGTAGCATTGATACTTGTTCCAATACCACTTCCACTCAACTCATTTCCTATTCTCAAAATGTCAATTTTCTTGTCACATTATTGACAAAAAATTGGGTTCATTTCATGGATCAATTACAATGAGATACATATACACTCCACATAGAATCACATACCACAGTCTTACTGAGCATAAGAAAATGTCAAAACAACTTGAAATAGAATCTCACCTAATTCCCATGCATTTATCTGATAACCATGATTAATTTAATCAATTGATCCAACTGAAGCTACAAATCATCAATAGAAGCATCCAAGGGGTTTGGGAAGTAAGTGGAACTTCATTCTTGGGCTAATATCTTCAGCAAAGTCTGGGACAGGTTAGCATATAGGAAAAGATAAAGCTGCCAATTGAGTATCTGGATGAATACACAGTAGGAATGGTAATTAAATAAAAAATTTCATATCATATAATGATAACAACTAACCATAATTAAATACTAGATTTCTGTAACAGCATCGCACGGTTTTAAATTGAATAAGATACCAATTCTAGGCAAAATACAACACTCTTCTAAGCATACAGTCTTCATTTCCATGGGACTCTACTGGTAATTTTCTATGCTACAACAAGGTATAGAGACATCAACAAATGTGTGAAGAGATTTTAATGAAGCCCAACAGATAACTTATTAGGTTGTACAACAACAATAAGAGTTCAAATGAGCAATATTCCATGTATAGAGTGTTCACTTTTGTAACAATTCCACAATGAAGTTTCAAACTAGCACTTGGCTATTCATATCAATATTACTAGTATTTATCAGCTAAATTCAAAAAAGTAGATCATTTGTAGTTTGTTTGACGGATTGTCTGACATAAGTAGCATGACAACTGTATGATAATTTTGATAAGCTATTCAAGATCTACAAGTATTTGTGATTATGTTAATCTAGAACTGATATAGTTGAAGTTGTTCCTAGACACTTAATTCAAAAAAAAATTATTAGTACAATGCTCTCTAGCTATTTGACATAAATTCCTGACTCAAATTTGAAATCTTTGTCGTGTGTTTGTGTTAAATTCCAATACTCCTAAGGAAGTTTTTCAAATGTGCTTGATCTCAAAACATTTACATAATTATCAAAGCACAACAAAAAATTCCAATATGAAACCAAACCTCCACGTATGAAAATCAAAATATTTTCAAAACTCGATTAAAAGCAAGACCAAAACTAGTAAATCGGGTGTGGATCACGGATGCCCTAAGTGGTTATATTTGACCTTCGAGTTGTGAATAGGATGGCATATAATTCACCACAAGTTAAGCATTCATAAATGAACTCATGCATATACCACATAGGTCATTTGTAAAGAGATGCCAAAAATGACTCTCGTAACTACTATTTTCTGTTAAGACCATAGGCATACTTATTGCCAATATATGTAGATACAAAATATAAACTCTAATTATAGGCATACAATTATCACAAGTTACAAGCAAATCACCATTAAAAATCAACATGATACCATATGATATAGATTATGAACCCAGATATGCAATTTATTTCACTTTAAGTAATCCCAGGACATGTAGAATATCCTATATTTCACTTTAGTCCCACCTTGTTAACATCAATGGAGCTTGTCCTCGTTTCCTGTATCTCCTGCATCTGATATTGCTATGTATGATAGTCTTTGCATTGTCTTTGTTTCCCTCCACTTCAGGTACCAAGCCTATCTACTTGTAAAATTCTCACTCACTTGAGACAGAAAATACCAAATGCCATCCAAAACTTCCCCATTATGATATGCAATTAGATATATAAACTTAATAATATCAAATTTCCATAATCTATTTCTAATAACAATTGTCATTTCTGGATTCGATTGTGTGTATTTATTTATCATCAACATTTTGGATCACACTCCGTGATCCATCATCACACTTTTTTACCATTCTTTCTCTCTCTATTCCTGATGATAGATCACGGAGTGTGATCCGAAACATTGATGATAAATAAATACACACAATCGAATCCAGTAATGATAATTGTTATATATAAACTTGTATTCCTCTTTATTATTCTAGTATTCATCATCATATCATCCATATTCACACAGTCATGTTCAATAAATTTTGCATCATACTATATTAGAATTTTACTTCAAGATCTTCCTCTTCCTAATTTCTAGTTTCCATTTTCCACAATCCTCCCCATAGTGCAAATAACACTTATTCCTCCTGCATGACACATCCCTCCAACATCATTTCTGAAAACAATCGTTAATACCTTTCACTTTTCCTTCCTTTGTCGGTGGCTTCTTTAACTGCCTTTGTAACTTGCTAAAAGTATTTTCCACAATTCCTCCTATTCACTTGTCATTCCTGGAAAAGCATACCATAAATTTTTCAAAGTTCAAACAACTGCTTCTCTCCTTCAGAACAACATTCAGTCTCATTGTAGAGTTCTATGTGAGCAAATTGGTTAGAGTCATTGAAGCCAAGTCTTTATTATCTATTTTCCCCCAACTTCTACATAATGATCTCTCAATTATTTCAACTCTGTTTAGTCCTCTACCATAACTTCACCCTCATCCATCTCCAAATAATACAACACCCTTTTGAGGGACAATGCTCTACTGGCATTAGTGACCTTATTTACTAAATTTAATTTGTTCCAAGCTTGTTTGATTTATACCTGCCCTGTGCAACATGTGAGAGCACATTAATCATCACTAAAAATATACTTATCGGTAGAGTTTTATGTTTTTTATTTTTTTTTATCCTCGAATGCTCAACATTTTGCCTTCATCTCTGCCAGATTTACAACACCCCATAAGTTTCTATATATCATAAACAACATCTATTAGCAGTGTCCAGGCAGCACAGTTACTATCATTTAATGTTAGTCATTTATACACCTAACAAAATCATACTCCTCATCCTTGTTACTCTATAATTTGAAGAGATTCAACTATCTTGTAATGAAATTCTACTTATTGCCTAATTCAATACCTTCCCCAAGAAGTAAAAACTAATTACCTCTTCTAGATTCATGAAAGAATCATCTCAAGATCTTGGTCTGCTATTCCACCGACTGAGTGATATAAGAATTATTTTGTGATGCGGAGAATCTCCTTAATAGCCATTTCCCATGTTTTGATAGTGGAACAAAATAATAGATTTTTTTAGCTTTCTAATTTTGGGTTGTTGTTTCCATAACTGCACAATTTCGGCTTGTTCCCCTTTTGGGTTTGTGTAGTGATTTGGAAAATAGTTGCCAGCTTAACTTGGAGCTAAGGTTTTTAGAAGAGGTTTCTGTTGTTTTAAAGGAGAGGTTGGGAATAGAGGAAGGTAGCGATAGGATTGGAGACAGGAAATAGAGGCCAAGTCTCTGTCAATTTTGGATTTTTTTTCTCTCTTTTCTATCCTACATTTTGTTAGTGATTCAAGGAGATAATAATAAGATATCATCTTTGTTGTAATATACCTTTTGTTAATGTCCTAGTTTCTAGCCTAAATCACAAATTTCAAGTAGAACATGATGTAGAATAGAATTCGTAACATCATGTATCTGGTTGAGGTCTTGCAACATGTTAGGAAATCATTGAAACACAATCCACAAAATAGATCTTCCTTATTAGAGATATTAAAAGCATAGATCTTTGAACATTAATTTAGTCATAATATATATTTAATTCATTGATGGAATTCAACCATAGGAGAGCTAGGATAAGGGGCATATTAGGGTGCCTTAAACAATCCTCTAGCCTAGGCCCAATAGCCGATATCATCCCTCTTGGCCATCATGTGGTGCTTTTCCATCCATATGAGGGGGTGTCCTAGTGAGGGATCCCATATCCATTCATCTCTTCCATTGTCACCCTTATCCTCCTCCTCATGATTAGAGTTCCTTAATTGAATGGTCAAACATAGTAAGCGTCTGGGAAAATTACAAAAGGGTGTCTGGAATGTCCTTCCCTTCTAATCCCAAGGGCGGGGAACTCCTTGCACCCCCTTGGCCTCATGAGACTATCCATCACTGCCATGAGGCACATTCTTAGAAGAGGACCTCATAATTATTTACCTCCTTGTATTCCTTTATCATCCCTACCATGATTGATTATAGAAAACATATAAAGAATTACACACTATTGCCTATATTCTACATATAAAAGATCATGTAATAATACCATACTCTTGATTGCATATACATTATTCATGAGAAAGTGATTATAAATAGGATCCATAATGCTTTCTATCATAAGGATCGATACTTCATACCAAATTAAAGTTATAGTATCTAGTCTCTGTATGCCTAAGTATAATCACCTTAAATCAGATATGATCCTGCTCACTATTAGGAAATTGTTGATGTCCTTCAATCATCTATCTTCATCATGGCCTTCTCCAATATATACCTTAATATCCCCATGAAGTAGACATTCCTTGGGAAGTTTTTTTCTTCTCCTCATTATAGAGGCATGCCACTTAACATGGTGCACTGTTCTATGCTATAATTCAATTATTTTCTACTGCTAATTAGATCTGAACTTCCATTATTTTCCCTTTATCTACCCTTTTCTCCAATAAAATATCTTTAAACAGAGGGAGTTGCATCTCTTCATCTAGCAAGGGATGCAACTCTTCAACTAATTATTAGGTCAGGCCTAGAAAATAACCTATTAAATCTTGGTCAGCTTTTAAGTGTATGGTGGTTTATGTAACTAATTCCCATGCCGCCCTATATAAATTGCTTTATTCTTAATTAGGATGGCCCTACTTAAAAGATATGTTTCTATTTATTTAATTTCCATTTTATGCAACCTAGGGTGATTTGTAAGGTCAACCTTCTTTGAGTTTCCATTGATTTATAACCCTAATGTCATCTATTAAATCTGTGATCCATCTTTTAGGGTAGGGGCATGACAATCTGCCCTTTGTGAGATTTCCTGTTCTCAAGCATTGACTATTTTAATCTTGTTAAACAATGATAGTTCCAAATCAACCCTTGTGATGATATTAGCTTCTGGTGTGCATCTCTGATATTGCAAAAATATATTGCGTCAACGACATAATGTTTGTAGCTCTAAGACAAGTTTTATCTCACTTTCATATTGTCACAAATATCTACTTGGATTGTAGAAAGGTTGTGCTTCCCACATATTAAGATGAGAATTAGAAGCATTGCACATATCTAGAATGTTGTGTGGAGCATGTGCTCCTCATTTTGAATTTGAATGCAAGAATATGGATCTAGAAACAGATGTAAATACTCACACATGAAAACACATCAGACATAAGGGTTAATTTAGGAAAGCACATGCACATATGAAGTAACCATACCTATATGAAGCAAACATATGAATTCATAGAAGATGCAAAGCATAGACATAAATATCCATAGGGCATGGAGTATACACTTAAGGCATGAAGCATAAAAAAAGCATAAAGTACACACATGAACACATGTAGGGCATGAATCATACACATGAATACACATAAGGCCTAACTACATGCAAGGCATGAATCATACACATGAATACATGTATGGTATGAATCACACACATAAGGCATGTAAGACATGAATCAATATAAATGCACACAAGTCATGAAGTATACGCGTCAGAAGTGCAAGGCATGGAGCAATGAATATAGTAAGGTAGGAATAAATAAACATGAATGCACACAAGGCATGAAGTAATGCACATAAGGCATGAAGCACCTATGTAAAACATGAATCACACACATGAATATATGCAAAGCATGAACCATGAAGTATAAAAAGGAATATGTGTAAGGTATGAATCATGCACATAAATACACTTAAGACCAAGGCATAGATGGCAGATGTGCTCATGGAGTAAACATGCTGAAAATACATCAATCATGAAGTATACATAAGAAAGGTATTTATGGAGTAGACATGCCAAAAACACATCAGTCATGAGGCAACACATAAATACACAAGATATAAAATACATATGCTGGAAACATGCTAGCCATGAAGCAAACACAAGGTATACATTTGGAAAATGTACTTATAAAACAACCATGGAGTAAGCATGCTCAAAACACATTAGACATGAAGTAGTTAAAGGTACACTTATAAACATGCAATGTTGGCACTTGGCCTAATCGATTCAATTTATTTTATTTTATTTAAGAAGGGGCTTAATAATTAACCGTAATTTACTGGGACTTAAAGTAGGTTTTTCCCATAGGCTGGCAATATCGACAAGATCGATTGATGGTTTGATGAAAAGGTAAATTTCTAGTTTGAGGTTAAAATTTAATGTCAATGCAATAAATTTTTATATGAACAATCATGGAGAGTAAAAGGTCATGACTTGGAGGACATATATATAGAAAGGGCTTTGTCGGTGATAATTTTAGCAGAATCAACTCTATCTCGACATTTGATTAGGGGCATACTTACCCAGGAATTTTGATTGTTGTTTTCATTCATTAATTAAATTTCTGACGAAAACATTCTTCACTCTGAGATAAGGCTTTTCGGCGAGATTATTTTAAAACACTTTTCTTTTGTTTTCTTCATTTTTATATCAACCCTATCTAGTGTTTGTTAAGATTATGGCCTTGACGACAAAATCAAGTGTGCCACACAAAATATTTAATTGTTGCATAATATCAATATATAAATAATGATATTAAATATATATTATATTTAATATCTATTGCTTATTAAATATGATTTTAGCATTGAATTATTGTAAATAAGAAACCAAAACCACTTTTTAATAGACATTTGTTTTTAAAAGAAATTTATCATTGGTCTCAATTTCGACCAATGCCATGGTCTCAATTTCTACCAACACATGGTTTCAATTTCAACCATTGGGCCAAAAAATGATGACAATGCCATACCTTCCACCAATAGTATGGTCGAAATTGAGACCACTGCATGGTCTCAATTTCTACCAATGCATGGTCTCAATTTCGACCATTGGGTAAATAAATGATGACAATGCCATACATTCCACCAATAGTATGGTCGAAATTGAGATCATCATTGGTAGAAATTGAGACCATGCATTGGTCTCAATTTTGACCATTCGATAAAAAAATGATGGTGATTCTTTGTCGTTTCAAGCAAGAGCTGCAGTCAAAATTTTGACCAATCTTTTGGTTGAAATTTTGACCAACAAAGAAAATGTAGGAAATTTGACAAAAAAAAAATGACAAAAGTTTTGGTCATGGATTCGACCAATTATTGTCAAAAATTTGACCAATTCTCATTGAAATTTGAGGTAATTTTTACTAGTGATTCAATGTTGAAGGCATCAAAATGTTCAATCAAATCCCAAACTGCATTCCTATATTGTTTTAGCCTTTTGTTCTTGGAAGCATATACTGACCTAACTTGGGACACCACCAATTTAGAATCACCAACAACACTTAAATACTTAATACCATACTTTTGTACCAACCTCAGTCCTAACAACAAAGCCTCATATTTTTCTATATTGTTGGTACAAAAGAAATTCAATGTGAAAGAAAATTTGTAGGTGTTTCCATTAGGAGAAATAAGTAAAATACCTGCTCCTGCTCCATCTTTGCAATTTACACCATTAAAGTACATTATCCACAAATCACCCTTCATAGAATTAACACCTATCTCAACAAAGATAGGTGACAAAATAGGTTCATTTTCAAGTACAGGGATCTCTACCCTAAAAGCATTAATATCAGTATCCACAAAACATGTAGTTTCATTATCAATATTTCTCTCAATCATGTGGCATACTCTTGGCTCTTGTTCAATCTTGACAAACTGATCATCAATCTTGAAAGTGGCATAGGATAGATCACACTGTAAACTTCCACCCATGGTAGCACTCCATCTTCTAGATAGTAGCATCCCATAATGACGAGGGATATCCACCACCAAAACACTCATTGTTAACTCTTTCTCTGGATATGCCACCAACCTATATGGCATTGCATTGATAATCCCAATAAATGGTACCTCCATCTGATCCATTACACAACATCTTCCTTGCATTGTATCAACTTTAAGGCCCAACTTCTCCATGATTGTGTAAGGCATGACAGTATTAGAGGCACCACTATCAATCATACAATTCCTTAGTTTCATTCGATTCAAAAGAACACTTAAAAAGCATGGATGAATATTTTCAAGGTTGGCATTGACAGAACTATCCAAATATATTGGAAGAATTTGAGACACAATTCCCTGAGAAGCAACACCTTTCAAAGCTTTATCCTGAGATCCATTGCATGCAACATCATTGTTATGAACATTATCTACCCATGCAATAGCTCTATCTTTGTGTTCAAGGATCCTCAACAATTTTGACAATGGAACCTTAACTGTAATTTGGGACAATACAGCTAACATATCAACAGGAGCAGAAGAAGGAATCTCAATCTGCACTACCTTAATATCCTTTTGCTTATCTGATACATTATGTGTATTGACCATCCTCATTTTTTCAACCTTAGCCATTGTGTTAACTAGCTTCTCATTCTCACTAGAAAATCTCTCAACTCCAACTCCCTTAGGCACACAATTCTTACCTTTTACATTCTTGAATTTCACCATGTGATCACTTTTTGATTTGTTCTCATTAGGCTCTCCGGAGTTGGTACTCTTTATAAACATTCCTGTAGCTTTCTCATTTATATTCCTTGCCACCATGCCTCTAGTTTTCAGTTGAGCAATAATTTCTGCACTAATCCTCTCCATCTCTTCTCTAGACGGTCTTCTCAAATTTACTAGCTCAGAAGAAGGGTTCATGTTACATGTTTTCTTATCAATGTCTTCACTGTCAGAAAAAACCTCTTGATGAAAAAGGGCCTGATTATGTCTCTTCACATTTACATCTGCCTCTTCATCAAAATTAGAATCATCTTCATATCCTAGATATGAAGTAGCCATATTGCATCCAACATCATCTTGATCTTCTTCTTGATCTATCTCCTCATTGCCACAATCTTGATTTGCAGCCATAGAATGTGCAACTACACAATGCTCTGCAGAATGATGGGACTGGCATGCAACATATCAAGGTATGTCCTCCATGACATTTATTTAAGCTTTTTGTAGAGGGTCAGGGACACCTCTGTCATTGTTTCCTCCTGTAGTAGGGATAATAGGCTTGCCATCCTTCCATTGGGTGTTGTAGGGGTAGTTCTGCAATCTATTCTGCTTATTGAAATTGTTGTTCAACTGAGGCCTTTCATTGGTAGGAGCACTGATGTTCCTATTTTTAGGTGCCTTCAAATCCTTCAATGCATTGAGAACCTTATTGTTTTCATATTTTCATATTTTGATATTTTTTTCAATGTTGACAACAATCCTAAAACCATCCCTAAGAGTTCTTGGTTCTTTGTCCCTCAAAAAATATCCCATCTTTCCATCAAATGCATTGAAATATGTAGTTAGACAAACATTGTCATCTAATTGCATAACTTGGAACAACTTATGCATACCCTTCTAAAATCTCATGTTGAATTCAGCTGCAAACTCATTCTAATTTTTCCTTATGGTATTGAATTCATTCAACATGAAACTAGCGTTAGGCCTATCACCATACTGCTCTTTAAAGAATCTCTCAAAAGAATCCCAAGTATCAATACATTTGTCAGGATGTCTCTTAAGCCAATCTCTAGATTCCTTCATTAGAGATTTAACAAACAATTTCATGACTACATCCTCATGCTCTAGCTCATAATCATTAAGCATATCAACAAATAACCTAAGATGATCCTCACAAGTAATAGCATTATTACCAGCAAACTTAGGTACCCTATCTCTAATATCATTTGGAAAAGCATTTGGATAGCCAGGAATTCCATGCAAACTAATTTGCCTATAGCCTTCTAGTTTCATAGGTCTTCTTTGAAAACTTGAACTAGTGTTAACCCTAGCATCAACATTAGCATTAACATTTCAATCTACTTGTGCATTTGACTACTACCTAGGATCAACACCTATCCTAGCAGATGAAGAAAGAAATGAACTAGTAGCATTACTAAGTGGAATAGAAGTAATCATAGATGGCATAACTAGTTCAGTAGCAGATGGACAAAGAGCAGTAGCTGATGAAGCCTTCAAGAACTGGATCTTTCTTCTCTTTTCTGCAATGGAAGCTTCAATTTCAGCCTTCTCTAGTTCTCTTGCAAGGTCCTCATCTTATTTTCTTCTTCTTTCTATTTTTGTGTCCTTATTTGAATTGGGTGGTGGGACCCCCAGTACTGTCAATGATTTACTTGTTTGATGTCCCACCATCTTTTGCTTTCCTTTCTCACTAGTGGCAATAGCAGGCCTAGTGATCTCATGCCCATCTTTACCCTTAGGCAAAGGAGCACAACTTTGAACCTGTCTAACAACAAGGCCCTCCTTATCAAATTCCTGATCTTGCAATAAGCGCTCTTGCTCACTCCTCAAAGCTTCAAGATCACCAAAGACATCATGCTGCAAAGTCTTAGGAGCAAAAGCAAGCATCTTGTTTCTCTCCTTCATTTCATTAATCTTTCTAAGGAGAGGTTGTCTTTCTATCAGAGCATTCACCTTCTTAGCCTCTCTCTCCTCTTGTAACCTCATATGTATGGCATCCTGCTCTACCAACTACAACCTTAGTGCATTTAAATCATCTAGGTCTACCATAATGTTATTAGAACCTAATGACACATCCATATCAGAAAGATTTTGATATGGGAAGTTGACTTTTCTTGGTCTCATGGGATCTATTCTAAAATTATCTTCATCAATATCTAGATCAATCTCCAAACCCATCTCTCTAGCTTGGTCATCTTGACCTATAGGCAATGAACCCTTCTCTTGAAATATAGCCTCTGGGTTATCACAAAATCTATCTTCACAGCGACCACCATCTAATCTAGGAACTCTATCCTATGAACCAACCTCACTTGAGGAAACATGTGGTACTCTACCTCTAATATTTCTTTGTTCTCTTATGGGAGCACTAGTAGACTCACCATTCATTCTAATCCAACTCTTCTTCTCCTGTCTAGGCAATTGCTCCAGAATAACCTTCGGATTTTTTTTGACAAAGGACCTAGTATTCCTCCTCTTGTACATGATTTACAATATATAGCACTGGTTCTAACCTTTTGAGTCACCACCCACCTAGATGGGAAATATTTTACTTGAAATACAACAGGAAAACAAGAGTGCATTTTGAAAATCTTTATCTCTAGACTCTCCCCACTAGAGTCACCATTTTGTTGGGAGTTCCCTTTGATCTTCACTTGTAGATCTATACTTTGATGGATAACTTAAATAAGACTTTAACTCTATCACCACTCTAAAGTCTACAAGAAAGAGGGTCAGTTAACAAGGATCAAAAGAGATCCTCCTACACTTTGAGCCTCAATGCTCAGGTGGGTGTACCCTTGATTCACTTCTTGAAAGGAATCACTAAATGATATACAACTATATACTCTTTACTAACTACTTTAAGATTTTATCATTTGAATGTGTGTGGTTGATGGCAATGAAATGCCTCCAGAGGATGGACTAGTGCCTTAACCTAGGGCAAAGAGTCACCCAATTACATACATCAGGTAAAGACCTTAACTCAAACACAATTGAATCCAAGATAAGTGCTTTTCCTACTACCCCTCTCCCTCAAGCTCTCATAGTCTTGATAACTCAGTATAACTTGGGAATCATCTCAAGGTTGCAGGACCTTTGCTAACCAAGATGAAACATCTGGGTTCTAGGCTAGTTCATCTTGGATTATCAACTTAGTTTTCTTCTTGACTGAAAATGTAAAATTTTGAGGGAAAGGGATAGAAGGAGTGCATAAAATGGAAATGACTGAAAGTAAATCTATCTACTAGGTGATGCACCAAAACTAGGGTTTGGATCTCAGTATAGGGGGATGAAACTAGTGAGGGAAATAGGTCTAGGAGATCACAACTTATTGAATAGGCTTGCATAAGTGTTTCATAAGAGGGCCTAAACAAAAGACACCACTTATGACCTGCAAACAGACATTCACTTTTGCAACTTGGTGTAGGATTGAGACAAGACTGCTAGGGGTTATAGCGTACCCAAAAAACATCTAAATCAGATCAAACACAAAAAAACACACAAAATTGTTGAAAGCAAGAGGTATCAGAAAACCTAAGATATCACTGAAAACATCATACACTTTAATCGAGTAAGAGATAATCCACACAAGACAAGCATAAGGACAACAAGAATGTCACAAAATACTTTGCATTATCTAAATTATCAATGGGAGATTACAAAGAGTAGAAAACTAGAGGACAGGAAAGTGTCTCAGATAGCTTTCTAAGAAAGAAACTTTCTTTTTACAAAATGTGAACTCTGAGCTTCAAAAGCTCCAAAAAACAAATTATATACTTCTCTACACATAGGTAGGAATCAAACCTAATTAAGGCCACAAATATCTACAATAGAATAATCAAAAACCCTAAACTAGTCATGTCTTATCCTAAATACTTTTCTAGAAATATCACAACAGATCAAATATATCTTTCTTTGCATGTCCATTCATGTACTGATCCTACTTGCAAACAAAAATCCTCAACCTGACAAACTCCCTGCAAGCCCACCAAGTCACAAATGCTCAAAATCTAATCTTCGTAATGAATTTGAATTTAAAAATACAGATGTCACCAGCTCTTTAAGCCTCATCGGTGCAAGAACACCAACACCTTACCTCAGGAATAGGAAATCAACCTGTGATGGCCACCTAGATCCTCTTCATCACCTTGGCAACCTACCACTATCCTCAAAAATCAATTCTGAGCTTCTCGCACTTGCAAAAAACATCCATCTATAGAAGAAATCCCATCAAAACTGGCCGCACTACTTTAAAAATATCTCTAGTTGGATAATCGCATGAGAGGAAAAATTTGCATGCGATCATGCGACAAGCCTTCCTCAGGGATCTGCTACTTTCCATCATAAGACACCTAGTTTCACCTCAGGTTTAGCTTTTCCCTTAGTCACCAAGTCACATAATATTTTCCTTAACCTTGGGCTCATCTAATGACCATGTGAAAACACTTAACCATGCAATGATACATCCGCTAAAAAAGGGGAAGCTCTGCTATCATATCCATGATCATGTGAACAAGGAAACCGTTTATCGAACACCACCAAGTTAAAGGACAAAACTAATTTCCTATAAAGCTTTTCACTATAAAAATCTGGCCCCACTGACAACTGCACTATCAACACTAGCTCTCAGCCAATCAACAACGAACACACCAGCCAAGAAAGGACCCATCTGCAGAAGAATCTCATCGGATGGTTGTTGCATGATCGCATGGGGTCGACAGATCCCATGAGATCATGTGACCACTATTGATCTTCACCACACTAGTAGTGACATGAGGAACTGGGACCCACTGACACTAGTGTCGCATTGGAAGGAAGATCGACGGTCGTCGTTACACCGCACACTTTAAACAAGAAACATCTTTCCGTAGTAGTGTAGCGACAACTACAAGATTTTTCCAAACTTTAACCTTTGCAGATGGAGAAAGGGCCTGCCAACATGTGTCATCCTATCACATGATCACAAATGTAAGGAATATTCCTTATGAACATGCGACAACTGCAAGAATTCAAGGAAAGCCAGCCACTAGGCCCCACCAGGTTAGAGTTACAGACTTATAAAATGAATTCCGCCAGAGGAAAAAGTCCAAAACATAGAAAGTGTCAAAAACATAGAGGGTTTTTGAGCGAAGGTCAAAAACACACTGAGCTTTCAGACCAAAAGGAAGAAAACACAGAGGGTTTTCAAGACTTTGACAACTTTTTGAAACCCTGCAACAGTATTTCCTACAACCATTCAAACTTGAATAACTTTGAGGGTTTTGTGAATTAGGCTATGCGATCAAAGTTGGGGCATGGTGACACATCAAAGAACATGGGGTTAAGATTGCAAAGAATAAAACTTCAAGGATTTGCTTCACAAATGAAAACAAGTTGTAGTAGGGTGGGATAAAAATAGAGACCTTGGAAACTTGGCCAAATTTGTAGAATGGAAAATTTTGGGCAACATTTTGGTGATTTCTATTGGATGTTAGCTTGCTAGACATTGGATCAATGGCCTTGACATATCCATTGGGCATGGGGTCATCATAGGAATACAAAACTTTGATAGGGAGATAAAAACTATGCTCGAGCACTTCTTGGAAAGCCAGGAAAAACTAATCTAGAAAGCAGGGAAGCTAATCTAGCCTAAACTAACTAGTGCAGAGACCTGGTTAAACAAAACCATTCACAACTTGTTGAAAATAGCTTTTCATCCTTCTTAGCTTACAATAATCCATATGTTCCTAGAAATCTATTAAAAGATAAATATAGGAGACATGTAGAATCACCTACATGACAAAGATCTAGCTGATATAGATTTTTCTCACATGGTCAAGCTGATCATAGGCACCATCATTCTGAGGAGAAATAGCAAGTAGTGATGAGACTTTACTTACATGGCCAATGTTGACAACAAGCTGATCTAGTTCATTCACAGCCTCAACTTATGATGGAAAATCATATTGGGATGTTGGCGCAACTTCTACTCCTTTGATAACCTCCATCCTAGCCAAATATCTGATAGGGAAACCATGAGAGATGTTGGACCTAGAGCTCTCCTTGATAAACTCAGGCACCTGAGAGATGACTTTAGTCTGATTGATCTCCTTCTTATGTTGACCAGAAATGACTATCTCCTGTAGATTGTAGGTGTCCTCTGGAAGTGTGGGCTTCTCATCAAGATGCAAGCAGAAGTACTCCATCTTGTCCCAGAATTGATCTTCCTCTTCTTCTTCTAGACTCTTTTGTAGGAGAAGTATACCATTGTCAACACAATTCTGATTTGTTAAGGACTTATTTATCTTAACCTATTCAGAGAGAGCCTCCCTTAGATCAGCAATCTTTTGCTCAATGATCTCCTTCTCTTCCTCTAGTTGAGAGCATTTCTTAACCTGCATTTGATAGCCTCTTTTATATGCTTCAGTTGTAGAAGCTAGGAATCTAATATTTTTTTTGAGATCTTGTAGCTCTCTCTCATGAAAGTCCTCATGAGCTCTCAGTTCTTTTTCTTTCTCAATTTGAAATTCATTTCCTCTATCAAACATGGCCTCCATCAAAACCTTTTGGTCTTGAACCACCTTTTCATAATTATTCTTATGAATTTTCAACTCTTCATAAGCAACCCTCTGAGCTGCTAATTTTCTTTGAAAATCTTCCTCTTTCTCAGCTATAATAGCACTAACCTTAATTAGGTTTTCCTTGTAAACTTTCTGTAGTGTTGCCAAGTTGCTTGTAAGGGTTGCTTGACTTTTTTCTTGTCCTGCAATGATTTCTTCACATTGCTTCCATCTAGCATCAAACTACTCATTTGCTTGTGTCTTCATATGCCCCCTTTGTGTTTCTAGCACCTCCTCATAGTGTTTCTTTTGTGCTTCCAGCCCCTTAGCAAGCTTGGCCTCATTTCTTTTGTATTGCTCTACCAGATACCTCCTATAACCTTGATCCTGCTGAGCCGAAGCTTGTTGTTGTTCAATTTGGGCACGATGAACATGCTCTTTTAGGGAAAGCATTTCCCCTTGAGGTTGTTGATATGTGTATTGATGCCACCATGATGCTAGAAGTTGGGTGGGTGGGGGGCAAGCATGAGATGATTGTTGCTGACCTCCATGAAATGAAGGGATACCCTCATGAAAAGAAGGATGGTAATCCATCCTAGGTACTCAATATCCTTGAAACTAGTAGATGTGAACTTGGAGTCACCAAATATGCAAAACAATGACCTCTCAAAGGTCTATAACTTGCTAGATGCATATCAAAACCAGCAAGAACTATGAAAACTATGAGTTCTTGGTCCTACCGAGCATGCCAGAAATGTTATACACTAAGTTTTGTGCCTCTATCTCAACCTCTCATAGTCTTGATAACTCAGTATAACTTGGGAATCATCTCAAGGTTGTGGGACCTTTGTTAAACAAGATGAAACCTCTAGGTTCTAGGCTAGTTCCTCTTGGATTATCATGTTAGTTTAGTTCTTGACTAAAAATGTAAAATTTTGAGGGAAAGGGATAGGAGTGCATAAAATGGAAATGACTAAAAGCAAATCTATCTACTAGGTGATGCACCAAAACTAGGGTTTGAATCTCAATAAAGATGGATGAAACTAGTGAGGGAAATAGGTCTAGGAGATCACAACTTACTAAATAGGCTTGCATAAGTGTTTCATAAGAGGGCTTGAATAGAAGACACCACTTATGACCTACAAATAGACATTCACTTCTTCAACTTAGTGTAGGATTGAGACAAGACTACTAGGGTTGTAGCATACCCACAAAACATCTAAATCAGATCAAAAATAGGAAAACACACAAAATTGTTGAAAGCAAGAGGTATCAGAAAACCTAAGATATCACTGAAAAAATCATACACTTTAATCTAGTAAGAGATAATCCACACAAGACAAGCATAAGGACAAAAAGAATGTCACAAAATACTTTGCATTATCTGAATTATCAATGGGAGATTACAAAGAGTAGAAAACTAGAGGACAGGAAAGTGTCTCAGATAGCTTTCTAAGAAAGAAACTTTCTTTTTACAAAATGTGAACCCTAAGCTTCAAAAGCTCCAAAAAAAAAATTATATACATCTCGTTAGACAGGCAGGAATCAAACCTAATTAGGGCCACAAATATCTACAATAGAATAATCAAAAACCCTAAACTAGTCGTGTCTTATCCTAAATACTTTTCTAGAAATATCATGATAGATCAGATATATCTTTCTTTGCGTGTCCATTCCTATACTGAACCTGCTTGCAAACAAAAAACCTCAACCCGACAACCTCCCTGCAAGCCCACTAAGTCATGAATGCTCAAAATCTGGTCTTCACAATGAATTTGAATTTAAAAATACAAATGGCGCTAGCTCTTTAAGCCTGATCAGTGCAAGAACACCGACACCATACGTTAGGAACATGAAATCAACCTGTGACAGCCATCCAGATCCTCTTCATCACCTTCACAACCTGCCACTATCTTCAAAAATCAATTTTGAGCTACTCACACTTGCAAACAACATCCATCTGCAGAAGAAAGCCCATCAAAACTGACCACGCCACTTTAAAAATATCACTGGTGGCATGATTGCATGAGAGGAAAAATCCACATGTGATCATGCGACAAGCCTTCCTCGGGGATCTGCTACTTTCCCCCATAAGAAACCTGGTTTCACCTTGGGTTTAGCTTTCCCCTTAGTCTCAAAGTCATGTAATATTTTCCTTAACCTCGGGCTCATCCAGCGACCACGTGAAAATAGTTAACCATGCAACTGTGCATCTGCTAAAAAAAGGGAAGCTCTGCTATCATATCTGTGATCATGCATACAAGGAAACTCTTTATCAGACAATGCCAAGTTAGAGGACAAAAATTATTTCCTCTAAAGCTATTCACTATAAAAATTTGGCCCCACTGACAACTGCATCATCAAAACCAACTCTCAACCAATCAGCAATGAACACACCAGCCAAGAAAGGACCCACCTAACAAAGAATCTCATCGGATGGTTGTCACATGATTGCATGGGGTCAAAAGATCCCATGAGATCATGGGACCACCATTGATCTTCATCACACTAGCAATGGCATAAGGAACTAGGATGCACCAACACCAGCATTGCATCAGAAGGGAGATCGATGACTGTCCTTACATTGTGTGCTTTAAACAAGCAATATCTTTCCTTAGCAGTGTAGTGACAACCACAAGATTTTGTCGAACTTTAACCTTTGCAGATGTAGAAAGGGCCTGCCAATAGGTGTCATCTTGTCACATGATTTCAAGGGAAAGGAATACTCCTTGTGAACATGTGACAACTACAAGAATTTGAGGAAAGCCAGCCATCAGGCCCCACCAAGTTAGAGTTGCGCACTTATAAAATAAATGCCACCAGAGGAAGAAGTCTGAAACACAAAAAGGGTCGAAAACATAAAGGTTTTTCGAGTGAAGGTCAAAAACACACTGAGCTTCTGGACCAAAAGGAAGAAAACACAGAGGGTTTTCGGGACTTTGACAAATTTTTGAAACCCTGCAACAGAATTTCCTGTAACCATTCAAAATTTCATAACTCAGAGCATTTTGTGAATTAGGCTATGAGACTAGAGCTGGAGCATGGTGACACATCAAATAACATGGGGTTCAAAGCACAAAGCATAAAACTTCAAGGATCTACTTCACAAATGAAAACAAGTTGGAGCAGGGCGGGATAAAAACAAAGACCTTGGAAACTTGGCCAAATTTGTAGAATGGGAAATTTTGGGCAACTTTTTAATGATTTTTGCTGGATGTCAGCCTGCTAGACATTGGATTAGTGGCCTTAAAATATCCATTAGGCATGGGGTCATCTCAAGAACACAAAACTTTGATAGGGAGACAAAAAAATGTGCTTGAGCACTTGTTGGAAAACTGGTAAAAACTAATCTAGAAAGCAGGGAAGCTAACCTAGCCTAACTAACTAGTTTAGAGACCTGGTTAAACAAAACCATTCACTGGTTCTAAAAAATAGCTTCCCATCCTTCTTAGCTTACAATAATCCACATGTTTCTGGAAATCTATTAAAAGATAAATATAGGAGACATGCAGAATCACCTGCTTGACAAAGATCTAGCTGATATAGATTTTTATCACTTGGTCAAGCTGATCATAGGCACCATCATTCTGAGGATAAATAGCAAGTAGTGATGAGACTTTACTTACTTGGCCAATGGGGACAACAAGCTGATCTAGTTCATTCACAGCCTCAACTTCTCATGGAAAATCATATTGGGATGCTAGCACAACTTCTACTCCTTTGATAACCTCCATCCTAGCCAAATATATGATAGGGAAACCATGAGAGATGTTGGACCTAGAGCTCTCCTTGATAAACTTAGGCCCCTGAGAGATGACTTTAGTCTAATTGATCTCCATCTTATGCTAACTAGAAATCACTATCTCCTATAGATTGTAGGTGTCCTCTGGAAGTGTGGGCTTGTCATCAAGATGCAAGTAGAAGTACTCCATCTTGTCCTAGAATTGATCTTCCTCTTCTCCTTCTAGAATCTTTTGTAGGAGAAGTATACCATTGTCAACACAATTATGATATTTGAGGACTCATTTATCTTAACCTATTCAAAGAGAACCTCTCTTAGATCAACAATCTTCTGCTCAATGATCTCCTTTTCTTCCTCTAGTTGAGAGCATTTCTTAGCCTGCATCTGATAGCCTCTTTTATATGTTTTAGTTGTAGAAGCAAGGAAGCCAATATTTTGTTTGAGATCTTGTAACTATCTCTCATGAAACTCCTCATGATCTCTCAGTTCCTTTTCTTTCTCAATCTGAAATTCATTGCCTCTATCAAATATGGCCTCCATCAAAACCTTTTGGTCTTGAACCACCTTTTCACAATTATTCTTATGAATTTCCAACCCCTCATAAGCAACCCTCTGAGCTGCTAATGTTCTTTGAAAATCTTCCTCTTTCTCAGCTATAATAACACTAACCTTAATTAGGTTTTCCTTGTAAACTTTCTGTAGTGTTGCCAAGTTGCTTGTAAGGGGTGCTTGACTTTATGCCTATCCTGCAATGATTTATTCACATTGCTTCCATCTAGCATCAAACTTCTCCTTTTCTTATGTCTGCATATGCCCCCTTTGTGTTTCTAGCACCTCCTCATAGTTTTTATTTTATGCTTCCAGCCCCTCAGCAAGCTTGGCCTCATTTCTTTTGTATTGCTCTGCCAGATACCTCCTGTAACCTTGATCCTTCTGAGCCAAATCTTTTTGTTGTTTGATTTGGGCATGATGAACATGCTCCTTTAGGGAAAGCATCTCCCCTTGAGGTTACTAGTATGTGTATTGATGCTACCATGATGCTGGAAGTTGGGTGGGTGGGGGGCAAGCATGAGATGATTGTTGCTGACCTCCATAAAATGAAGGGATACCCTCATGAAGAGAAGGATGGTAATCCATCCTAGGTACTCAATCTCTTTGAAACTAGTAGATGTGAACTTGGAGTCGCTATATATGCAAAACAATGACCTCTGAAAGGTCTACAACTTGCTGGATGCATATCAAAGCCAGTAAGAACTATGAAAACTATGATTTCTTGGTCCCATCGAGCATGCCAAAAATGTTATACACTAAGTTTTGTGCCTCTATCTCAAGCTCTCGTAGTCTTGATAACTTAGTATAACTTGAGAATCTTCTCAAGGTTGTGGGATCTTTGCTAACTAAGATGAAACCTCTAGGTTCTAGGCTGGTTCCTCTTGGATTATCACCTTAGTTCTCTTCTTGACTAAAAATGTAAAATTTTGAGGGAAAGGGATAGGAGTGCACAAAATGGAAATGACTCAAAGCAAATCTATCTACTAGGTGATGCACCAAAACTAGGGTTTGAATCTTAGTATAGAGGGATGAAACCAGTGAGGGAAATAGGTCTAGGAGATCACAACTTACTGAATAGGCTTGGATAAGTGTTTCGTAAGAGGGCATGAATAGAACACACCAGTTATCACCTAGAAATAGACATTCACTTCTACAACTTGGTGTTGGATTGAGACAAGAGTGCTAGGGGTTATAGCATACCCACAAAACATCAAAATCAGATCAAACATAGGAAAACACACAAAATTGTAGAAAGCAAGAGGTATCAGAAAACCTAAGATATCACTGAAAACATCATACACTTTAATCTAGTAAGAGATAATTCACACAAGACAAGCATAAGGACAACAAGAATGTCACAAAATACTTTGCATTATCTAAATTATCAATGGGAGATTAGAAAGAGTAGAAAACTAGAGGACAAGAAACTATCTCAGATAGCTTTCTAAGAAAGAAACTTTCTTTTTACAAAATGTGAACTCTGAGCTTCAAAAGCTCCAAAAAAAAATTTATATACATCTCTGCACGTAGGCAAGAATCAAACCTAATTAGGGCCCCAAATCTCTACAATAGAATAATCAATAACCCTAAACTAGTTGTCTTATCCTAAATACTTTTCTAGAAATATCATGACAGATCGGATATATGTTTCCTTGCATGTCCATTCCTATACTGATCCTACTTGTAGATAAAAAACCTCAACCCGACAACCTCCCTGCAAGCCCATTGAGTCATGAATGGTCAAAATCTAATCTTCACAATGAATTTGAATTTTAAAATATAGATGGCGCCTGCTCTTTAAGCCTCATCAGTGCAAGAACACAGACACCATACGTCAGGAACACAAAATCAACCTATGACGGCCACCCAAATCCTTTTCATCACCTTCGCAACCTGCTACTATCCTCAAAAATCTATTTCGATCTACTCACACTTACAAAGAACATCCATCTGCAGAAGAAAGCCCATCAAAACTGGCTACACCACTTTAAAAATGTCACTGGTGGCATGATCGCATGAGAGGAAAATTCCACATGTGATCATGCGACAAGCCTTCCTCAAGGATCTTCTACTTACCCCTATAAGACACCTAGTTTTACCTCAAGTTTATCTTTCCCCTTAGTCACCAAGTCACTTAATATTTTCTTTAACCCTGGGCTCATCCAGCGACCGTGTGAAAACACTTAACCATACAACCATGCATCCACTAAAAAAGGGCAAGCTCTGCTATCATATCTATGATCATGCAAACAAGGAAACACTTTATCGGACACCACCAAGCTAGAGGACACAAATAATTTCCTCTAAATCTTTTCACTATAAAAATATAGCCCCATTGACAACTGCATTGTTAGCACCAGCTCTCTGCCAATCAACAATGAACACACTCACCAAGAAAGGACCCACCTGCAGAAGAATCTCATCGGATGATTGTCGCATGATCACATGGGGTTAGAAGATCCCATGAGATCATGTGACTACCATTGATCTTCACCACACTAGTAATGACATGAGGAATTGGGACCCACCAACACCAGCATCGTATCAGAAGGAAGATCGATGGCCATCGTTACACTGTGCGCTTTAAATAGGCAACATCTTTCCTTAGTAGTGTAGCGACAACCGCAAGTTTTTTTCAAACTTTAACCATTACAGATAGAGAAAGGGCCCACTGACAGGTGTCATCTTGTTGCATGATGGCAAGGGCAAGGAATATTTGTTGGGAACATGCGACAATGACAAGAATTCGAGGAAAGCCAGCCATCGAGCCCCACCAGGTCAGAGTTGCGCACTTATAAAATGAATGTCACCATAGGAAGAAGTCCGAAACACAAAAAGGGTCGAAAACATAGAGGTTTTTTTAGCGAAGGTCGAAAACACACTGAGATTTCAGACCAAAAGGTAGAAAACATAGAGGGTTTTCAGGACTTTGACAACTTTTTGAAACCCTGCAATAGTATTTTTTGCAACCATTCAAAATTGAATAACTCTAAGGGTTTTGCAAATTAGGCTATACGATCAGAGCTGGAGCATGGTGACACATCAAAGAACATGGGGTTCAGAGTGCAAAGCATAAAACTTCAAGGATCTACTTCACAAATGAAAACAAGTTGCAGCAGGGCGGGATAAAAACAAAGACCTTGGAAACTTGGCCAAATTTGCAGAATGGGAAATTTTGGGAAACATTTTGTCAATTTCTACTGAATGTTAGCCTACTAGACATTGGACTAGTGGCCTTGAGATATCCATTGGGCATGGGGTCATCTTAGGAACACAAACCTTTGATAGGGAGACAAAAAACTCTTCTCGAGCACTTGTTGGAAAACTGGGAAAAACTAATCTAGAAAGCAGGGAAGCTAACCTAGCCTAAACTAACCAGTGTAGAGACTTGGTTAAACAAAACCATTCACTAGTTGTGAAAAATAGCTTCCCATACTTCTTAGCTTACAATAATCCACATGTTTCTGGAAAGCTATTAAAAGATAAATACAGGAGACATGCAAAATCACCTGCTTGACAAAGATCTGGCTGATATAGATTTTTATCACTTGGTCAAGTTGATCGTCGGCACCATCATTCTAAGGAGAAACAAAAAGTAGCAATGAGACTTTACTTACTTGGCCAATGGGGACAAAAAGCTGATCTAGTTCATTCACAACCTCATCTACTGATGGAAAATCTTATTGGGATGCTGGCGCAACTTCTACTCCTTTGATAACCTCCATCCTGGCCAAATATCTGATAGGGCAACCATGAGAGATGCTAGACCTGGAGCTCTCTTTGATAAACTCGGGCCCTTGAGAGATGACTTTAGTCTGATTGATCTCCTTCTTATACTAACTGGAAATGACTATCTCCTGTAGATTGTAGGTCTCCTCCGAAAGTGTGGGCTCATCATCAAGATGTAAGCAAAAGTACTCCATCTTGTCCCAGAATTGATCTTCCTCTTCTTCTTCTAGAATATTTTGTAGGAGAAGTATACCATTGTCAACACAATTATGCTTTGTTGAGGACTCATTTATCTTAACCTTTTCAGAGAGAGCCTCCCTTAGATCAGCAATCTTCTGCTCAATGATCCCCTTTTCTTCCTCCAGTTGAGAGCATTTCTCAACCTACATTTGATAGCCTCTTTTATATGTTTCAGTTGTAGAAGAAAGGAATCCAATATTTTGTTTGAGATCCTACAGCTCTCTTTCATGAAACTCCTCATGAGCTCTTAGTTCCTTTTCTTTCTCAATCTAAAATTCATTGCCTCTATCAAACATGCCCTCCATCAAAACCTTTTGGTCTTGAACCACCTTTTCACAATTATTCTTATGAATTTCCAACTCCTCATAAGCAACCCTCTGAGTTTCTAATGTTCTTTGAAAATCATCCTCTTTCTCAGCTATAGCAACACTAACCTTAATTAGGTTTTCCTTGTAAACTATGTTTAGTGTTGCCAAGTTGTTTTTAAGGGTTGCTTGAGTTTCTTGCTGTCCTGCAATGATTTCTTCACACTGCTTCCATCTTGCATCAAACTTCTCCTTTGCTTGTGTCTGCATATGCCCCCTTTATGTTTCCAGTACCTCCTCATAGTGTTTATTTTGTGCTTCCAGCCCCTCAACAAGCTTGGCCTCATTTCTTTTGTATTGCTCTGCTAGATACATCCTGTAACCTTGATCCTGCTAAGCCAAAGCTTGTTGTTGTTGGATTTGGGCATGATGAACATGCTCTTTTAGGGAAATTTTCTTCCCTTGAGGTTGCTGGTATGTGTATTGATGCTGCCATGATGCTGGAAGTTAGGTGGGTGGGGGGAAAGCATGAGATGACTGTTGCTGACCTCCATGAAATGAAGGGATACTCTCATGAAAAGAAGGATGGTAATCCATCCTAGGTACTGAATCTCCTTGAAACCAATAGATATGAACTTGGAGTCACCAGATAGTCAAAACAATGACCTCTCAAAGGTCTGCAACTTGCTGGATTCATATCAAAACCAGTAAGAACTATGAATAATATGACTTCTTTATCCCACTGGGCATGCCAAAAATGTTATACACTAAGTTTTGCACCTCTATCTCAAGCTCTTATAGTCTTGATGACTCAATATAAGTTGGGAATCATCTCAAGGTTGTGGGACCTTTGCTAACTGAGATGAAACCTCTAGGTTCTAGGCTAGTTCCTCTTGGATTATCACCTTAGTTTGCTTCTTGACTGAAAATGTAAAATTTTGAGGGAAAGGGATAGAAGGAGTGCATTAAATGGAAATGACTGAAAGGAAATCTAACTACTAGGTGATGCATCGAAACTAGGGTTTGGATCTTAGTATAGAGGGATGAAACCAGTGAGGGAAATAGGTCTAGGAGATCACAACTTACTGAATAGTCTTGCATACGTGTTTCATAAGAGGGCCTGAATAGAAGACACCACTTATGACCTGCATACAGACATTAACTTCTACATTTTGGTGTAGGATTGAGACAAGACTGTTAGGGTTTATAGCATACCCATAAAACATCTAAATCATATCAAATATAGGAAAACACACAACATTGCAGAAAGCAAGAGGTATCAAAAAACCTAAGATATCACTAAAAAAATCATACACTTTAATCTAGTAAGAGAAAATCCACGCAAGACAAGCATAAGGACAAAAATAATGTCACAAAATACTTTGCATTATCTAAATTATCAGTGGGAGATTACAAAGCATAGAAAACTAGAGGATAGGAAGGTGTCTCAAATAGCTTTCTAAGAAAGAAACTTTCTTTTTACAAAATGTGAAATCTGAGCAATAAAATCTCCAAAAAAAAATTATATACATCTCTGCACGTAGGTAGGAATCAAACCTAATTAGGGCCAGAAATATTTGCAATAGAATAATCAAAAACCCTAAACTAGTTGTGTCAAATCCTAAATGCTTTTCTAGAAATATCATGATAGATTAGATATATCTTTCTTTGCATGTCCATTCCTGTATTGATCCTTCTAGCAGACAAAAAACCTCAACTTGACAACCTCCCTACAAGTCCACTAAGTGACAAATGCTCAAAATATGATCTTCACAATGAATTTGAATTTAAAAATACATATGGCACTAGCTCTGTAAGCCTCATTAGTGCAAGAACATGAAATCAACCTGCGACGGCCACCTAGATCCTCTTCATCAGCTTTGCAACCTGCCACTGTCCTCAAAAATCAATTCTGAGCTACTTGTACTTGCAAACAACATCCATCTATAGAAGAAAGCCCTTGAAAATTGGTCGCATGATCGCATGAGAGGAAAAATCCACATGCGATCATGCGACAAGCCTTCCTCGAGGATCTGCTACTTTCCCCCACAAGACACCTAGTTTCAACTTGGGTTTAGATTTCCCCTTAGTCACCAAGGCACTTAATATTTTCCTTAACCTTAGGCTCATCTAGTGACCATGTGAAAACACTTAACCATGCAACCATGCATCTGCTAAAAAAGGGGAAGCTCTGCTATCATATTTGTGATCATGCAAACAAGGAAACACTTTATCAAACACCACCAAATTAGAGGACAAAACCAATTTCCTCTAAAGATTTTCACTATAAAAATCCAGCCCCATTGACAACTGCATTGTCAGCACCAGCTCTTGACCAATCAGCGATGAACACACCAGCCAAGAAGGGACCCACCTGCAGAAGAATCTCATCGGATGATTGTCACATGATCACATGGGGTCAGAAGATCCCATGAGATCATGCGACCACCATTGATCTTCACCACACTAGTAATGGCATGAGGAACTGGGACCCACTGACACTAGCATCACATCAGAAGGAAGATCGACGGTTGTCATTACATCATGCTCTTTAAATAGGCAACATCTTTCCTTAGCAGTGTAGCGACAACTGCAAGATTTTTCTAAACTTTAACCTTTTCAGTTAGAGAAAGGGCCCACCGAAAGGTGTCATCCTATTGCATGATTGCAAGGGCAAGGAATATTCCTTGTGAACATGCGACAACCGTAAGAACTCAAGGAAAGCTAGCCATTGGGCCCCTCCAGGTCAGAGTTGCACATTTATAAAATGAATGCCACTAGAGGAAGAAGTCCAAAACACAGAAAGGGTCGAAAAAATAGAGGGTTTTTGAGTGAAGGTGGAAAATAAAATGATCTTTCAGACCAAAAGGTAGAAAACATAGAGGGTTTTTGGGACTTTGACATTTTTTTGAAACCCTGCAACAGTATTTCCTGTAACCATTCAAACTCTAATAACTCTAATGGTTTTGCAAATTAGGCTATGTGATTAGAGCTAGGGCATGGTGACACATCAAAGAACATGGGGTTCAGAGCACAAAACATAAAAAGTCAAGGATCTACTTCATAAATGAAAACAAGTTGTAGTAGGGTGGGATAAAAATAGAGACCTTGGAAACTTGGCCAAATTTGCAGAATGGGAAATTTTGAACAACAGGTTGTAAACTCACTGAACTCACCCAAAAGACTTTAATCCTAACTTTGTTAGGAACTCAGAGATGACTTCACAATACTCTTGGTTTACCATATGTTAATACACTTTGTGACACTAACATATATGAGCTCAGAACTGAAACAAGAAGACATACATAAATGGAAGATTGGAACTCAATAGTATTTTCATTAACATAGTCAAGATCAATATACAATCAAAGTAATACAAAGATATCAAAAAGACCCAAAATCCAACTCCTCTTTTAGTATAAAACCATCAACAACCAAGGTCCAAAAGAAAAATGTTTTGTAACCCTTAGAATATAAAAAATGCTGCAACTTATACTCCCTAGTCATCTTGGAATCCTCAAAGAGAATGCAACAAGCTGCGGATGACTTAGGGTTAGGGTTTCAACAACCAAACCCATTGGAAATGGTCACAAATTAATTTTATGGGAAGAAACCTAGGCAAACAGGAGAAAACAAATCCCAGATTGATCCTCAATCATGATAATCTCACTGAGAATCACAGAAAGACCTCAAAATGTCAACCCTGCAACACACCTTGAGCACAAAATCACACAATATAGACCTTGCAGATGATCAAAGAACACCTTGGACCACACTGCAATAGCAAGCACCACCAAACAAATCAAATCTATCCATGAAAGCATTTAATTTTAGTCCTTCTCATCACAGGAAACCCTCTGCAAATTTAAATTTCAAATCAAATGACTACTTTATGGTGCTTGCAATAAATTGGTGGTCTATATTTAAACCTGGGCCAACTTTATATCATGGCCATTAGATCTTTATGTTTTTTAGTCTTTTGAGATTTAACCATCATAGGAATCCTAGTTTACATTTAGAGAATGCACGACAATGTTTTTTCTCATTCTTGGAAAGAAAACCTAACTCACCATTTAACCCCGTGAATTGGCGACCAAAGGGACTTAACTCATCTCAGCTACATCTAGTAAACTGATGACCAAAGGTTTTTTCTAGTTCATGAAACACTTTATAATACCGCTACAAAGTTTAGTGATTATGCAAATGCTTGTTCACTGAACCGCTAAAACATTTAGAGAACCATCGTCATTTCATGCGAACAAGTGAAGCCTTTGTAAATTTGTTGGTCGCTAAAACTTTATCAGTACCACTAAAAGACTAAGGCAATTTAGCTAGGCCCACATCAAGAAGATTGATGGCTATCTGAAGTTTTCATAGACCTCCAAGATTCTATCAGATTACATGTCCACCGTCAGATGGAGAATCTTCTCCCTGCCTTGACAACCCTCTAACACTGGATGAAATCAACAACCATCCCAAGATGTTAAACCTCCGACACACTCGATGAGATCATATGCCATTTTTCGATTCACTGATAAGACCAGGACCTTCTGACACATCCAGAAACTAGGTCCCACTGATAACATTCTAAGTCATTAATAGGTGGACCAATGAGAGATAGCGAAATCTACACACCTGGCAGGTGGACCCATGTGGAAAGAAAAGCTACATCATCAGGAAAGATCAAGGATTGGCATAAGATATCAAGCTTCTGACAAAGTTTGTGAGAACTTATACTGATCATCAGATGGAGATGTTGTTAGAAGATCGGGCCCAAAACAATATTAAGCTGAAATATTAAAAAAATAAAAATGTTGAGACTTAGGCTTTTTGGGAAAAATTAGGTGCAGAGGACTATAGGAAAATATTAAAGGCCACCGGGGTAAAACTTAGGAAAAATTAAAAGGGGCCCCACTGGACATGAAAACCTAATTGTCAAACAGCTTAAAGGATTTTAATTAGCATAGGAAGATTAGGATTTAAGTGGCCCAAAAATGTAACATAAAATTATAACAAGGCTAGGGTTAAAACAAAGGGTTTTGTATGCAACGGCTATATTTTTTAATTTTTGAATTAGGGCCTAAGGTAGAGACCTAAAAAAAATTGTAGAGACTAGGGGAAAAGGGCTAGAGCCATGAAATTCTTTGCATGTGCTAACAGGTGACAAAATAGGTTCCTTCTCAAGTACAGAGATCTCTTCCCTAAAAGAATTAATATCAGTTTCTAGAAAACATATAGTTTCATTATCAATACTTCTCTCAATCATGTGGCATACTCTTGGTTCTTGCTCAATCTTGACAAACTGATCATCAATTTTGAAAGTGGCATAGGACAGATCACACTTTTAACTTCCACCCATGGCAGCACTCCACATTCTAGATTGCAGCATCCCATAATGAGGAGGGATGTCCACCACCAGAACATTCATTGTTAACTCTTTCTCTGGATATGCTTCTAGCCTATATGGAATTGCATTGATAGTCCCAATAATTGGTACCTCCCTCTAATCCATTGCACAACATCTACCTTGGACTGTATCAACTTTAAGACCTAATTTTTCCATAATCTTAAAAGGCATAACATTATTAGAGACACCACTATCAATCATACAATTTCTTAATTTCATTCCATTTACAAGGACACTTAAAAAGAATGGATCAATGTTTTCAAGGCTAGCATTGATAGAACTGTACAAATATATAGGAAGAATTTGTGATACAATTCCCTGAGCAGCAACACCTTTCAAAGATTTATCCTAAGACCCATTGCATGCAACATCATTATTATGAACATTATCTACCCATGCCATAGCTCTATCTTTGTGTTCAGGGATCCTCAACAATTCTAACAATGGAACCTTAACTGTAATTTGGGACAATATAGATAACATATCAACAGGAGTAGAGGAAGGAATCTCAATCTACACTACTTTAGTATCCTTTTTCTTATCTAATATATTAGGTGTATTAACCACCTTCATTTTTTCATTCTTAGCCATTGTGTTGACTGGCTTTTCAATCTCACTAGAAAATCTTTCAACTCCATCTCCCTTAGGCTCACAATTCTTATCTTTTACATTCTTGAATTTAACCATGTGATCACCTTTTGATTTGTTCTCATTAGGCTCTCCAGAGTTGGTACTCCTTATAAACATTCTTGGAGCTTTTCCATTTCTATTCCTTGCCACCATGCCCCTAGTTTTCACTTGGGCAATCATTTCTACAGTAATCCTATCCATCTCTTCTCTAGAAGGTCTTCTTAAATTTACTAGCTCAGAAGAAGAGTTCATGTTACATGTCTTCTTATCAATGTCTTCACTATCAGAAAAAACCTCCTGATGGAAAAGTGCCTAAGTGTGTCTCTTCACATTTACATCTACTTCTTCATCAAAATCAGAATCATCTTCATATCCTAGATATGAAGTAGCCATGTTTCATCCAACATCATCATGAGTCTCTTCTTGATCTATCTCCTCATTGTCACAATCTTTATTTGCAGCCATAGAATGTGCAACCACACAATGCTCTATAGAATGACGGGACTGGCATGCAACACACCAAGTTATGTCCTCCATGACATTTATTGAAGCTTTTTGTAGAGGGTTAGGGACACCTCTGTCATTGTTTCCTCTTGTAACAGGGACAACAGGGTTTCCATCCTTCCATTGGGTGTTGTAGGGGTAGTCCTATAATCTATTCTGCTTATTGAAATTGTTATTGAACTGAGGCCTTTCATTGGTAGGAGCATTGATGTTCCTATTTGTAGGTGCCTTCAAATCCTTCAATGCATTGAGCACCTTATCCAATTTATCTTCTTCTTTCCTCCTAGTTCCAACATTCCTATCATTTTCTTTTTTGTATTTCTTGTCCCCAAACAACTTTGGATCATCTCTTTTCCCACCCACCTTCCTTGATATCTTCATAGTGTTCTCAATATTGACAGCAATCTTAAAAGCATCGCTAAGAGTTCTTGGTTCCTTGTCCCTCAACAAGTATCCCATCTTTCCATCAAATGCATTAAAGTATGTGGTCAGACAGACATTGTCATCTAACGGCATAACTTGAAACAACTTATGCATACCCTTCTGAAATCTCATATTGAACTCAACTGTAGATTCATTTTTATTTTTCCTTATGGTATTGAATTCATTCAACATGAAACTAACATTAGGCCTATCACCATACTGCTCTTTGAAACATCTGTCAAAAGAATCCCAAGTATCAATACATTTATCAGGAAGTCTCTTAAACCAATCTCTAGCATCCTCCATTAGAGATTGAACAAATAATTTCATGACTACATCCTCATTCTCTACCTCATAATCATTAAGCATATCAACAAATAACCTAAGATGCTCCTCACAACTAATATCATTATTACTTGCAAACTTAGGTACCTTATCTCTTATATCATTTGGAAAAGCATTTGCGTAGCCTAGTATCCCATCAAAACTGATTTTCCTATAGCCTTCTAGTTGCATAGGTCTTCTTTGAAATCCTAAACTAGTGTTCCCACTAGAATTATTATTTTTATCTACATTCCCACCCATTTGCACATTTGAATATCTATTACAATCAACAAATGATTTGGTAGATATATTAGGAATTAGATTACTAGTAGTAGCATTGCTAAGTCAAATAGTAGTATTCATAGATGGCATACCTAGCTCAGTAGCAAAAGGCCCATGAACATTAACTGATGAAGCCTTCAAGAACTAGATCTTTCTT
Organism: Chamaecyparis obtusa; assembly: GCA_027943335.1. Taxonomy (NCBI): domain Eukaryota; kingdom Viridiplantae; phylum Streptophyta; class Pinopsida; order Cupressales; family Cupressaceae; genus Chamaecyparis; species Chamaecyparis obtusa. Next base: position 30,315 of record BSBK01011577.1, on the reverse strand, counting down.
CTTTTCTTTGCAATAGTAGCATCAACTTTATCTCTTTCCAACTCTTGAGCAAGAGCTTCATCCTCTTTTCTTTTTCTTTCTATCTCTATCTCCCTATTTGATTTAGGTGGTGGGACCCCTGGTATTCTCACTGGTTTTCTTATTTGGACATGCAGCATCTTCTGCTTTCCTTTTTCATTAATAACTATAGTAGGCCTAGTGATATCATGTCCATTCCTACCCTTAGGAAAAGGTGTTGGAAACAATTGTCTGAAGGAAATTGCTACTCAATTATGTATTGTCTTTGATGTCACACAATGTCATAGTCCGCAGCAACCAGTTACTACCGAGCTCAGTCGGTCTGCCAGACAGGAATATTAGTGCTTACCGAGTCCACTCAGTTATCAAAGAAAATTAGTGTCTACCGAGTTCACTCGGTTACCAAAGGAAATTTAGTGTTTACCGAGTTCAGTCGGTCATCGAAGAAAAGTTAGTGTTTACCGAGTTCAGTCAGTCATCGAAGAAAAGTTAGTGTTTACCGAGTTCAGTCGGTCATCGAAGAAAAGTTAGTGTTTACCGAGTTCAGTCGGTCATCAAAGAAAAGTTAGTGTTTACTGAGTTCAGTCGGTTATCGAAGGTAAAGGATTGTCGGTGTTTACCGAGTTCCCTCAGTCTCTGAAAGATTATAGAAAGTTATGGTCACCGAGCACTGTCGGCCCTTGAAGGATTTTTGCAAATAGAGTTTGCTTAATTCAGCTGACTGTTATACTAAATAATGTCGATTTGACAAATCTAAAATCATATAAATAAAAGGTCAAATGTGAAAAGTAAACAAGAAATACAGCAGAAGATTTACAGAAGAAAAGCAGGAGAGGTGTATGCGAATTTGTGAAGGATGTTCAGATATCCTTGAGGTGCAGTAAAGATTTATTCGATCAGAAAGGATCAGACTTATGCAGAACAGAGATCTATAATCAGCAAGATAGTTGCATTATTATACAGGTCATTTTTTTTCATTTTTACCTTCTTATCATTGTAACAGTGAATTCTAAATCTCTTAACCGAGTTGGTTTAACAACCATATTGTAAATCCTCTAACAAGGTGACAATTCCATTGAATTGTTTTCAAGGCCTCTTACCAGGCCACTCCTAGCAGGGTGTTTTAAATCCTCTAACAAGGTCACACCTAACAGTGTGTTTTGTAACCTTTTACCAGGTTGGCTTCTAACTGGGCATCACTTCAGAAAAGTGAAAATCAGTATCTAGATACATTGGTGGTTTTTCCCATATTGGGTTTCCACGTTAAATCTTGTGTCTCTTGTGTTCTTAATTGCTTTCTCAATCATATACATGTGCTGATGAATATCTAAAGATAATTTTGCTAATACTTTCTGCATCTTCAATATTACTGCAATCTATTTACCGAGTGCTAAAATAGATAACATTGTTAAGATATCCTAAGGGATCTGGAAAGAATTAATTGTGAAGTGTTTTATGGTTGACTGATTCACCCCCCCTCTCAGTCACTTCATCCATATTCCATCAATTGGTATCAGAGCATTTGGTGCTTGCAGGAAGGATTTCAAAGACCTAAGCTAAGGATCAGGATGTCTTACAGGAGGGAAATTCCAAAGCTCAACAGAGATAACTTTTCAGCATGGCAATACATTGATGAAGAATACACAATTCCTAATGGCGCATTAACTATTGAAGACATTGCAGATAAAAAGACTCACAACACCATGACGATAGACATTGCATCTGCTCTCAGCTATGAAGAATTTGATGATATTAAAGACTGCACTACTGCATATGAAATGTGGATGGCACTAAAGAAAATATATGGTGGTGATGCAAATGTGAAAAGAGCCAAAGCAGAAAGCCTAAGAGGACAGTTTGACAAGATGAATATGAAGGAAGATGAAAACATTGCAAAATATGTTGAAAGAATCAAAGCAAGTGTAAGTGCAATTAGAGCTTCTGGAGGAACAATCTCAGATGAAACTGTTATAAGTAAGGTACTAAGAACATTACTCCCTATCTATGCAATAAGAGTATCAGCTATTCAAGAAAGAAGATGTGAAACAAACCACAATATAACTTTGGATGCTTTAGTTGGAAGATTGACAGCCTTTGAATTAGACAACTATGACAACTATGTTCCTAGTTCCAAAAATATTGAATCAACATTTGAGGCCAAGGTTTCACTAAAGAAGAACAAGAAAATTAAAGAAGTTCAGTCAGAAAGTGAAGAAGTATCAGAAGAAAGTTCTGATAGTGATCTTGAAATTGTAGAAGCATTACTTGCAAAGAAGTACTCTAGAGGGAAAGGTAAATATAAAGGTAAAACTCCTTTAATCTATTTTTCATGTGAAGAAATTGGACATATTGCAGCTAGGTGCCCAAACAAGCAAGTCAAGGAAGAGAAGAGAAGTCATAAGTACTATGGCAAAAAGAATTTCAAATCATACAAGGATAAAGGTAAGAAATCATGTTTTATGGCTAAAGATTCTGATGATAGTGAAGAAGAAATTATCTTTATTGCTATAAAAGATGAATCTGATGATGATGAAGATAAGATAGCACTTATTTCTCATATAAGCAAAGATGATATATGGATAATAGATAGCGGATGTTCACACCACATGACTGGTGACAAGACAAAATTTGAATATCTAGAAGACTGTGATAGTGGTAATGTAAGATTTGGAAACAATGAACCTTGTTGTATAAAAGGAAAAGGAAGAATCTCATTAACCAAAGAACTCATATGTGATAATGCTTATTGGGTTGAAGGACTAAAACATAATCTTCTAAGTGTAGCACAGCTAATCAACACTGGTTTCAAGGTTGAATTCATGAATGGTCAAGCAAGACTGCTGGATGGAAAAGGAAAACTCATTGGATCAGGCAAACAAACAAAAGGTAACTTATTTTATCTTGATCTCAGTGAATATTCATGCTTTATTGCTCAAATAGAAGAAAGTTGGCTATGGCACAAAAGGTTATGTCATGTGAATTTTGATAACATGATAAAAATAAGCAAATTCAAGAAGGTTAGAGGCATTCCTACTTTGAAGAAACCTGACACTGATCTATGTAAGAATTGTCAAATTGGCAAAATGAGTAAAACTAGTTTCAAGAGTAAGAACTATCAGTCTAAAGAAATTTTGGAAATTGTGCATACTGATTTATGTGGACCTATTGGAATACAAAGCTATACTGGAGATAAATTCTTTATTCTTTTCGTTGATGATTATTCTAGAATGATGACTGTTATGTATTTAAGAGAAAAATTAGAAGCATTTGAAAAGTTCAAATGGTACTTAGCAAGAGTAGAAAAGGAAACAGGGAAAAGATTGAAATGTTTAAGATTAGACAGAGGTGGTGAATTCATCTCCCATGATTTTAACAACTTTTGCATTGAAAGAGGAATCAAAAGACAGGTATCAGCTCCTAGAAGTCCTGAGCAGAATGGAATAGCAGAAAGAAGAAACAGATCTATTATGGATTGTGCAAGGACTCTAATGATAGAAAAGAACATCGCTATAAAGTACTGGAAGGAAGCTATCAGCACTGCAGTTCATACCTTGAACCGAGTACAACTAAAGAAAGACACATTCAAAACTCCTTATGAATTATGGTATGGCTATAAACCCAATGTAAGTTACATGAAAATATTTGGTAGCAAGTGTTATATCTTAAAAGAATCTAGAAGAAGTAAATTTGATGTGAAAAGTGATGAAGGAATATTCCTAGGATATTCTAGCAAAAGCAAGGCATACAAATGTCTGAACTTATCTACTCACAAAGTCATAGAAAGTATACATGTAAAATTTGATGAGTTTGTAGAAAAGACTGACGAAGAAAGCAAAAGGGAACCTGAGAACTACAGAAGATTCATTTACATTGAACCTGAAACATTGGCAGACACAACTATTAGTAAGGAAACTATATCTACCGAGCCAAGCACAGTTACCGAGTCACAAACTGAGTCACAAGAAGAAGTTCAAACCGAGTCACGGGAAGAAATTCAGACCGAGTCTCAGCCTGAAGTTACCGAGCAAATATCTACCGAGCCCGAGCAACCTGAAGAAGAGATCCTAGAAGACAACAGCATGAATCATTCAAAAGGCAAGGAACCTATACTAGCCAAATATGTCAGAAGACATCATACACTGGATCAAATCATTGGAAACAAATCAGATGGTACTATGACAAGAAGCAAGCTAAAAGGTACATGTCTGCTTACTGACTTTGAACCTAGAAATATCAAAGATGCATTGGAAAATGAAAGTTGGATTGAAGCAATGAATGAAGAATTAGAACAAATACAAAAGAACAAAACTTGGACTCTTGTACCTAGACCTAAAGATAAGAATGTAATTGGAACAAAATGGGTATTCAGGAATAAGCTGAATGAAGATGGTCAAGTATCTAGAAACAAAGCTAGACTAGTATGTAAAGGTTATTCTCAAGAAGAAGGTATAGATTATGGAGAAACTTTCACTCCTGTTGCAAGATTAGAAGGTGTAAGAACTCTACTTGCTTATGCGGCACACAAAGGATTTAAGGTATATCAGATGGATATAAAATCTACATTTCTCAATGGAATTCTTGATGAAGAAGTCTACATTGAACAACCTGAAGGTTTTGTTGATCCAGATAAAAGGGACATGGTCTGCAGGTTACACAAAGCATTGTATGGTTTAAAACAAGCTCCTAGAGCATGGTATGAAAGACTCCATAACTATTTGATTCAGATTAATTTTAAAAGAGCTAATGATAACAACAATCTGTATATTAAAGAAGGACTGGATGACAAAATTGTATTGGCAGAAATATTTGTGGATGATACTATATTTACAGGGAATGAGGATCAGTGCAAAGAATTTTCAGAGAAAATGAACAAAGAATTTGAAATGTCTATGTTTGGTTTAATAAAATTCTTTGTTGGTCTTCAAATTCAGCAAAGCAAGAATGGTATATACATTACTCAATCTAAATACATTAAGGAAATACTTAAGAAGTTTGGTATGGAAGATTCAAAACCAGTTGGTACACCCATGTGTACTGGACTGAAACTTACCAAAAATGATGATTCAAAAGAAGTTGATCAGACCCTATACCGATCTATGATTGGAAAATTACAGTATGTAGTACATACAAGACCTGATATTGCCTTAGCAGTCGGTATAGTAGCTAGATTCTCAGCAAAACCTAAGGAAAATCACATGATGGCAATCAAAAGAATCTTAAGATACTTAAGAGGAACTGAAGAATATGGTTTGTGGTATAAATTTGGAGGCAATCTAGACTTAAAAGTGTTTACTGATGCTGATTGGGCAGGAAACATTGATGACAGAAAAAGCACAAGTGGTGGAGCATTTTTTCTTGGAAAAAGACTGGTATCCTGGACTAGTAAAAAGTAGAATTGTACATCTCAATCCACAACTGAAGCAGAATATGTTGCTGCTACAGTAAACTATTCAAATATTGTTTGGTTTAAACAGCTATTAGAAGATATGAAGGTTGAAATCAAAGAACCAGTTGTTATATTTTGTGACAATACAAGTGCAATAAACATTTCTAAGAATCCAATGATGCATTCCAAAACCAAGCACATTGCTATTAAATATCACTTTGTCAGAGAATTGGTGCAGGATAAGGAAATTAGATTAGAATATATTCGTACAAAAGAACAGATTGCAGACATTTTTACCAAACCATTACCTAAGGATGCATTTGTGTATCTAAGAGGTATGTTAGGGGTCATTCCCCTATCCGAGGCTCACTAAATATAGTTTTAGTGATGCATCAACCAGAACATGATTGAAAATCAACCAGTTGATGCAGAATATTCAAGGAATCATTGCATATGAATCAGTACTTGAGGTACATTAATTTTCACCGGTAATATGTGAATTGTCTTTGGCATGTGTTGTCAAAGAGGGAGTGTTTGCTATGTCTTTGCTATTACTTCAAGAAATTTTCAATAATCAGAAGGAAGAATTTTCAGGATACAGGAAGTTTGTTGACAGAGGGAGATTTGAATCTGAACCGAGCTAACTCTTTCAAATTTCTTATGATATGACATATTGTGTTGCCATCAATGCCAAAGAGGGAGATTGTTGGAAATAATTGTCTGAAGGAAATTGCTACTCAATTATGTATTGTCTTTGATGTCACACAATGTCATAGTCCGCAGCAACCAGTTACTACCGAGCTCAGTCGGTCTGCCAGACAGGAATATTAGTGCTTACCGAGTCCACTCGGTTATCAAAGAAAATCAGTGTCTACCGAGTTCACTCGGTTACCAAAGGAAATTTAGTGTTTACCGAGTTCAGTCGATCATCAAAGAAAAGTTAGTGTTTGCCAAGTTCAGTCGGTCATCAAAGAAAAGTTAGTGTTTACCGAGTTCAGTCGGTCATCGAAGAAAAGTTAGTGTTTACCGAGTTCAGTCGGTCATCAAAGAAAATTTAGTGTTTACCGAGTTCAGTCGGTTATCGAAGGTAAAGGATTGTCAGTGTTTACCGAGTTCCCTCGGTCTCTGAAAGATTATAGAAAGTTATGGTCACCGAGCACTGTCGGCCCTTGAAGGATTTTTGCAAATAGAGTTTCCTTAATTCAGCCGACTGTTATACTAAATAATGTCGATTTGACAAATCTAAAATCATATAAATAAAAGGTCAAATGTGAAAAGTAAACAAGAAATACAGCAGAAGATTTACAGAAGAAAAGCAGGAGAGGTGTATGCGAATTTGTGAAGGATGTTCAGATATCCTTGAGGTGCAGCAGAGATTTATTCAATCAGAAAGGATCAGACTTATGCAGAACAGAGATCTGTAATTAGCAAGATAGTTGCATTATTATACAGGTCATTTTTTTTCATTGTTACCTTCTTATCATTGTAACAGTGAATTCTAAATCTCTTAACCGAGTTGGTTTAACAACCATATTGTAAATCCTCTAACAAGGTGACAATTCCATTGAATTGTTTTCAAGACCTCTTACCAGGCCACTCCTAGCAGGGTGTTTTAAATCCTCTAACAAGGTCACACCTAACAGTGTGTTTTGTAACCTTTTACCGGGTTGGCTTCTAACCGGGCATCACTTCAGAAAAGTGAAAATCAGTATCTAGATACATTGGTGGTTTTTCCCATATTGGGTTTCCACGTTAAATCTTGTGTCTCTTGTGTTCTTAATTGCTTTCTCAATCATATACATGTGCTGATGAATATCTAAAGATAATTTTGCTAATACTTTCTGCATCTTCAATATTACTGCAATCTATTTACCGAGTGCTAAAATAGATAACATTGTTAAGATATCCTAAGGGATCTGGAAAGAATTAATTGTGAAGTGTTTTATGGTTGACTGATTCACCCCCCCTCTCAGTCACTTCATCCATTTTCCATCAAAAGGAGCATAAATTTTCACTTGTCTGATCATAGGGCCCTCTTGATCAAACTCATGGTCTTGTAACAAGCATTCCTGCTCACTTCTTAGAGCTTCAAGATCACCAAAAACATCATGCTGCAATACCCTAGGAATAGAAGCAAGCATCTTGTTTCTTTCCTTCATTTCATTAATTTTTCTTAAGAGAGACTACCTCTCCATTAGAGTGTTTACTTTTTCAGCCTCTCTCTCCTCTTGTAGCCTTTTGTATATGGCATCCTACTCTACCAACTGCAACCTAAGTGCATTTAGGTCATGCGGATCTATCATGTTGTCTTCAGAGCTTCATGATACTTCCACATCAGTAGGATGTTGATATGGGAAATGCACTCACCTTGGTTCCATGGGCTACCTTCTGAAATTATCTTCTTCAAGATCTAAATCAATCTCAAAACCCATCTCTCTGGCTTGTTCACCCTGACCTGTAGGCAATGAACCCTTATCTTGAAATACAACCTCTGGGGTATCATAAAATTTATCTTTAGAGTGACCACCATCTGATCTAGAAAATCTATCTTATGAACCTTCCTCACTTGAGGAAACATGTGGTGCTCTACGTTTGGTATTTCTTTGTTCTCTTATGGGAGCACTAGTAGACTCACCATTCCTCCTGATCCAGCTTTTCTTTTCAGCTCGAGGTAACTATTCCAGAGTGACCTCCAGATTTTTCTTCACAAAAGACCTAGTATTCCTTCTCTTGTCCACCTTCAACTTATGACACTGGTTCTTTACCTTTTGAGTCACCACCCACCAAAGTGGGTAATCCTTTAACTAAATCGAATAGGAAAACAAGAGTGCACTTCAAAAACTTTTATCTCTAGACTCTCCCCAGTAGAGTCACCATTTTGTTGGTTCTTCCCTTTGATCTTCAACTTTTAGATTTATACTTTGATGGATACTTTAATAATACTTTGACTCTATCACCACTCCAAAGTGTACAAGGAAGAGGGCTAATTAACAAAGATTAACAATGAGATCCTCCTACACTTTGAGCCTTAATGCTTAGGTGGGTGTACCCTTGACTCACTTCTCCAAAGGAGTCTCAAAACAATATACAACTATGTCCTTTACTAACTAACTGAAAGATATTATCATTAAAATTTGGGTGTGTGTGGTTGATGACAATGAAACACCTCTAGAGGATGGACCAATGCCTTAACCTAGGGAAAAGATTCACCCAATTACATACATCAGCTGAAGATCTTAAATCAAACACCCTTGGGCTTCGGATAAGTGCTTTGCCTATTACCCCTCTCCCTCAAACACAAGGACATCAAATTTTAATTTGGCTGTAAACTCACTGAACTCACCTAAAAGACTTTAATCCTAACTTTGTTAGGAACTCAGAGATGACTTCACAATACTGTTTGTTTACCATATGCTAATACACTTTGTGACACTAACATTTATGAGCTCAGAACCAAAAAAAGAAGACATACACAAATGCAAGATTGGAACTCAATAGAATTCTCATTAACATATTCAGGATCAATATACAATCAAAGCAACACAAAGATAGAAAAAAGACCCAAAATCTAGCTCCTCTTTCCTCAAATGTTCATACAATCATAACCACTAGAATTGACCAAAATTCAAAATAAAACCTCAGGACCGAACCTTTACTCTATCAAAAAACTAACTACTTATACCCCTAGTCACCTTGGAATCCTTAAAGAGGATGCATCAAGCTTCGGGTGACTAGGGTTAGGGTTTCAACTACCCAACCAATCAAAATACAACAAAAGTTATTGCAGGGGAAGAAACATAGGCAACCCAGAGAGAAGAAATCTCAAACAGATTTGCAATCATCAAAATCTGTGAGAACAGTACAGAACACCAAGGAATTGCCATGAAAACTAGTCAAATCAGCCACCTAAAAACACACCTCAAGAATAAAACCATACTTCTCCTAGTATAAAAACATCATGCCACTGACCATAGAGACCCTTGGATCAGTTAGCAACAACTAGTGCCACCAAACCAATCAAAATCAGCTCCAAAAACCATAAATTTTGGTACTTCCTATCACTGGAAACCCTCTACAAATTTGAATTTGAAATTCAATGGTCAGTTTCATAGCACTAGCAGTGAATCAATGGTCAACATTTGAAATTAGGTCAAATTTAAGTCCTGACCATCAAATCCCTCCCTTTCATGGGTCTTTTGTCTTTAACTCACTGCTATCCTTGGGTTATCTTTTAGCGACCACATGACAAAGCAATTTCCTATTCACAAAATGAAATACTAACTCATTGCTTAACCTCACAAACCGGTGAACAAAGGAAAACAAACTTACCCTTGTTACATTTGGTGAACTGGTGACAAAAGGTTTTTGCCAGTTCACAGAACATTTTATGTCTCCGCTAAAATATTTAGCGAATATGCGACCTTCCTTCACTGAATCACAAGACCTTTTAACACTTCACCATTTTACTCAATGAATGAGCAAACCCTTTGGAAATTTGTTGGCACCGCTAATCTTTTATCAGAACCTCTAAGCTTTTGGCCCCCGCCTGGGCCCATCTTTTACCACTTGTCAGCAAGCCATTCACTGCTCATGCTTAGTCATCTCTGACACAGGATCCACATTTAGTAAGCCTTTAAATTGTATGGTGGGTGCCAAATCTCATGGCTCTAACACAACCCATGAGATCATATGCCAACTGTTGATTTCATCCTCATCACCAACTTTTTTGACAATGACCAAACCCTGCATTATCATCCATGTCGACCAATGAGGAGATGTCATTTATGTACATGTAGTAGTGGACCCACCATATTTTGTCACCTCTAAAAAAGGTAAAATCTATGGTTGTCTAAAGATCTCATGTGTCTGACACATTCCTTAGGAACTTACACCCATCATCGATTCTCTGCAGATGTTAAAACCCTCTAACAAGCCAAAAACTAGGTCCCACTGACAACTACCAACACATTAAATCATGGACCAATAAAAAGTTGCCAACTGTGCCTACGTGTTATTTTGGACCCACCTTTATCTCTGACATGAACACCTGGAGGATCAGATGGATGGCACATGATCTGAAGGGCTCAAAAGATTCTATGCACTTTTACGCCAACCGTCGATCTAGAATCTTAGCCAATATCACAGAGCATGACCCCATCGTGCTTCATAGGATATCTTGACAAATTAAGACCATCATGTCACAGAATTTGGCATATGGACAAGTAACTTTTCATTCATTCACAGGTCACTCTGACAGCTCTGCCACTTCATTATTTATCTCGGCCAATGAGGAGATGCCACCTGTGCTTACCTAGTAGTGGACCCACCTACATTGAAAGGTTACATCATAAAAGAGAATCAATAGTCATCGTAAGATCGCAAGCCTCTAACAAAACCCTTGCAAACTTATGAAAATCGTATGATTGAGATGGTGTTAGAGAGTCGGGCCCAGGAAAATATAGAGGCCATTAGGGCATTAGGGTTAGGGAAATATTAAAGGGGACCCCAACATGAAACCTTAGTTGCATGATCACATAGTATGAAAATGGCTCATGTGATCATACGAAAAATAGCTTAAATAGAACAAGGGGTCACAACCTTTTAGCACATGGGTATTTTAGGACTTTAGTGACCCAAAAAATTAATGTTAAAATAGAATAGGGCCAGGGTAAAACAAAGGGTTTTCATGCAATGGCTAGATTTTTTTAAAAAAATTTGAACTAGGACTTGAGGAAAGAGACATGAAAAATATTGCAGAGACCAGAAGAAAGATGATGAAGCCATGAAATTTTTTACACATGCTAACAATGTCAATTAAATTATAACTTTAAATTAATAAACTTCCACTATCTATCATTTCATTGTTTGAACTATGTATATCTTGAAGACCAAATGGCTACTAGTGTATAACCCTTAACTAAATGGCTAGAAAAATAAATAGTTATGATAATCTTGATTTAACAGAAAACACATGGAAAGAAATCACATATACAAACCTGTATTTTTATAATTTAGATGATCTACACAGAAGGATCAAATTAGAACCAGTACATCCAATTACACAAAGTTTGATTGACAGTCGATTAATACAAGCTGTAGGATTTCCGATCACTATTCAGGTACCAGAACTCATTATGGAATGCATCCAAAGATTTGATCCACATACTAGAGAAATAAAGAAAAAAAATAATGAAGTAGTCATCAATTTGAACAAAGATTCAATACAGAAGTTCTTTGGTTTACCTTCAAGAGAAGAATATTCACAATGGAATTTCTCACTGGCAACTTCAAATTTTAACTTGAAAAGGTCATGATGGTGAGCTGTAATTTCAAATAAATGGTTTGATAGCATCAGAGCAGCTAGTTCAAAGTTACTGAAAACCCTATATAGAACAAATCTAAAAAAAGAGATTGTTGACATACTAGTACTTCTGCATAGAATTAGAGGAAGTGAACAAGCCCTAAGTTTTGAAGAATGGTGGTATTTTCTTCTGTAATATATAGGTGCAAATAATATTTTTATTGATTGGGCACAACTCATAAGTGATAGACTTACTAAAATTCTTGTCTTAGCAAAACATTCATATAAATTTGCAATGTCATCTTACCTCATCTATGCCCTAGCATGTGAACATATAGGGAACTACTGTGATGCCCAAAAGTTGGGTCAAAACACAACCAACAAATTTTTTTAAAAGTGATAAAGTTCCTATGATCATGATGCGGGTTAATGAGTTCAACGACGAGGTTACAATGAATCAGGTGAACAACCTCGACAATGTTGTCTATAAAGGATGCTAGAGGAATATTAATAATTATAAAATATTAATTAATTAATATAATTATTAATTAATTAATAAATTATAATATATTAACCTATAAAACATAACATGTTCTAATATTTACATCATTGAACTTAATAACATTAACAAATTAATATATAAAAATTACAAGGCAACATAACATCTATTTATATTAATGATAAACCATATATGCAAAATAACATAAAACACCTTTTAACTAGCAAACTTAATTAACCACTAAACTAACTTTATTAACAAACTAATTATAAACTAACTACATACTAAAATACCTTATCATTACACTAAACATCCTATCAAACTAACCTTTTTTACTCTCTCCACCTGCGTACTCCAAGGTCATTAATCTTGGGAGATAGCTGTTTGATGTGATAGAAGTGGCCATACCTACCTAGTGTTGCTGAGTGTCATGAAAATATTTAGGTTTATGATTTCTATCCTTGGATATAACTCAAAAAAAGCTATGGAAATTTTAGAAGGGTTAATGATTTCTTTTCAATGAATTTATGCCCTAAAATTTAGGGTTGTCTATAACGCAGATTATCAGATGAAGTAGCACAAACAATAATGCAATTTGGTAGCTATTATACACAATATCCTACATTTACATATATTAGGATTGGAGCTTTTGATGGGTTTCCATACAAATTGCCTAAATATTTAGCTGATAAAATGGTTTTGATAGAGTTATGTAGACAAATCATCAAGGTCAACAACAGATGTAGCGAACAACATAAAGAAGGTATTCATTTTCAAATTTTAATAGGAGCTTATACATGCTTTTATATCTCATCTGCAATGAATCTCATCAAATTATCTAGAAAAAGATATAAATTTGATGAATATAATGTTATTAGGCATCATTTATAATGTTATTAGGCATCATTTTGACCCTTCAAATTATATAAAATAAAACCTGCAACTAGGCCCTAGTTTTAATCACATTCCTTCATTAGAAGATTTTTGGGCTAATTGTAAAGATGACTTTGAAATGAGAGAAAGATCATGGTCCCAACTAACTGTTGAGTAGATTAAACTATATAATATTGATATAAATATCAAAGGATTATATGATGAACAATCTAAATTGTTTTCTAATCATTATTTGGGAAAAATAAAAGGGACACCTTTGCAACCTGTATAATTTGAAGAACTTGAATTAGACAATCTTGAAGAGAGAATGGAATAGATAATGAAAAGAACAAAAAAATGGGTTAAGTACAAGAAATGAACAAAGGACACATCAAACATATAAGGACAATCAACAACACAAGCTCAAATAATAGCTTCAATTCTTGTACCTTTACCAACAATGCAAACAATAATTCAGTCCATTCAACAAATCACAGGATGGGATGATCAACCATGAGATAAAGACAAAGCTATAAGAAACACATGTGACAGTGGTTCACTTGCATTGATTAATATAGATAGTGTAAAGGAAGCATAAAAATACAACAAGAAGATGAAATAGATGTTTCACAATAGAATGCAATAATGCAATCTTTTGAAGAAGAACCACCAAATCAAATAACAGATTCAATTCAACCTAATCTAACATGTACTCCAAATACAATACCAAAATTTCAAAGTTTAGGTCAAGAAATACAAATCCCTACAATAGTGATGAAATTGTTTGATATTGAAATTTTAGCCTCTGCCTCAAAAATTCTAGGCACTCCTCCATGGTTAGAAGAAACAATACAAAGAAAAAGAAAAAGAAAAGATGATAGAATTCTTATTAAAGATTTAGTTTCTCAAATCATAAGTGAAACTACCGGTTCAAAGAAAAAAAAAGGAAAGAGGCAAATTAGCTGCTCTACAAAAACATCAACAAACAGGGCATGCAATAATAGAAGTTGTAGAAGCTAAACAAGGCAGTAATTTTTGTAAATTAAATGCAATAGATTTTGATGTAAATCAAATTGACATAGGACCGGCTTTCCATGATCATACAGTTGATATGGGGTAATTTACACATCAAGAGGTAAGAGAGAGGTTGGGCTAATTTAAACATGAAAAGAATATACTGAAATCTACTGTCAAATATCTATCTAATTATATCCATAAAATGTTAGGTCATATCTCTTGTCAAATGTCAAGTCAAACAAAAGAGATTTTTGATCCATCACTTCATTCGAGTGGACAAATTATCAAGCAGATGCATGAGGACAGACAGATGATGCAACTCCCATGAGAATAGGTACAATATCTCAATTCAAGAGGTATGCATTTCATTGACTACATAGGCAGTTACTACAAAATATATATTGATCTAAAAGATATAATCTATATAGATTTGTAGTTTCTCCAAGAACAGAAAAGAATATATAGTAGATAAGAAAAGCTATCATGAATAGTAATAGATATGGACAATAAAGAAGCCCTGAATGCAAGAATTATAAAATCCATTAACACTGATGCAAGAGCATCCTAGGTGTAAGAGCAATCTTGCATCACCCAAAAAAAAAATATTTCTATTTTTGTATTCAATAAGGGCTATCTTGTGCAGAGCTGCTATTTATGGAAACTTGCTATTTTTAGTAAGTTGGCCTTACGATCTTGAAATGTTCTGATTTTACATGTGGACGTTCATCTCAGTCATATCAGCTTGCGAGCAAAGTCTCATGGCTAGATCAGGTCTAGTTTTGAAGATATTGAAGATTTTCAGTATTGGTAATAGGGAACAGAAAATTTCAACTCAGTTTTGAAGGCTTTAGAGACCCCGGATGAGGTCAAAAATTTGGGTGATGGGTGTTTTGTGTGGGTCAAGCCTATAAAGCACTTTGTGGCATTTCTGAAATGGGGTTATAATAGTCAATTGGGTCAACTGGCGATGACTTATGGTCTCCAGAAGTCGGGTCACCTGAAATGGCAGAAAATAATTTTCCTTCAAAATTTTTGTTCGGGTTTCAAAAGTTATTTTGAGCTGAATTTGATGTAATAAATTGCAAAATAAAATAATTCTAAGTTTGGTCGGCCCTTAGGGCTAAATTTCTGGAACCTTCTCGAGTGGTGGAAATTGCCTATATAAGAAGGCCTGTAGTGTTGTCTAGGGCAGTTCTGGGTAGTAGATCTGGGTATTGATTCGAGGCTTTGTCCTACAAAATATTGTAAGGGAATGCCCATGTGGCTTTGCATATTGTAATTTTGAAAGTTTGTAATTCCACATTTGTGGAGATAATAAGAAGCCAATTTTCTGTTCTTGCATATTATTGTTGTTGTTTCTCTATTTTTGTTATGTGTTTGTGGTACTAAGGGGAGCACCCTTCATCAAGTGGTATTAGAGCTAGGTTTTCCTGAGTGTGTAAATAGATCACCGACTTTGAGGCAGTTTGCACCAGGACCGTGGTTAGGGTTTTAGTGTGCATCATGAAAATGCCTCCACGAAGAGAACATGGTGGAAGAGTTGGTGCTGTGACACCTGAGGTTAGAGAGATGCAAAGACAAGTGCGAGCATTGCAAGAAGAGATTCGTAGAGGAATGAAACTTAATGTCAGAGATGAAAGTGAGGATGAAGCTGAAGCAGAATATCAGGAAGGAGAAGCTGAAGTTGTGAACCAAGAGGAAGAAAGATTTTTCCGGGCGATTTACAAGATTGGAAAAAGACCTAAGATTGAGGTTCCTACTTTTTCTAGAAATTTTAACCCAGAGGAATTGATTGACTGGATCAATGAATGTGAGGAATATTTTGAGTATGAAGATGTTGAGGATCCTGATAGGGTCAAATTTGTGAAGGCCAGACTGAAAGGTCATGTGAAGATCTGGTGGCAAGAGATCCAATTGGGGTGAAATAGAAGAGGGAAAGATAAAATCATAAGATGGGATCGGATGGTGGATAAATTGAAGTCACAGTTCATTCCTATTGATTATGAGCTTGACCTACTAAAGAAAATACAAAGTTTGAAGCAAGCAGGAAGATTTGTTCAGGACTATACAGAGGAGTTCTATCGACTCCTCATTAGAACAGGCCATGCAGAAGCTGATAAGGAGAAAGTTGCCCGATACCTTAATATGTTAAGGCTAAGTATTCAAGAGGAGTTGAATCTGGTTTGAATGAATAGTATTATTGAGGCATACCAGTTTTCTCTAAAAGTAGAGGAAAATCTGAACAAGAAGTTTGAGAGCAGACAAAATGGAAGAAGTCATGGTGGAAGATCTGGTGGGCGGTCATCTAGTGGCCGAAATGAAGATCTGAAAAAGAAGGATGAGGCTAGTAGTAGCCAGAATCATAGAGGAAACAATTTCAATCATTTCCAAGATCAGAATAATAGAGATCAGAGAGGAAGAGGAAGAGGACAAGGTTCAGGAAAAGGAGGCTTCCGTGGAACATGTTTTCACTATGGAGAAGAAGGTCATAGGGCATTTGAATGTCCTCAGCGCCAAGGCAAAATAGACAGGAGAAATGAAGGCCAGGCTAAAGTTGCACATGTAGATGAAGATGCCAAATCATCAAATTCTGAAGATGCTGAAAGAGGAGAAATGCTAATTAATAGAAGACTCCTGTTGAGTGGTGAGAATGAACCTGAACAAAGGAGGAGTCTATTTCGCACTAGATGCAAGTGTGAGTGTAAATATTGTGATGTGATTATCGATAGTGGAAGCACTAAAAATTTGATGTCAAAAGAGATGGTGACAAAGTTGAAGCTCAAGAGACAAAAACACCCACATCCATATCAGATTGCTTGGGTGTAGGATGACCAAAACGTCATGGTCAGTGAACAGTGCCTGGTAAAGTTTAAGATCGACGGGTACCAAGATGAGGTACTATGTGATATAATATCTATGGATTCATGTCATATGGTGTTGGACAGCCTGTGACAGTTTAACAGATGTGTTGTACATGATGGTCATGCAAATACCTATTCCCTAACAAAGGATGGAGTGTGACATAAGCTAAAGCCATTGAAGGAGACTGAAGAAAAGGTATGTGGTAATGCAAGAATAACTTTTTTTGATGGAAGAAAATTCCTAGATGGTATGAAGCATGAGCATGTGTGTTTTTCTTTAATTCCAAAAGCTAGTAAAGAAGAAGTAGAGGATGTACCTGTAGAGGTTATAGATTTGTTGAATGAGTTTAAGGATATTGTATCTAATAATGTACTTGATAGATTACCACCCGTAAGGAAGATCAGTCATCAGATGGATTTGATTCCAGGAGCTAGTTTGCCAAACAAGGCAGCACACAGAATGACACCAGCAGAAAGTGAAGAGTTGAACAGATAAGTACATGAGTTGTTACAAAAGGGACTAATTCGGGAGAGCATGAGTCCATGTGCTATACCAGTAATATTAGCACCAAAGAAGAATAGAAAATGGATGATGTGTATAGATTCCAAAGCAATAAACAAGATCATAATCAAGTATAGGTTTCCATTGCCATGAATGGATGATATTATGGACTGTTTGAGTGGAGCTGTGTATTTCTCAAAGATAGATCTGAAGAGTGGATATCAATAGATTCAGATCAAAGAAAGAGATGAATGGAAGACTGCCTTCAAAACAAAGGAAGGACTATATGAGTGGTTAGTCATGCCTTTTGGGCTAACCAATGCACCAAGCACTTTCATGCGGCTCATGAACGAGGTTTTGAAAACATTTCTGGGTAAGTTTGTCATTGTTTACCTAGATGATATTTTGATCTTTACCAAGACATTCGAGGAACATATGATACATATTCTTATGGTGTTTGAGAAGCTAAGAGATGAGAAATTGTTGATTAATTTGTAGAAGTGCAGTTTTGTGAAGAAAGAGTTAGTGTATTTGGGATTTGTAGTTTCAGCAGAAGGTCTAAAAATGGACCTAGAGAAGGTACATGCTATCCTTGAATGGCCTACTCCAAGGAGTGCTACTAAGGTAAGATCTTTTCATGTTTTGACTAGTTTCTACACAAATTTTATCAAAAATTTTAGCAGTATTTGTGGACCCTTGACTGAAACAATGAGAGGAGATAGAAAAGTGTTTAAGTGGACTAATGGGGCAGAAAAGAGCTTTCAATTATTGAAACAAAAAGTTACAGAATAACTTATTTTAGTACTTCCAAATTTTAATAAGGTGTTTCAAGTAGACTGTGATGCTAGTGGTACTGCAATAGAAGCTGTTATGAGCCAAGAAGGTAAACCTATTGCTTATTTTAGTGAGAAGTTAAATGATGCCAAGAGAAAATATTATGTCTATGATTAGGAATTTTATGCTGTAGTTCACGCATTAAAGAAAAGGAGACATTATCTACTTCCTAAAGAGTTTGTTTTTTATACTAATCATCAAGCTTTGCAATATTTGAATAGTCAAGGAAACTTGAACCAGAGGCATTTAAAATGGGCTAAGTTTTTGCAGAGTTATACATTTGTTTTGAAACACAGGAGTGGAAAGTCTAATAGGGTTGCGGATGCTCTTAACAGAAGACAACTATTGTTGACAGAAATGCAGATTGAAGTGGTTGGGTTCAAGGAACTCAAGAATTTATATCCAGAGGATCCTGATTTTTATGAAGCTTGGAAAGCTTGTAAAGAACCTGTTACTCTAGATAGGACGAAATGGTTGGATTTCATTATCAAGGATGATATGCTATTCAGAGGGAGTTAGTTGTGCATTCCAACAAGTTCTATGACAGAGAATCTCATCAAAGAGAAGCATAGTGGAGGATTGACTGGACATTTTGGTCATGATAAAACCCTTGCTTTGGTTGGTGAGAATTATTATTGGCCACATTTGCAGCAAGATGTCAAGAATTTTATATAGAGTTGCAGAGTCTATCAGATGGCGAAGGGAGTGAAGCAGAATATAGGGTTATATCAGCCATTACCTATACCAGAGAAGCCTTGGGAGGATATCAATATGGACTTTTTTCTTGGTTTACCGAGGACACAGCGGGCACATGATTAAATTTTTGTGGTGGTTGACAAATTTTTTAATATGGCACATTACATTCATTACAAGAAGACTAATGATGTTGTTCATGTAGCAAAATTGTTTTTCAGAAAAGTGGTGAAACTACACAGTTTGCCAAACACCATAGTTTCAGATAGAGACACTAAGTTTGTTGAATATTTCTGGCATACATTGTGGAAGAAGTTGAAGATAGATTTGAAGTTTAGTTCATGACATCACCCATAGACTGATGGATAGACAGAGGTGGTGAATAGGAGTTCCAAAAATTTGCTGAGATGTTTGGTTGGAGATAAGCCAACAGGATGGGATTTAATTTTACCATAGGCAAAATTTTCATACAATAATTCTATCAATAGGAGCACTGGTAAATCACCATTCCAAATTGTATATGGAAGTAGTCCAATAAATGCATCTGAATTGAGAAAGATAGATAAAGGAGAAATAAGTAGTGCTAAAGCTGAAGATTTTGTAGAACACTTGAAGAACATCCATAAGGAGGTGAGGAAGCATATTACCAAAATGAATGCTCAGTATAAGGCTAAGGTAGATGAGAAAAGGAGGCATAAATAATTTAAGGTTGGAGATGAAGTCATGGTTCATTTGTGGAAGGAGCGATTTCCAATTGGTACATATAACAAGTTGAAAATGAAGAAGTTTGGGCCATGTAAGATACTGAAGAAGCATAATTCAAGAAATGCATATGAGGTAGAATTGCCTAGTGAACTGAATATTTCACCAGTGTTTAACATTTTAGATTTGACAGAGTATCATGAAGGAGGTGTTGAGAATGAGGTTGCAACAACAGAATAGAGTATTCCAACAACCAGTTCAGATATCAAGGAGATTGAAGACATACAGGATAGTCGTGTTGGCAGAAGCACAAGGAACAGGACATATGAAAAGTATTTGGTCAAATGGAAAGGATGAACTATTAAAGATTCATCATGGCTAACAAAGGAGGAGGTTAACCATCTTGGTTTTCCTCTGCACACCTGAGTTGTGATAGGGTCACTTCTCAAATTACCCTGGGTGTCTGATGCAGGAGCATCCTGGGTCTAAGAGCAATCTTGCATCACCCAAAATAAAAATATTTCTATTTTTGTATTCAATAAGGGCTATCTTATGCAGAGCTGCTATTTATGAAAACTTTCTATTTTTAGTAAGTTGGCCATACGATCTCGAAATGTTCTAATTTTACATGTGGAGGTTCATCTCAGTCACATCAGCCTGCTAGCAAAGTTTCATGGCTAGATCAGGTCAAGTTTTGAAGATATTGAAGATTTTTGGTATTGGCAGTAGGGTATAAAAACTTTGAACTAAGTTTTGAAGGCTTTAGAGGCCCCAGATGAGGTCAAAAATTTGGGTGATGGGTGCTATGCACAGGTCAAGCCTGTAGAGCATTTTGTAAAGTTTCTGAAATGGGGTTATAATAGTCAATTGGGTCAACTGACTATGACTTATGGTCTCCAAAAGTTAGGTCACCTGAAATGGCAGAAAATAATTTTCCTTCAAAATTTTTGTTCGAGTTTCAAAAGTTATTTTGAGCTAAATTTGATGTAATAAATTGAAAAATAAAATAATTCTAAGTTTGGTTAGCCCTTAGGGCTAAATTTCTGGAAGCTTCTCGGGTGGTGGAAATTGCCTATATAAGAAGGCCCATAGTGTTGTCTAGGGCAGTTCTGGGTAGTAGATCTGGCTATTGATTTGAGGCTTTGTCCTACAAAATATTGTAAGGGAATGCCCATGTGGCTTTGGATATTGTAATTCTGAAAGTTTGTAATTCCACATTTGTGAAGATAATAAGAAGCCAATTTTCTATTCTTGCATATTATTGTTGTTGTTTCTCTATTTCTGTTATGTGTTTGTGGTACTAAGGGGAGCACCCTTCATCAAGTGGTATCAGAGCCAAGTTTTCTTGAGTGTGTAAATAGATCGTCGATTGTGAGGCAGTTTGCACCAGGACCGTGGTTAGGGTTTCAATGCGCATCATGAAGATGCCTCCATGAAGAGAATGTGGTGGAAGAGCTGGTGTTGTGACACCTGAGGTTAGAGAGCAGCAGAGACAAGTGCGAGCATTGTAAGAAGAGATTCACAGAGTAATGAATTTTAATGTTAGAGATGAAAGTGAGGATGAAGTCAAAGAAGAATATCAAGAAGGAGAAGCTGAAGTTGTGAACCAGGAGGAAGAAAGACTTTTTCAGGTGATTTCCAAGATTGGGAAAAGACCTAAGATTGAGGTTCCTACCTTTTCTAGAAATCTTAACCTAGAGGAATTCATTGACTGGATCAATGAAAGAGAGGAATATTTTGAGTATGAAGATGTTGAGGATCCTGATAGGGTCAAATTTGCGAAGGCCAGACTGAAAGGTCATGCGAAGATCTAGTGGAAAGAGATCCAATTGGAGTGAAATAGAAGAGAGAAAGATAAAATCATAAGATGGGATCGGATGGTGGATAAATGGAAGTGATAGTTCATTCCTATTGATTATGAGCTTGACCTACTAAAGAAAATGCAAAGTTTGAAGCAAGCAAGAAGATCTATTAAGGAGTATACAAAGGAGTTCTATTGACTCCTCATTAGAACAGGCCATGCAAAAGCTGATAAGGAGAAAGTTTCCTGATGCCTTAATGGGTTAAGACCAAGTATTCAAGAGGAGTTGAATCTGGTTCGAATGAATAGTATTGAGGAGGCATACCAGTTTGCCATAAAAGTAGAGGAAAAGTTGAACAAAAAGTTTGAGAGCAGACAAAATGGAAGAGGTCGTGAAGGAAGATCTAATGGGTGATCATCTGGTGGCCGAAATGAAGATCTGAAAAAGAAGGATGAGGCCAGTAGTAGCTAGAATCAGAGAGGAAACAATTCCAATCCTTTCCAGGATCAGAATAATAGAGATCAGAGAGGAAGAGGAAGAGGATAAGGTTCAGGAAGAGGAGGCTTCCGTGGAACGTGTTTTCACTGTGGAGAAAAAGGTCATAGGGCATTTGAATGTCCTTAGCACCAAGGTGGAATAGACAGGAGAAATGAAGGCCAGGCTAGAGTTGCACATGTAGATGAAGTTTCCTGATCATCAAATTCTGAAGATGCTAAAAGAGGAGAAATGCTAATTAATAGAAGACTAATGCTGAGTGGTGAGAATGAACCTGAACAAAGGAGGAGCCTGTTTCGCACTAGATGCAAGTGTGAGGGTAAATGACGTGATGTGATTATCGATAGTGGAAGCACTGATAATTTGGTGTCAGAAGAGATGGTGATGAAGTTGAAGCTCAAGAGATAGAAACATCTACATCCATATCGGATTGCCTAGATGCAGGATGACCACAAGGTCATGGTCAGTGAACAGTGCCTGGTAAGGTTCAAGATCAGTGGGTACCAAGATGAGGTACTATGTGATATAATATCTATGGATGCATGTCATATGTTGCTGGGTAGACCGTGGCAGTTTGACAGATGTGTTGTACATGATGGTCATGTGAATACCTATTCCCTAATAAAGGATGGAGTGGGACATAAGCTAAAGCCATTGAAGGAGACCGAAGAAAAGATATGTGGTAATGCAAGAATAACTTTTGTTGATGGAAGAAAATTTCTAGATGGTATGAGGTATGAGCATGTGTGTTTTTCTTCAAATCTAAAAGCTAGTAAAAAACTAGAGGATGTAATTGTAGAGGTTGTAGATTTGTTGAATGAGTTTCAAGATATTGTATCTGATAATGTACTTGATAGATTACCACCCATAAGGAAGATCATTCATCAGATGGATTTGATTCCAGGAGCTAGTTTTCCAAACAAGGCAGCACACAGAATGACACTAGTAGAAAGTGAAGAGTTGAATAGACAAGTACATGAGTTGTTACAAAAGGGATTGATTCAGGAGAGCCTAAGTCCATGTGTTGTACCAGCAGTATTAGCACCAAAGAAGAATGGAGAATGGAGGATGTGTACAGATTTTAGAGCAATAAACAACATCAAAATCAAGTATAGGTTTCCATTGCCATGAATGGATGATATTATGGACTATTTGAGTGGAGCTGTGTATTTCTCAAAGATAGATCTGAAGAGTGGATATCACCAGATTTGGATCAGAGAAGGAGATGAATGGAAGAATACCTTCAAGACAAAGGAAGGACTGTATGAGTGGTTAGTCATGCCTTTTGGGCTAACCAATGCACCAAGCACTTTCGTGTGGCTCATGAACGAGGTTCTAAAAGAATTTTTGGGTAAGTTTGTCATTGTTTACCTAGATGATATTTTGATCTTTAGCAAGACATTGGAGGAACATATGATGCATATTCATATGGTGTTTGAGAAGCTAAGAGATGAGAAATTATTGATTAATTTGAAGAAGTGCAATTTTGTGAAGAAAGAGTTAGTGTATTTTTGATTTGTAGTTTCAGCAAAAGGTCTAAAAATGGACCCAGAGAAGGTACAAGCTATCCTTGAATGGCCTACTCCAAGAAGTGCTACTGAGGTAAGATCTTTTCATGGTTTAGCTAGTTTCTACAGAAAGTTTATCAAAAATTTTAGCAGTATTTTTGGACCCTTGACTGAAACAATGAGAGGGGATATAAAAGAGTTTAAGTGGACTAATGGGGTAGAAAAGAGCTTTCAATTGTTGAAACAAAATGTTACTGAACTACCCCTTTTAACACTTCCAAATTTTAATAAGGTGTTTCAAGTAGACTATGATGCTAGTGGTACTGCAATAGGAGCTGTTATGAGCCAAGAAGGTAAACCTCTTGCTTATTTCAGTGAGAAGTTAAATGATGCCAAGAGAAAATATTCTGTCTATGATTAGGAATTTTATGCTATAGTTCAGGCATTAAAGAAGTGGAGACATTATCTGCTTCCTAAGGAGTTTGTTTTGTATACTGGTCATCAAGCTTTGCAATATTTGAATAGTCAAGGAAATTTGAATAGTCTAATAGGGTTGCGAATGCTCTTAGCGGAAGACAACTATTGTTGATAGAAATGTAGATTGAAGTGGTTGGGTTCAAGGAACTCAAGAATTTGTATCCAGAGGATCCTGGTTTTGGTGAAGCTTGGAAAGCTTGTAAAGAACCTATTACTCTAAATAGGATGAAATGGCTGAATTTCATCATCCAGGATGATATGCTATTCAGAGGGAGTCAGTTGTGCATTCCAAGAAGTTCTATGAGGGAGAATCTCATAAAAAAGAAGCATAGTGGAGGATTGGCTAGACGTTTTAGTCGTGATAAAACTCTTGCTTTGGTTCGTGAGAATTATTATCGGCCACATTTGCAGCAAGATGTCAAGAATTTTGTACAAAGTTGCAGAGTCTATCAGATGGTGAAGGGAGTGAAGCAGAATACAGGGTTATATTAGCCATTACCTATACTAGAGAAGCCTTGGGAGGATATCAGTATGGAATTTGTTCTTGGTTTACCGAGGACACAGTGGGGACATGATTCAATTTTTATGGTGGTTGACAGATTTTTAAAGATGGTGCATTTCATTCCCTGTAAGAAGACTAATGATGTTGTTCATGTAGCAGAATTGTTTTTCAGAGAAGTGGTGAGACTACATGGTTTTCCAAAGACCATAGTTTCAGATAAAGACACTAAGTTTGTTGGATATTTCTAGCATACATTATGGAAGAAGTTGAAGATAGATTTGAAGTTCAGTTCATCACATCACCTATAGACTGATGGACAGATAGAGGTGGTGAATAAGAGTTTTAGAAATTTGCTGAGATGTTTGGTTGGAGATAAGCCAACAGGATGGGATTTGATTTTACCATAGGCAAAATTTAGATACAATAATTCTATCTATAGGAGCACTAGTAAATCACCATTCTAGATTGTATATGGAAGTAGTCCAAGAAATGCATCTAAATTGAGAAAGATAGATAAAGGAGAAATAAGTAGTGCTGAAGCTAAAGATTTTGCAAAACACTTGAAGAACATCCATGTGGAGGTGAGGAAGCATATTACCAAGATGAATGCGTATTATAAGGCTAAGGTAGATGAGAAAAGGAGGCATAAGAAATTTTAGGTTCGAGATGAAGTCATGGCTCATTTGCGGAAGGAGCGATTTTCGGTTGGTACATATAACAAGTTGAAAATGAAGAAGTTTGGGCCATGTAAGATACTGAAGAAGCATGATTCAGGAAATGCATATGAGGTAGAATTGCCTAGTAAGTTGAATATTTCACCAATGTTTAACATTTCAGATTTGACAGAGTATCATGAAGGAGGTGTTGAAGATGAGGTTGCAGTAGCACAAAAGAGTATTCCAGCAACCAGTTTAGATATCAAAGAGATTGAAGACATACTGGATAGTCATGTTGGCAGAAGCACAAGGAACAGGACATATGAAGAGTATTTGGTCAAATGGAAAGGATGACCTGTTAAAGATTCATCATGGCTAACAAAGGAGGAGGTTAACCGTCTTGGTTTTCCTCTGCACACCTGAGTCATGACAAGGTGACTTCTCAAATTACCCCAGGTGTCTGATGTAGGAACATCCTAGGTGTAAGAGCAATCTTGCATCACCCAAAAAAAAAAATATTTCTAGTTTTGTATTCAATAAGGGCTATCTTGTGCAGAGCTGCTATTTATGAAAACTTGCTCTTTTTAGTAAGTTGGCCTTATGATCTTAGAATGTTCTGATTTTACATGTGGAGGTTCATCTCAGTCATATCAGCCTGCCAGCAAAGTTTAATGGCTAGATTAGGTCTAGTTTTGAAGATATTGAAGATTTTCGATATTGGCAGCAGGGTACAGAAACTTTGAACTCAGTTTTGAAGGCTTTAGAGGCCCCGGATGAGGTCAAAAATTTGGGTGACGAGCATGTTGCGGAGGTCAAGCCTTTAGAGCACTTTGTGGCATTTCCGAAATGGGGTTATAATAGTCAATCAGGTCAACTGGCGATGACTTATGGTCTCTGGAAGTCAGGTCACCTTAAATGGTGAAAAATAATTTTCATTCAAAATTTATGTTCGGGTTTCAAAAGTTATTTTGAACCGACTTTGATGTAATACATTGAAAAATAAAATAATTCTAAGTTTGGTCAGCCCTTAGTGCTAAATTTTTGGAACCTCCTCGGACGGTGGAAATTCCCTATATAAGAAGGCCCGTAGTGTTGTCTAGGGCAGTTCTGGGTATTGATTCGAGGCTTTGTCCTACAGAATATTGTAAGGGAATGCCCATGTGGCTTTGCATATTATAATTTTGAAAGTTTGTAATTCCACATTTGTGGAGATAATAAGAAGCAAATTTTCTATTCTTGCATATTATTGTTGTTGTTTTTTCTATTTCTGTTATGTGTTTATGGTACTAAGGGGAGCACCCTTCATCAAGTGGTATCAGAGCCAGGTTTTTCTGAGTGTGTAAATGGATCGTCGACTGTGAGACAATTTTCATGAGGCTCATGGTTAGGGTTTTAGCATGCATCATGAAAATGCCTCCACGAAGAGAATGTGGCAAAAGAGCTGGTGCTGTGACACCTGAGGTTAGAGAGCTATAGAGACAAGTGCAAGCATTGCAAGAAGAGATTCACAGAGGAATGAATCTTAATGTCAAAGATGAAAGTGAGGATGAACCCGAAGAAGAATATCAAGAAGGAGAAGCTGAAGTTGTGAACCAAGAGGAAGAAAGACTTTTTCAGGTGATTTCCAAGATTGGAAAAGACCTAAGATTGAGGTTCCTACTTTTTCTGGAAATCTTAACCCAGAGGAATTGATTGAATGGATCAATGAATGTGAGGAATATTTTGAGTATGAAGATGTTGAGGATCTTGATAGGGTCAAATTTGTGAAGGCCAGACTGAAAATTCATGCGAAGATCTGGTGGCAAGAGATCCAATTGGAGTGAAATAGAAGAGGGAAAGATAAAATCACAAGATGAGATCTAATGGTGGATAAATTGAAGCGACAGTTCATTCCTGTTGATTATGAGTTTGACCTACTAAAGAAAATGCAAAGTTTGAAGCAAGCAGGAAGATCTATTCAGGAGTATACAGAGGAGTTCTATCGACTCCCCATCAGAACAGGCCATGCAGAAGCTGATAAGGAGAAATTTGCCCGATACCTTAATGGGTTAAGGCCAAGTATTCAAGAGGAGTTGAATATGGTTTGAATGAATAGTATTGAGGAGGCATACCAGTTTTCCCTAAAAGTAGAGGAAAAGTTGAACAAGAAGTTTGAGAGCAGACAAAATAGAAGAGGTCGTGGTGGAAGATCTGGTGGGCAATCATCTGGTGGCCAAAATGAAGATCCGAAAAAGAAGGATGAGGCTAGTAGTAGCCAAAATCAGAGAGGAAATAATTCCAATCATTTCCAAGATCAGAATAATAGAGATCAGAGAGGAAGAGGAAGAGGACAAGGTTCGGGAAGAGGAGGCTTTCGTGTAACGTGTTTTCACTGTGGAGAAGAAGGTCATAAGGCATTTGAATGTCCTCAATGCCAAGGCAGAACAAACAGGAGAAATGAAGGCCAGGCTAGAGTTGCACATGTAGATGAAAATGCCAGATCATCAAAGTTTGAAGATGCTGAAAGAGGAGAAACTCTAATTAACAGGAAAGTCCCGCCGAGTGGTGAGAATGAACCTGAACAAAGGAGGATCTTGTTTCGCACTAGATCCTAATTTTGGTGAAGCTTGGAAAGCTTGTAAAGAACCTATTACTCTAGATAGGATGAAATGGCTGGATTTCATCATCTAGGATGATATGCTATTTAGAGGGAGTCAGTTGTGCATTCCAAGAAGTTCTATGAGGGAGAATCTCATCAAAGAGAATCATAGTGGAGGATTGGCTGGATATTTTGGTCGTGATAAAACCCTTGCTTTGGTTGGTGAGAATTATTATTGGCCACATTTGCAGCAAGATGTCAAGAATTTTGTACAGAGTTGCAGAGTCTGTCAAATGGTGAAGGGAGTGAAGTAGAATACAGGGTTATATCAGCCATTACCTATACCAGAGAAGCCTTGGAGGATATCAGTATGGACTTTGTTCTTGGTTTACCGAGGACACAGTGGGGACATGATTCAATTTTTGTGGTGGTTGATAGATTTTTGAAGATGGTGCATTTCATTCCCTATAAGAAGACTAATGATGTTTTTCATGTAGTAGAATTATTTTTCAGAGAAGTGGTGAGACTACATGGTTTTCCAAAGACCATAGTTTCAGATAGAGGCACTAAGTTTGTTGGATATTTCTGGCGTACATTGTGGAAGAAGTAGAAAATAGATTTGAAGTTCAGTTCATCACATCACCCATAGACTGATGGACAGACAGAGGTGGTGAACAGGAGTGTGAAAAATTTGTTGAGATGTTTGGTTGGAGATAAGCCAATAAGATGGGATTTGATTTTACCATAGGCAGAATTTGCATACAATAATTCTGTCAATAGGAGCACTAATAAATCACCATTCTAGATTGTATATGGAAGTAGTCCAAGAAATGCATCTGAATTGAGAAAGATAGATAAAGGAGAAATAAGTAGTGCTGAAGCTGAGGATTTTGCAGAACACTTGAAGAACATCCATGAGGAGGTGAGGAAGCATATTACCAAGATGAATGCATAGTATAAGGCTAAGGCAGATGAGAAAATGAGGCATAAGGAATTTCAGGTTGGAGATGAAGTCGTGGTTCATTTGTGGAAGGAGCGATTTTCGGTTGGTACATATAACAAGTTGAAAATGAAGAAGTTTGGGCCATGTAAGATACTAAAGAAGCATAATTCAGGAAATGCATATGAGGTAGAATTGCCTAGTGAACTGAATATTTCACCAGTGTTTAACATTTTAGATTTGATAGAGTATCATGAAGGAGGTGGTTAAGATGAGGTTGCAACAACACAGTGGAGTATTCTAGCAACCAGTTTAGCTATCAAGGAGATTGAAGACATACTGGATAGTCGTGTTGGTAGAAGCACAAGGAATAGGACATATGAAGAGTATTTGATCAAATGGAAAGGATGACCTGTTGAAGATTCATCATGGCTAACCAAGGAGGAAGTTAACCATCTTGGTTTTTCTTTGCACACCTGAGTCATGACAGGGTCACTTCTTAAATTACCCCAGGTGTCTGATGCAGGAGCATCCTGGGTGTAAGAGCAATCTTGTGCAGAGCTGTTATTTATGGAAACTTACTATTTTTTCTAAGTTGGCCTTACGATCTCGGAATGTTCTGATTTCACATGTGGAGGTTCATCTCAGTTATATCAACCTACCAGCAAAGTTTCATGGCTAGATCAGGGCTATTTTTGAAGATATTGAAGATTTTTGGTATTGGCAGTAGGGTACAGAAACTTTGAACTCAGTTTTGAAGGCTTTAGAGGCCCTGGATGAGGTCAAAAATTTGGGTGACGGGTGCTTTGCACAAGCTAAGCCTGTAGAGCACTTCGTGGCATTTCCGAAATGGGGTTATAATAGTCAATCGGGTCAACTAGCGATGACTTATGGTCTCCGAAATTTGGGTCACCTAAAATGGTAGAAAATAATTTTCCTTCAAAATTTTTGTTCAGGTTTCAAAAGTTATTTTGAGCCGACTTTGATGTAATAAATTGAAAAATAAAATAAGTCTAAGTTTGGTTGGCCCTTAGGGCTACATTTTTGGAACCTTCTTGGGTGATGGAAATTGCCTAAATAAGAAGGCCCGTAGTGTTGTCTAGGGCAGTTCTGGGTAGTAGATCTGGGTATTGATTCGAGGCTTTGTCCTATAGAATATTGTAAGGGAATGCCCATGTGGCTTTGCATATTGTAATTCTGAAAGTTTGTAATTCCACATTTGTGGAGATAATAAGAAGCCAATTTTCTATTCTTGCATATTATTGTTGTTGTTTCTCTATTTTTGTTATGTGTTTGTGGTACTAAGGGGAGCACCCTTGATCAAACACACTTCTACAGAAGTGAATTTTTCCAATCAAATTCAAAAATAGAGATGAGCACAAACATAATTGAAGAACTACAAAATCTTATTGAAATAGTCAATATGAATATTACTCATATGAAAAATATTTTTACAGATATGGGTTGCAATATTGATGTAGCAAATGGTCAAGATTTTTTTGATATAGAAATGATGAAGAAAATTATGAATTGCATCTTCAATGTATTAGCAGGAAAGAAGCATATGAAGAAAGAGATATATACAAATTGACTGCAATTGGAGACTTATTAACAACTATATATATGAAGACACAGGAAAGATTTCTGAACAAATCAAAACAATTAAAAGAA